>VYZX01030661.1:11330-105825 GCA_013401335.1 Brachypteracias leptosomus
GTGGCTGGAGAGCTGCCTGGCAGAAAAGGACCCGGGGAGTGTTGGTTGACAGCCAAGATGAGCCAGTAGTGTGCCCACATGGCCAAGGCGGCAAACAACATCCCGGCTTATATCAGAAATAGTGTGACCAGCAGGACTAGAGAAGTAATTGTCCTCCTGTACTCAATACTGGTGAAGCCAGTATTGAATATTGGGTTCAGTTTGGGGCCCCTCACTACAAGAAGGACATTGAGATGCTGGAGTGTGTNTATGTGAAGCTTTTCATCAACCAGCACCCACAAGTCTTTCCCCTTAGGGCTGCTCTCAAGCCAGTCACTGCCCAGCCTGGATTTGTGCTTGGAATTGCCCCGACCCAGGTGCAGGACCTTGCACTTGGTCTTGTTGAACTTCATGAGGTTGGCATGGGCCCACCTCTCAAGGTCCCTCTGGATGGCATCCCTTCCCTCCAGCGTGTCGACCACACCACACAGCTTGGTGTCATCTGCAAACTTGCTGAGGGTGCACTGGATCCCACTGTCCATGTCACCAACAAAGATGTTAAACAGGACCGGTCCCAGTACCGAGCCCTGAGGAAAACCACTTGTCACTGGTCTCCACTTGGACATCAAGCAATTAATCTGTTCCATGATCTTGCCAGGCAGAAAGGTGAGGCTGATTCGTTGGTAGTTGCCAAGGCACCCACAGTAGATTTTAGGTCTAGAATGAAGCTGCTGGAGAACTGTTTCTGAAAACAAGTTGTTATGCAAATGCTGAATAGGAACAAAACTTTGGGAGGGTTGGTTACTGTACCCTTAATGATTTTCAATTTATTGGATTAGAAAAAGGTGTAAATGTGCCACAAATAGTCACACCAGGGGAGGAACTTTGCAAACAAAATGGCACTGGAGCTCCAGGTGGATGATCTCAAACTTGCGTCAAAGGGAATACACGGCTATAAACCAAGTGTCACAGTCCAAGACACTTGTGCTTTTGACTCCTCTTGGGTCACAATTCAGCAGACAAACCTCATGCTTTTAGTGTCCAACCCCTAGACTATGTTCTGGCGGATAGAGTCCTGGGCTCCTCTGATTATTCAACAGGTCTGCCTGAGGGAGCTGCTCTGATCTCTCCCTCTGGGAGCTGTGACCAATATGGGAATCCAGTTAGGTGAAAGCAGAGAAAGCATTCCTTAATCTTGGCTGAAGATGGTGTTCTACAGAAAGGGAATTGTTAACCAAATAGAGAGGCTATAATGCAAACATGTCCTGCCTAAAATGTGAGCAGGTCTGGCTAATACAGATCTGAGAACTAACAATCAGTCCGCTTGCCCACAAGACACGTGTGATAGTTTGGGGAGCAGACCTCTTTGTCTCCAATTTGTTCTCTCTAGGTATTTCTTGAACCTGGTCAGACTGGTTTATACAGCTGCCCAGGGACAAGGTGAAACTTCCAATCTGTCTTCCAGTAAATGTAATTAATTGAATGTCTATCAGAAGTGTTCATCCTCTGAAGAATATTTGAGAAAGAAGAAATGGTTAGTATCTTCAACGTTGGAACATAGGCCTGTACCAAAATTTGCCCCTGATCATCATAATATGGACAGATACTCAGCATCCATAAATTCCATAAAGGCCTTTAGTCCTTTTCCTGTGTAATTTTTATTAAACACTTCTAAATATTAGCTAAGAGTACCAGACAGACAAAACAAATTATTACCAGTACTCCATCTCTATACTTTCACTTACCCTCCCTGCCATTAGTCTTCATCATCTTCCTCACATTTTCCTATTTGCTTTGTAAGAAGCTTCTTTAGGCAGCACACTGGTGGATGTCCATTTTACTAAATATTATGAACACAGCTGTTTATTTCCTGTCTTCAAGGCACAGTTGTTTCTGTTAAAACTCTTTACTTGCTGTAACATGGGGCTCACATAATGTAATATGGGGAAAGAGGAATGGCTTATCTGCAGATAAACAGCCCTGAACACATCTGAGAACTGAACCCCTTCCCCCTGCCATTGACATGAAGCAACTGGTCTTGAGGATCCTTGTAAATCCTTCAGAGCATAGATTCTTCAATGTGTAAAAGGTGATTTAAAGTAATTATTCTCCAGGTTTCACAAAAACATTTTTAAACACTAGAACTTGCTTTAGTGGTGCCTAATTGAAGCCTCCTAATTTGAGAGTTACAGATCAGTAAAATGCAAGCTCTACAATGCAGCAGCCTTCACAGGGTTAGCCTTTACTGGCTCTTTAATGGTTCAAACTATCTTTTATAAATGTGTCTTAAAATCCTTTATTCAGACTATCAAACTACTTCGGAGTGAAAAGATATAATAAAAGACAGTCAATACTTTTTCTTCTCTAATATATTTGAGGGGATGGAGGGGAATCCATAGCTCCACTCTCTCTGAGGATGACTGTGATCCTGATTCCTTTGAAAATTATGAAGGCAGGACATATGCTCCTTTAGCTTATCTTCTGTTACTCTCCTTCAGTTTATTTCATTGCTGTATCCAACAAGCTGTGGGTGAGTGGGCTTTGGTTATTGTGGGGAAGGCTACTAGATATAGTCACCAAAATTCCTCCAAAGGGTGGTTTCAGAGAATATTCCTACATTCCTCCATTTCTGCTTTACTTTTGAAGAGCAATTCTGTCCATATTTGGGATTATAGCACTACTTGCAGAGCTAAGAGCAGCTGAACACCATTTTCAAATGTCCAGCAAGGTAGGAATTGGGGAGTGGTTAGGAACTGAACCTTGCAGTTCTTTGTGCATTTTTCATACTCCAGATTCACCAGCATGCTAGGACATGCTAGAGTTCCCTATGCTCAGGTAGTTTGACCACTGTACACCATCACACCTCTTTCTTCCATGTAATACTAGCTTTCATCACGCCTTTCTGTTCCAAATCAGATTTTTTACTGAGCCTTTTGTGTTCCCCCTGAGAAGTAAACTAGTGTACTCTCCTGGATACCCCTGGACCTGTTTTGTTGCCCCCACTTTGCATCTCTCTTTTCCACTACAGGAGTTTCTACTTATGATTAATGGAAGATTTGCCCAGATTTCAGCTACAGATCCTTGCTTGGACACACCATGATGTACAGTGGGGTCTGTGTGTAGAAGTCCTTTCTTCTAGACAACTTCAAAGTTCCATTATCATTCTATACATTCGCACCAGATGTTTGCTTTCAGTCTTCCATATCTTTCCTTTATTCCCTCCTTAAAGGAAAGTTTTTACTTTAGAAAACTGGGACTTTCAGCTCAAGGTGAAGTCAGAGACAGCTACTAGGTACTAGATATTGTGAACTGCAGTCTTAGAAGTTCGTACCACTGGAGAATTCATTGTTGCTTTGAAACATAAGCTGAGCTTACACTTGTGAATTTTTTTATCTAAGGAAAAGTTCACTTTTGTTTACTTTTAGAGCAAAAGATATAATGATTTCCTCATAGACTATATGGGCAGAAACTAAAAGTTCTTCCTTTTTCATATGCATATCATTGGCAGATAGCAGAAGAGCATTCCTGTCAATTTAAGTGCATCTGGTTCTTCATTTGTGGAGTATCTACAACAGATTGCAGTCTGTTGACCTTAATCTCCCAAATAACAGAGAAAAGGCTAAGTTTTATCATTTCTTATTAAAAAAATCTTTAGAATGCATTTTCTGTAGTTGACTTGAACAAAGCTATTCAGAACTTGATTATGTGAGGCCCATGGTTATTTAAAGCTCTCACTACTACTAGACAACCCCACTAAGTCCTTTTCTCATGTCACTCACCTTCTTTCTCAAAAAAGATGACCTTCAACATGTATTGTATGCTTGTTTTATTTTGGCAGCTTCAATGCCTGGGCCACCAGGTCCTCCTGGAGAGCCAGGGCCACCTGCAACCAGGAATCTGGTAAGATGGTAAAATAAGGAAGTTTGCCATTGAAACCTTGCTTCAAAACTTTTGGTAGTCATTGGTAGTACTGAGAGAGGAGGGAAAGCTCTGACCTGTGTTTTTATTTATTAGAGTATTTTCTGATTTTCTGGACCTCATAATTTTTTGGCAGGGAATCCATATAGCTGGGAAAAGTGATGAGAGAAGTCTATCCATTGCCTTGTTAGCAACAGCCTATTCAAACAAGGGCGAAGATTGATGGTATGCTAAAGTAATGGAAAAGTACACGCTCCATGTTCAAAGCAATTCTCTGAAAGAGTGTGGCAACTTAACATGCTGAGATACTAGAACAACTACTGAATGCCCATTTCCCATGAAATAAAAAACTTTACGTTACTGGATTAAAAACTTGTAATATAGGTCATTTGATTCTAAGAAGAAAACTGTAGATTTCCCTAGCAAATCTAAAAATTTTTGTGTCAGAGAATATATATAAATTTAATTGTTTCTTTTTCTTACTGAATGAATCATAGATGTGGTGCTTCGGGACATGGATTAGTGGTGACCTGGAAGTGCTGGGTTAACAGTTGGAGTTGATGATCTTAAAGGTCTCTTCCAACCAAAACAATTCCATGATTCTGGGAATCAAATCAGAATTGTATCCCAGATATTAATGCAGCAAAAATGAGAGCTAAAACTTCTGCCTTGTTAATTTCCAAATTAAATATTCAAAGTTTCTGAAAAAAATTTAAGCTAGCAAAGGGGATTCATTACAACTTTTTCCTTATCCACATCTCACATAATGAAAAAGCAAATTCCTGGATATCTTTGGCAATTATTTGAGAATGCACTAATAAGCAAGCAGACTTTCAGATCACCTACATCATATCAAATAAACTAACAAGAATCTGAGCATAAGTTTCTTAATGCCTTCCCACCAGTGTCACATCTCTGCTAACTGCCTTTTCTCATAGAAATTCAGGACCTGACAATGTTTACAGATCAGGGGAGAAATAGATGTTCAGAGACTGGTACCCCAAGGTAAACGACTGTAGTTACAGGCTAGGAGCTACTATCTTAGGAGATCCAAGTCCACTTAGATCAAAACCAATATTAAAAATCAATATGCAAATCTATAGTAGAGTCTTCATGATTCATAAAGCATTAATATGCCTCTGACACTGAAGAAATGAGAAAGAAACAACACTTGAGTGTCAAGAAATTACACTCTCAAAACTTGCCCCTGATTTTACACTCACTGTAATTATCAAACATATTGTAGAAGCAACCCAGCTTAGAGAGGATTGTGTTATCTTCAAGTGACAAAGACAGAGGTAACAGGTACAATGTCCATGTCTGACACACGTCAGTTTAAGCCTCCTTGTGATCTACAAGAGAGAAACTGAAAAACATTTGCTGTGTAAACTAGTGGCATCTGGAAACATAACAAAGGGGTGGAAGAAAACACTGTTAAAAGAAAAGAGATCACAACAACACTGAGAAAAATATAAAAGAAGCAAATGTATCTAGAATTGTGTATGATATTTATAAACCTTGTGAAATCTCTTCTGAACTCTGCCATTTTGATCTAGTATGCTAAACTGTAGAGATATAACAATATTCACTGTGCAAAATTAACTATTGGTGTAGTTCTACTACAACGCACAGAATGATGATGCTGGTATACCAAAGTAGCAAGATATTTCTATTAATGAAGCTTTTTGTATTAAATTAAACTGACCTTATGAGCATTTCCTGTGGAAGTTTCCTGCCTTGACATTTATGTGTTCAAATGAGACTTCAATTTAACCATTTAACTTGCAAAACATTTTGTGTCTGATGAAGCATGTTTCATTTTCCTACTTGACAGGTTACAACATTCCAAAACATCGAGGGTATGTTGGCCAAAGTGCATTTAGTAGCAGAAGGTACACTGATCTACCTGAGTGAAACCACGGAGGTTTTTATTCGTGTTCGAAATGGATGGAGAAAATTACAGGTATTACTGCACTACATCCTAATCCTTTCCAACTCCCTTACTCAAAATGAATTTTGAGCAGATATTTTTTACAAGGATGGAGAAGTATATGGGTGAAAAGATTCCTTTTTCTAGTTCAGAAGCTCCTGGTGATATGATTTTGGTTTTTTTTCCTTTTGGGTTCTTTCAGCTTGGTGAGCTAATTCCTATCCCTGCTGACAGTCTTCCTCCTCCAGCCATATCAAGTCATGTAAGTACAAAACATTGGACTGTGAAAAACTGAGTCTAAATGTGCAGAAACAGGCAATACACTTGGCAGAAGTGGAAGGCAGATCCCCGCACAACATGATTTTCCACTGAGACTTGTCAATACAAAATAAGCATACTAGCATTACATAAACTTGGTTCACACTGGCCAGTCATCTGTTTCCATTATGTTCTGAGACTCCAAACGTTACAGAGATAAAGCAGCATCTACAAAAAGCAGGCTGCCTACAAAAAAACCCCAAACCCAACAGTATTCTGTTTCGTAACACTGAAGTCAGTCATATCAAGCCCTGATCCCTTTCAAGGAAACTCAGAAAAGTGTTTCCGAAAAGCTGGTTTTCTTTAAAATATTTTAGTCCTGTATTCAGGACTGTATTCACCCCTGTATTCAGGGTACTACATCATCATCACCTGCATGTAGCTTATTCTACAGTATGCTGAGAGTCTATTCTAAAGACTTCATTGTTAATTTGTACCTGACCCCATTCTACAAGTTATTGGATCAACCTACATGTGAACATGCTCTCCGTCCCAAAAAATCACAGGAGGATGAAAACCAAGAAGTGGCAAAGGGGACAGTGAACAGTCTCATTGATGACAGGTTAAGTGATCTGACTGCTGAGATAATGAAAGGACAAGAGAGAGCTAGAAAGGAGCAGCAAGAAGTAAGATGGCCAGAAAGAAATTTTCTTAAAGTTAAGAGTAGATCAGAGAGAAGTGCACTTAGCACACTGGGAAAATGCCTAGACTCTGTGTCATATGAAGCTGTCTGCAGCCTCCAGCTGACACATGAATTTCCCAACCAGTACAGTCAGTTGCTCGTTACTCATACTTACCATCACTGAAGTAAACTTTGTTGTTTCTGAAACAGCCCTGAAGATTATTGACCTTCTGGTCTCTACATGCCAGTTGCTTAGGAGAGAGAATTACTGAGGCCTTCAGAAATATTCCCACCCACTACATTTTCTGTTTCCACACCCTTCTTTTCAGTTTTAATTTTCCTGAACTGGTCTTCTGCTGCTGCTAAGAACAGGCCGCTCCCATGCAGGACTCCAGCTGCGATCCAGTGCTGACACCAGCTCTGGCAGAGCACTGTGGAATGGGTACCCTCAGGTCTACCAAAGCAGCTCTGGCAAGGACAGCTTTCAAACACATTTTAATGTGACACACCAGTTGATAACATGCAGATAAAGTATTCTGACTACACAGCTTAGGGTAATTTTTCAGAGGCAGGACAGTTTCAGATTCTCCAGTGTTCAATGTTTGCTTTATTTAGAAAATTGAGTGTCTAAAATTCTAATCTGAGTAACATGTTTAATGTATCTGTTTGCTTGTGTTAAAACAACAGGGATTTCAGTCTGTTCCAGCACTGAGTCCAATATCAAAAATGGACAATGGAAAACCAGCAGTGAGTATGAGACCCGTATTGCAACTGCATAGCTGTGGTTTGAAACATGACAGTTTACGTCTTCAGGGAGATTTGTGGTATTTCCTCTTCAAATTCACAGATTTAATTTTAGAAATTTAAAAATATATTTTAAATGGTTTAGACATCTCCGAGACAATTTTAAATTGTTTCCTCCAGATCTATTGTCATCATCCTAGCCCCTTCCCCATCTCAAAGAACAGAACAAAAATCCTTATTCTGAGTTAGGAATACCTCTTCACGTAGTGATTGTATCTACAACACAGAGTATCCTTTAAGTTAACAATAATGTTACAATTAAATCTTCATGGTGCTGCTTGTTTTAGATAGACACTTTAGAATCTAAGACTTCATTTAAAATACCTTAAAATATTTAGACAAAGAAAGCAGGGTAACTGAGTTACATCTAAAAAAAAAAAAATCTGCAAAAAACCCCTCAAAAAACCCCAAAATGTCAATTAGTTCATGCATCTGTACTGTTTGACTTAAGCATACTACGTCTTGTATTTGTAACAGTGAATTTTTAAATGGTACATGGTCACTTCTTACTACTTACTTCCATGCTTGTAAGATTTGCAATTTTGTTTGTGTGACAACTCCAAGACTTCTTAAAAAATATTAGCTGCTTTTAAAAGTATTTTATTTTTTAGGAGTATATTATCTTCATGGTTTCCTTAATGTTCAAAGATAAATAGGTATTTCTGCTATGGGTCTCATAGCTTTAAGAAATGTAATGTTACAGCAGCAAATAACTTTCATACCTGGTATGTGGTGGCAGGAGGAGGGGGTTCTAGTTTCTTTCCAATATACTTCCTTCTAGTATTATAAACCTTTTAATAAGTGGCAGGTTTTCTTCTTTCTTTCTCCAGCTGCATCTGGTGGCTTTAAACATGCCATTTTCTGGTGACATGCGAGCAGATTTTCAGTGTTTTCAGCAGGCCCAACTAGCAGGTTTGACGTCTACCTATAGAGCCTTCCTCTCATCACATTTACAAGATTTGGCCACAGTTGTCAGAAAAACAGACCGATACCATTTACCAATAGTGAATCTTAAGGTAAAAATGAATGCTTAGTACTTATTATGTACAGCACAGGCTGTAGGTGCCCCAAAATCTTGGAAAAAGGCAAAAGCAGAAAGTTTCAACCCAAAATGCATTTTATAAAGCAGCAGCTTTGCTTTACATTTCAGTCAGGTTCAAGAAACAAAAAAATAGTGAAAAAGCAGAATGTTACTGACTGGCTCGTATTTCGTTTGCATTTTCAAGGGCTGTTTTTTTCAGTATCCTAAGGCTAATGGTAGAAACAAAGCCATGAGAATAGCCTACTCTGAGCAGACTGATGACAAAGCAACAGTATGATGTTCAGCTTTCTGGATATTTTTTATATCAGCAAGAAAAGCACAACCTCATTCTAGTATGATCACAGAGTATAGTAGGCTAAAATACCTACTTTTCCTGTTTCTAAAGATAAAGGCAAACCCTATGCTTAGGAGTGATGCTGGGTTTACCCCAATGAAACAGACAGGACAGTCCAGAGAATGAGTTGTTTTGTGGTCTCACATAAGCAGACACACTCTAAAGCTAAGGAAAAAAACCATGTCCCTGTAGCATTGGCTGGCTCCCAGAACAAATGGCCAAAGAAACCTACAGGGATAACACATGATGCTTGGAACATGCTGAATGGATGTACTCTGAAGAGTGTGCAAATACAGAGCCTTGGAGACAGATCTGTAAAGACCATGTTCTTTCAACTTTGACTGGAAAAACTCGAAAGTGGTTTGAGAGGTAGCCTGGTGCAAAGTTTTTGCCTTGAACACTTGCAACACTTTTCACAAAATTGTGTCAACAGAAGTTCCAATACAAATTCTTTTTTTTTCTATAGCTACAGTAGTTATAAGAAATTTTTCAAACAATCCCTTAAAAAATTAGAAGTAAGAGGACACTGGAAATGGAGATGATCAAGCTCAGTATTTGGAGTGACAATAGAACAGAAAGGCAACTATGAGACGAGGGCATTGATCAGAGAGCTATTAGCATAGAGACAAGACAAGGTATTCAGGAGCATCATGCAGAAACTGATGGGCTTTTAAATGCAGATAAGATTTTAGATGTATAGATAAGACTGTAAAAGTCAGGTTTTACGTGGATTTTGGATTTGTTTTGTTTGTAAAAGTGGCTTTGAAATTTTAACAGGGAGAAATACTTTTCAATAACTGGGAATCTATATTTAATGGAAATGGTGGACAATTCAACATTCACGTTCCAATATACTCCTTTGATGGGAGAAACGTCATGACCAATCCATCCTGGTGAGTTTATTACCAGATAGTACAAGTAGCAATATCTTGAGCTACTAGAAATGTGATTAAAATTTCTCCCTTTCCTTGTACCATCTTTCTTTCCCATTTCTGATAGCCTATGAATGGGATATAAGGTCATGTTCTCTTTTCCTTAATCTCCTTTCTGTCTTCACCTTTCCCTACCCAGTTTGCTTCAAGCAGAAGGAAAGCAGAAATATAGGTCACCACACCTGTAGGTGTGTAGTTGAATAAAGCAAAAAAGAGACATTTTTAGGAAATAATTCCTTAACATTACCTTTCAGGCCTCAGAAAGTAATATGGCATGGCTCAACTACAAATGGGATCCGACTGATTAACAACTACTGTGAAGCCTGGCGCACAGCTGATGGGGGAGCTATGGGACAAGCATCACCTCTGAAGACAGGGAAACTTCTTTATCAGAACACATATAGCTGTAGTAATCAGTTTATTGTTCTCTGTATTGAAAACAGTTTTGTATCTGATCCCCAAGGAAAATAATTCACATGTTGCACATAGAAATGTTCCGTTTTATGACAGAAAAAGATGATATCTCATTTGTAACAGTGTAAATATTTTATTGTTTGTAATTGCACACTTCAGGAAAAAATAGCCAAAGAAAACATACCTCAACACAAACCGCATTCCAGTTAGGTGGAACATCAGTGCACATGTGGCTGACTTAAAGCCCTTCCTTCCACTTGAACCCCATGCAGTCCAAAGTTTGCCAAGAATTAACTCCCAGCCCCTTGTCTTTCTGGCTGAGATGAAGATCACTTAAGGGCACAAGTCAAGGGTGCTCTATGAGGAAGATCCAGCAGCCTGTCTCATAAGCAGGATGACTAAGTGAGGCTGCTGCTTCTTCACAGGTGAGAAGCCACATGCTCTATGCTCCTTTTTCTCACTTGCATAGATTTTAAATACCCAAGGCATTATTCATATATATGCATAGATACATATCCCTGAGCAAAGAATGGGAGGCTGTTACATCTTACATGGCTGAAATTTTCAAAAAGCTTTAAGAACAAAGGTGCTCACCTCCTTTGAGTTTCAGTAGGAGCTGAGTACCTCTGTCCTGTACGCTTGCACAGATCACAGCCTGGTGCTTACAAATTTAGCAGCTTTCACACCTTATTTCAGCTTTTTTCTTTGCAGATTCTAGGCAGAGGGCTTTATGCAGGAGGAGTGAATGTCACCTAGAAAAAATATGGTCCTTATTTTGGTGATATTGTTACCAGGAAACCTGGAGCAGTGTTAAGAGAAAACATCCTGTTTTACTGGTACAACTGTGCAAAGTAAATGCAGACAAATGAACCGTCTGACCTTTATTTATTTCATTGCGTAACAGAGGGAGTCATTTCCTGTTGTGGCAGACTGTGCTGAAGGAAAGGTGTCTGCCATGGCTTCTTTAAAATCAGTCCTAGACACTGTTATCCCAACAAGTTATATGTTTAGTGATTTTCATTTTTGTGAACTTACTCTTCCGGCATTCACCTAATTAAAGAATTGTTAATATAAAATAACAGCAGTGATCATAGGGATGATCAGTAAGTACTCTCAAACAGTATTGCTATAATATCGGAAGTCTTTTGCCTATATGTTTGCTGTGTACTTTAAACAACATATTTACTTATATTTTACCAGGCTGTAACAATGGAAGTCAAACTCCATATTACCATTTTTTAAGATTTAATCTGGAATCTGTGTTGGAAACACATGTTCATTTGCTGACAAACAGGGTGTTAAATTACTGGATAGCTACCTTCAAAAGAAAAAGGCAAATCACACTTACTATACTAAACTGATACAATTATGTAACATAATCTTGTGAAATTCAGCTTATTCCCAATTTATTGTAAAAGCTTACTGCCTACGGTCTGCTGAATCATATATTATTTTCTTCTTGGACAAGTCATGACTCCATTATTACAACATGGTAATGAGGCAAAACCAGTTTATATGACATTCAAAATGTATACATAACAATTGACTGTATTAATTTATAATCCATTTTCCTAACATGCTGAGCACTCTTGTGAAATGCCAAATTCCTTCAATTCACACAGTTGGAAGAGTGATCCAGGTACAGCAGGGTTTCACTCTCAGTCACAGGAGGTTCCAGGGGGATAATAAAGTGCTTCTACATGCTTTCAGCAAGAACCATCTACTTTTAATCCTTTAATTGTTGGCAGACCCTCAGCTTGGCCAAGTCACGGCCAGTGAGGTTTATGCTTTGCAGCCAGTCGTGACCCAGTTATCACCATCTCTCTTCTCTTCCACTCCTGGCTCGAGGCAGCAGTCAGGAAGCTGGCTATTCCTTTGCTTACAATTGCAGTTTCAGGAAAGTGGGAGGAGATGGGATCACACAGAAGGGCTGGATGAAGGGCCAGGAGAGAAGACTAAAACAAACATGCAGTTTTTGGGAGATGCTGAACTAGCATTTAAGTTGGGCCCAGGAAAAAATGCATCCAGAATTCTGTTTGTGCCAATCCTTCCACGGAGACTAACCTTCCCCTGGATCCTGAATAGCTGCTAGAGCTTAGCAGGGAATTGGAATGGTTAAGCACCATCACCGAGATGTTAAAGAACTCTCAATGGTTGTGTTCCACCTCTCACATTAATCTGCAGGCTACAGGAATTTACTGCACACCCTTCAACTTAATACAGAGCATGAACCATGCATTGTCTGGGCTGCTGTGGTGCTGAGTTCACATGCTGTGCTCATGCACCAAAGGGAGCGAGCTTACCAGAGAATGGTATAAGAGATCTATTAGAAAGATGATGTTTTGCTTGGAAAAAAACACTTTTTGTCAATCTAACCAGAGCCAGTGAGGCTCTTTATACTCCTTAGTATAACTGAAGAGAAACAGTAATATTCATTGAAGATAAGACAGAGAAAAAATTAGTCCAGTACTTAGAAATAAACTGGCTTTCCCTATCAAAGAAGAAGACTTTTTTTCAGCATGATTCCAACACAAAGGTGAGGTGCTCTTGAGGAAGATTTGGTAATTCAGGTAAGGAACTGTGTATAAAGCAAACGAATCACCAAAATGAGAGCAAAGTCGAAAAGAGTAACTGCACTAGAAAGCAATGTAGCAGTCTGAATGAATGAAATCAGACTGTCAAATAAGATCTTTCCATGTTTAAGAGGAAGGGTTTTGTTGGAAACTTATATATATTTTGAAGCTTTGCTGCACTTTAAAAGGAAGAATTTAATACACTGTAAATACAAAAGAGATTAAAAATCTTATAAACCATCAGAACTCCAGGGCTGGATAATGGATAAAATACAGCAGATCCATTTCAGCTACGAGGAACAAGTATTTCTAGAAATGACGCTGGTAAGATTTGTCTTTATATGAATTTTAGGTGCAAGCTACAACAACAGAAGCTTCCTTTAAATCAAGAAGAATCCACTGTGGGGTTTCCACTTCCACAAAAGAATTAGTTCTCCTTTAGCAATGATTACAATTTAATTTTAATTAAGCTGGTGAAACAAAAAAAAAAAGAGAGGAAAAAACCCTAGAAAAAATCAATAAGGTCTAGGAGAAGTTAATAACCATTTGAAAAAGGACTATCGAATTGTTACTGGAGAGATTAATTTATTTACCATGGATACTTTGCGAATGGTGCAAAATCTCAAAATATGTAGTTGAATGCTGACTATATATTCTTTCTAAGTGAAAAGAATTTTTTGTTATAAGGTAAATTGGCACATGAACTAAAAATTGACTCTGAACACTCCAGATTGGACTTTGGTAGAAGCGGACAACTACTTTTTATTGCAACATTTCACTGTATTTGTGTTTGTAATTTGTAATTTGTATTAAATTTGACAACTATCTTCAGTCCAAAGAAAGCAACAGGAGACATTGTGCCATTTTCAAAAGACTTGCTTTAAGCCACAACATTTTTCTTCTAATTTACTTGCCCTTTAATAATCAAAAGGTATTAAGACTCCTCAGTAACAAATGAAGACATTTTTTCATTGTATGTTTTACCTCCTCAAGGACCATTCTTTTTAAAAAGTGCTATTATTGCAGCAGATCCCCCTCCTCTAAAATAAAAACAAACAAAAAAACCCAAACCAAACAACCCTCCATCTGTTATCATCAGGCTTTATGCAGTCCTGCCAGCAGGGTAAATGTGTACTTGCAAATTATTAACTCTTTAGTAGCTTGAAAGAAGTTCAACACAATCAGTAAGACAACATCTGTCTGAATTGCATTACTACCTCCAAAGTACCTTGTGGTATCATGCAATGACTTTAAAAATAATCTTTTGAATTGAAATAGCAAGGGTTTGGGTTTTTTTTTCTTCTGAATTTGTAGCATATCCTTGCAAACCATTTAAAAGTTGGTGTGGGAGAATATAATTTTTAATCTGATTAGGGAAATGGGGGGAATTCCTCCTGGGAGAAGGGGCAGGAGTGTGCATGCATGCACACATGAATGCAGGCACACTCATCTCCAAATAACTTTTTTCATCCTTGCCACCTCATAACCCATGGCTGGATTAGTCTTTAACTGCCTTATCATCAGCTTCTTCAACCATATGCACGCAGGTAAATGTTAATATTAGGATGGAGGAATTTCTGACAATCAGTTTAGAAATCTGTGCCCAACAAAACTGTGACTTCCCCTTAACTAACTTCCCTACAGTTCTATTTTTCATGACAGTAAATATTTCCCCACCGGGTCATATCTCTACTGAATTGGGAATATATGCAGTAGATTGCAGGCACCCCACAATCCTGTTCCAGCCCATTAATTTTGTTAGCAGTAAGTAATCAGCAGATCTTTTGCCCTTTTCTTCAGGGCTCTTTTCCCTGGGCAGTCACAAAATACGACATGTTCCCACTGATCAGTGGTGTGCTGCTCTGCCTGCACCAACTACAGTGAGATGAGCAGTTCCTCTTCTCATTGCTATTACAAGCAAGCCAAACCTGTGAGTTTCTGCAGTGCAGAGTATACACCTCAAAGGACTGACAATTAACAAACTAGTCTTGGTGTAGTCAAAGACTGTCCAGCCTTGCTTTTGAGCTGTGCATTCAGGTGAAAGAAGAACAAGTTGTAGTATATCCTGCTTCAAAGACTCCACAGTTACTCTTGTATTGGGGTTTAGGTGTTCCTTCTGAAGTAACACCACTTGCAACTCTTGTTTTCATTCCAGTCCTCTGCCTGGAGAAGAGAACCTGTCTTCTAGATTTTACAGGAATTAGATGCTAGAATTGCCATTTCACTTTGGTATTACTGGAGTTAACAGTATGCATGTATCTTAAATATCAGATCAGGGTTTGGATGTTATTTGCTGGTCTAATATGTAGTTAGAGCCTACACTCTAGCAGTTCCTTCCTGCTGTCTCTCCTTAATGCTTCAACAACTAGCCAGACATAGAAATATTTCTAGATGAGCATCTACTTTAACCTGAACCTATCCTCCCTTTTTTAACCTGTCAAGGGCTGCTATTTGTGTCTTGCACCTTGGTGCAACTTCCACTGTTACCAGCTTATCTAAACCTTTTACTTACCAGTTTATCTTCCCCTGTATCCATAATCTCAAAAAACCTGTTCTCCTAAGTAATGGCCATCTACACACAACCTAATCTGGAGGTGCACCCAGAGTGGATGGTTCATCTGCACACATCTGCTTTGCCCGGGGGGAGAGAGAACAAGTCAGAACATATCTTCAACCTGTATGGGCAGGAGAGGGAAGCGGAATAGGGCTTTTTTCATTGATCCTTTCTTCTACCTTCTGATTGACCTCCTCCTTCACTTGTCCTTCCCCAGCCATTTGTCTTTTAGTTAAAGCTCGTTTTGCTTCTCCACAGAAAAGCTGGACACTGTTCAGAGCTGCCAGCTGCTGTGGCACAGCATGCTGCACGTGAAAGTTACACCTTTCACATCAATCTCCTGCGCTCTGTTTTCCACAGCAGCCAGATAAGCACTGAAGACCAACTTCCACTTGTGTGTGCTTTGCTGGGAGCACAGGGGTAGGATGGTAGTGAGTCCAGAGACATCCCTCTGGAACCAACAAGAAACCACAGCTTTGCCTTCCCTTACAAAGCAGTCAACCTCCCTGCACACTCCTGCAGCGTTACACGGTAACTCCTTCCAGCTCAATGCAGGAATTACAGACAGCACAGGCTGTAGGAATTTCTACATCTGAAGTCAATTCAGCATCATGTCCTGGTGTTGACGTGGGTAACATTATAACCTGCTTTACTCAGCTGGTCTCAGGGGTACTAGTGATGCTTCAGTGGAAAAAGGGATGACAGCCCTGTCTGACCTTACAAGAAGTACCCAAGATCACCTGCAAATTCAAATTCAAACCAGGATGAAGATGACAATGCCTCTGCAGGAAAGGTGTGCTCTGTACACTGCACTTCAAGTATGTTCATATGAACAGCAGCAGGGGATCGCCTAATATCTGTGTTTTCTCCACCGGTCAGTACCAATACCATCTAACAGAGTTTGGCCTTCTTTGGTTCCAGACATATTCACCAAGATCCTAGCCACAGTAATGGCTTGCTACTGGAAAAACATTATCTCCCCACTGAGTTAGAGGATGGGTTGGTGTTAACCTCCACAAAACAGTTCACTGGTGTTTAGCTTTGCTATAGAGTTACATATTTTAACTTTGCAGGCTCCAAGGTCTCAATAGTAGGACTGTTTGACTGCTGAACTATTTCCTGACACAGTTCTGGTCAGTGCCACCTGTAACCCTTCCAGCCACTGCCTTGGGGTATGTTTTGTGGGGACAGCATATGTCAATGACTACTGCTATGAATAGTTTGAAGGAGCCACTCTATTCCAGAACAGAAAGGTTTAACTGTACTCACAGATGCTTAACCATTGTGCCTGGTCTCAGGGCTCCCTGGAGTCCTCATCCAACTGAAAGCCTATAGAGGGACTGCAAAACATGCATGTCTGATACTCATGTGACACACAACAATACATCTTTATGGTTTTTTGCCAAGCTTAACATACAACCCTCCTGCAAACATCCATTCATATAATCTGTATGTCCAGACTGAATTCATTCAGGGAACCCTCCTGAAGCCATCATTGCCTTACACAAATGCTCTCAAGTTGTATACAGAAGTATAGATATATTGTGCCATCCCATTATCCACTGTGATGAATACCTTGGTTGGGGCATGGAATGGCTGTTCACACAGCTGGGAAGTTTCAAATGTGTGAGAAATAAGGGCCCTGGTACAGTCATCCTGTACAACTGACAACCACTGCCATGATGTCTTACATTAGCAAACAGGGCAACACAAGACATTTGCCCATGTCCTTTACTCCAGCACCTAGTGGATCAATGATCATGTTTATGCGTGTACAGTCTACCCATTAGGAGTACCAAACAGCTTCCAATTCTAGAGTCAGCAGCATCTTCTCAATGATTCTTTTCAGAGTCTAAAGGTGTGCCAAGATTTGCCTGAGACTCTAAAAGTGCATTCCCAACCATGTCACATCAATCCTGCATTCCATAGAAATAGATAATAAAATCTGCGTGTGTCTCCTGCTGTTGGTGGCTGTATTCCTTGTGCTGTGCTGGGTAATGGCAAAACAGCAGTCAACAGTAAAAAACTGCAGTGTTAAGACTTGAGTTGCCTAATTCTATAATAATAAGTTACTTCTAAATTACTGAAACCTATTTTAACCAAAGGCAGGTCAAGATAAGTAGAGCAGCAACTTTTCTGCCATCCAAAATTACAAACTGCTCAAAAGTTAGCCAAGTTTAACTGGACAGTCTCTCTCTAATTTCAGTTTTTACGAGTGACCCTTCTTGATTTCAGGAACAGGAAATACTTTTGATGACGGCAGTGGCAAGAAACTTAAACATCCTCTCAGACTTTAACAGAACTATTTACTTCTTAGTGTCAACTTCCTCTTGCATTTCCTGTTTTGTGGCTTGTGATGGTCTCCATGTAGTTTAACATTCACTATCAGAATTATAAAAGTAAGTTAATAGATTTGATACACCCTAGCTTTTAGGTGTAGCTCTTCATGAATTGTCACAGGAAGGAATTACTACAGTACAGCAATATTCACTGTTTCATAATCTGTAAAATCAGTTTTGTTTCAGAGATCAGAAATGAAGTCTCAGCTTTCAAAGTCCAATACTATTATCTGCTCTTGCCAGTGGTTTGTAACATGCCACAGATGCAAGATGATCCCCAGAAAGGACAACTGCTTTTTTGTAAGTACCAAGATGGGATAGGGAGTTAGCAGTACAAATCTTAAATGTTTTATCTTCAGGTATGGGGACCATCTTACCAAAAAGATAATGTCAAACTAAAGGGCATCCAGTGAAGAGCAGCAAATCAATACATCTACATTACCAAATGGAGATGCTAAAGGTTGGCAATCCACAGTAGCAATCACCAATGAAACGGTGAGACACATTTGCCCATTAACATTCATGTATTCATGGGATAGAGGTATTTTCTGCTTCAGACATATCATTTTTTAAACTCTCTGGTATTTTCTGCTCACATCATGTGCTTTTCCTTTCCATGTTAAGAAGCTAAGACACCATTCGTATGCTGAGGTCCAGTTCAGCAGATTTGGATTCCTCACAAGTGTGCAGAGAAACTGTATGATGTATTAGCATGGGATTTTTTTTCTTCACATTTTCTTTCTCACACAGCCACTTAAATTTGAACCTAACCTACTCAGAAATGAATGGAGGTAACAGGGCTGAAAGAGGCAGTGAATTCGCATGCTCTTCTCCAGGAAAGTAGCACACAGTTAATAATGCTGGAGGAATGTAGAGTTATTTGTGAAGTTAGAGAACATTTGGTGTTCATTTTCTGGCATCTATTCTAGTAACAAAAAGACCTGGTTACAGCCAGGACCACTGAGTATATCTGACTTCACTAGCTGGATAGCCAGCACCCAGACGTCAGTGCTCAGGGTTCTGCTCACAGCCCAGTTTCATGTGGCACAAGCAACCTCACTATTCTGTAGATCACCAAAGGGGATCTGCGAACTGCTCACAAATATCAGAAAAAACAAGCAACAGAGAGGACAAGAATCTTACATATCTTTGTTCCTAGTTTAAAAGATACATGAAAAAGCCTTTTCCCTAACAAATATGTTAGATATATTTTACCAGGCTTAAGCAAGTAAATAACTGAGTGCCAGAAAGCCTGTATGACACTTCCTAAGTCTGTGACTGTGCTGTTGCAGTGATGAATTTTTAAAATGAAAATAGAAATGACTCATGACTTCAGGAGAAATGTGAGGCTTTATTAATAGACAAAATTAGAGGTGTGAGTCAACTGTTATCCTTATGTACTAGGAAATTCTGAAAAGTTTTTAGTCAATACTCTCAAGAGATTAAATATTAGCAAAAAAACTTCAATTAACAAGAAATGGATACCAGCAGCCATATATGAGGACACCTCTCATCAAAAAGGCTTTTTTCTCCCTGACTTGAGCTTATTTATTTAATTATGTGCTGTAAGACTCCACCTACCTTCATGGACATTTGGGGAGGGCGTTACCTGATGAACTTGTCAGTTGAGGTTGTCACTGGCAGGGAAAATAGGAAGGACTTGAAGGGAATGGCTTATTTTTTTAGATTTTGAAAGTCAGACTCTTAGTCTGGTAAAAAAAAAAACTTACAACAAAACTTAAACTGTGTATCAATAGAAGGTCATTCTTGGTTGCGACTTCTCATTTATACCCACTTGATCCTAGCAACTGGCACTCTTACAAATCATCATTATTAACATTTCATACTCATTGGAAGCAGGATAGTTAAGCTCTCTGTTGCAAATGCAGTCATGTTCTAGTCAGAACTGAAGTTGCACCGGGAAAGAAGACAAAATGGTTCAGTATTTTGTTAACCATTAAAGATAAAAAACAATTCACACATTTTTTAGAATTATAGCACTTACATCAGGTAATAGTGATGTATTACCAGACTTCAACAAGAATGCACATTATAATGTAATCACTAGTCTTCTGCACCAGCTACATATTTCCATATGCAAAGACACAGGAATTAAATATTGACATAGTCTGGTTTTGTACACGGTTATTAGGACCTCAATAATTGATGGCCAACAACTCCAATTATAAAATGAAGACTCAAACAGAAAAAAATGCCTGAAGACAGAAAAGAAAGCAAAAGACACACTTACTCAGTACCAGCCATACATTCCAGATTCAGTAATAAGAACATTCGGCTTCTTGTGTAAGGATATTGCAGTTGTTACTGTCTTGAAAAAAAGAATATCCTGCTTGAAATTAAATGTATTCCAAGTGGCTTATGGTGCAGATGAAATAATTTTTCAATACACAAAATAATTTGGTACATCCCTAGCCTTTCTTAAAAGAATTTGAGATTTGAGAGCCTCCAGCATCTCCATAGTGTCTCACTGCTTTTTCATACTTACAGTGTTTTATGCTTTTAACTAGCTATATTTTCATACCAGCATTCTTGCTACATTCTTAAATTCTCAAGAGAGACAGTTTCTTCAGCAATCTCGTGTCTAGTCTGGTAAGGCATCTTGGATAAAAGTCAACCTTCAGCATTACACTTAAGGGATATGGATGATGGAAAATTATCTCAGTAGAGAAACAGAATGAAGTAATTTCTTAATATTTGCAACCAGCAAATGTTATTCAGGAGAATTCCCATACTAACTCAGAAATGAAAACAGTATGAATTATTATTTTTGTATAGGTCCAGTGGCAAAAGTCTTCCCTGTTAATAATGTCACCTGGAAATGAAGAAATAACCAATCAAATGATTTCAAAATTATATATTCTTGGAGAAAAGTTAGGAACATAACTTGCTCAAGAACTGGTAAAGAATAAAATTCTACTATTATATAATCTATTTATTTCCACCTTCTCTCTTTTCACTGAATAATTTATCATCTTATTCAAATACATCTTTAGTCTACTTTTTTCTTTTTAAATTTTATTCCTGAGGAGGTACAAACTCTGTTACCTGATTTAAAGGAAAAAATAATATCTTTTTAGAACACACTACAGAAAATGTCCAGATAACCCTCTTGGACTGCTCAAAGTACAGCACCTTTAGAGTGAACTCTGGCTACTGTTTACAAATGAAGAAGTGAAAGCTTACAGAAAACACTGTTAAGAGAGACAATAGAAATGGGATTTTGAAACAACCAGACAGAACCTCAACTGTTATACAATGTTTGATGTTATCACTTCAGGTAACATACAGTCACAAACACTGAAAAATGTGAGTGGATTGGGAATATGTAGCAAACTCTAGAAAAACTGCAGTGAAACAGGTAGTTCCTAGAGCATGTTATAGAAGAAATTCTCTCTTCTCTCATACCCTGTCTGCAGGGTTAATAAATCAGTGTCAGGAATTAATGGTTATTTTATTATCTTTTTTTTTTAATCGTGGGTTTACACTTAACAAAGTGTTGTTCTAATGACAGAGTGCAAGTTTTATTAAAATTTGATTTCTTTAAGGATGACTGATATTTAATCCAACCTGGAATCTAGATCCTGTCCTGGTTTGAATTAGAACCAAACTAATTCTGCTCAGTGATTTTACTTTTCAGCTCAGCCCCTTCTAACTAACTGCACTTTCTGAAGTTAAAGGCATATTTTCACAGACAGTGTCTGCTTCTAGCAGTGATAACATTCCATGTTTAGAGTTACTACCAAGGACTGGTGCGTGCAGACCAAGGTCACTGCTAACTCTTGTGTACCACATTGGAGGGTGCAAAAAGTAAAAGGGCTTCACCTGTGGGGAGAAGTGGACAGGACAAGTGATCCTAAACTGACCAACGAGGTATTCCATCCCATATACGTCATACTCAGTATAAAGTTGAGGGTTCACAAGGGTCAAGCTCCCTTCTTCAATGGCTGGTGTCCAAGAAGGACTCTGTTTTGCCTTTGATCCCCATCTCTGTGTAACAGAGAGCATCTGTTACAGATCTAGCAGACAGCCCTGACCCTAAACGTTGACAGATCCCCAAATCTAATGCTTTGGGGACTTAGCAGCTTATCAACACAACACCCACTTCCTGCTCCAAGAAGTTTCTTTTCTGTAATGAGCCCTAATTTCATGGAAGAAGAAGTAAAGTTTTGTGGTGGCAGTTTGCTACTTGAAAGTGACCTGAAACCATCTGAGCTGGTGAACTCTTGCAACTTTTCGACTTATCATACTCTTTCTATGGCTGGAAGCTAATCACCGCCCAGGATGCTAATCCCCCTGCAGGACTGATCTGAGAGCCCCGAGAGAAATGCAGGTGCTCTTTTCTGGCACAGTACTGAACTTGGAGGCTCAACCGTGCCGCGGGAAGACAAACCCTTCGCTCCCGACCCGCGAAGCAACCTGTACGACCAGCGGCACGAACGCCGAGCTGTCTCACCCCTGCGCCAGCTGGAACGTCAGCAGGGAACAAGCTGTCCGTGTCCGTGTCCGTGCGCTACACGATCTACAGCCCCCGCCACAGCCCCCGTCGGGAGGAAGCATCGCATGAGTAACGGCAGCGCTCCGCTCGCTCCCGCGGGCACCGCGCAGTCCTCAGAAGAGCAATTCCCCGGCTGCTGCGGCTCTTCCTCCTCTCCCGAGACAGCCCGAGGGCCGCCTGACTCCTCCCGCACCTCCCTCCAGCGGCACCGCTGCCAGCGCGGCCCCGCACCTCACAGCCAGCGAGTCTAGAAGGCGCGGAACGCCGGCCAGGACCGATCTCCCGCCGCAGCGACTCGGACACGGGCCCGGGTGCTCCCCCACTGCCCGGACGGTCTGAGCGCCGGCTCGCCCCTGTTCTGACAGCACCTACCGGCACCCCTGTACCTCACCGAGCCGCGCTGCCGAGGCTGACCGGGCTCCGGCTGAGACTCGACCCGCCGCCGGCCACGCGACGAGGCGCCGCTAACCAGCCGCCAATCACAGCCCGGCCCCGCCCCTCGGCCGCGCCCGCTGCACCCTCCAGCCGCCTGTTGTTGTCGGGGCTCTCCGCAGCTGCCGGGGGCGGGGCGGGGCGGGGGAGAGCGGCCAATCAGGCGGCGCCGCCGCGTCAGTTACTTTAGCGCAGGAGCGAGCCGGGGGGCTCCGGCAGCGCGAGCGTTTCTGTTTCTCTGTCGGGCGGGCGGGGCGGAGAGGAGAAGAGAAGAGAAGGGGGTCGCGAGGCGGAATCCTGGCGCGCGGGTGCGCGCGCGCCCCCTGGCTCTACGGTTTCGGGACCGGACCATGGCGGTAGCGGGCACTCGGCGGCCCTGGGCCCTGCGGTGTCTGGTGGCGGCCGCGCTGCTCTTCCGCGGGGCGGCCGGTGAGTGCACGCGTGTCTGGGGAAAGGAGACCGGAGCTGGAGCGGGCGAGGTGGTGCCTGGGGCAGGGGGAGGAGAGCGGTGAGGGTCTGCGGGTCCCCGTCGGTTCCTTTCAACAACATGGCGGAGGGGCCGGCTGGGGCGGAGTCGCCTTTCTCCCCCCACTCCCACAGTGTCCGAGGCTGGCGGAGCCCGGGCACTGCTCGTCCCTTTGTTGGCCGAGCGCAGCAGCGGCTCTGCCGGAGGGGCCGCGGCTCAGGGCAGGCCGGGCGCGGAGGGGCAGCGGCCGCTCGCGGTGGTGAGGAGGGGACGCGGCACCCGCGGCGGTTACCCGTGACACCCGTCTGCCGTCAGTGCCGCCCGCTCCCCTCAGAGTAGCGCCTTGGGTACCATCTGCCCGGGGTAACTTTCCCGCATCTCTGGCCCAGTGCGGGGCCCTTGTGGGCTTCCTTTCCCACGTGGGTGCGGGTGGCCGTGGCCCGCGAAAGGAACTTGATTACCGGTGGCGGAGAACCCCTCTCCTCCCTCCATTCCTTCGGGCAGAGCGGCCTGTAAGAACCGTCCCCCCCCGGGGCGGGTGTGTGCTTGCGTCCGGGTTGCGCCGGTTGCGGCACCGGGCTGGGGAAAGCCGCTTGTGCCTTGCGGGCTCCCTTCGGCGCGCTGAAGAGCACTTACAAACAGTGCCACGGGGGAGGAGAGACAAGCGGCGTCGGCTGGTGTAGATACGTGTTGAATGTTCCACGTAGTGAAGGTAAAAGGCTCCCTTAACTCCCACGTCAGATGCTGTAGCTCCGTTATACGCCACATTGTGGTGTGCAGGCAGCGTCTTGTTCTGAAAGCTGGTATCGTGGTGTTTTAGGTAGGTGATCTTTCCATTGCAGTCAAAAGGCTAACCTGTATGCTCTGTGAGGATGAAACTGTGCAGAAATAAAATTTTTTGGCGAATATTGTACAGTAAACCAGTTTTTGTTTCTCTAGCCTTCTGTACCTATACTCTCTTGCAAGAGAGATGTGATATGAGAGCTGTGCTGTTGCAGAGCTAATACATGAAACAGGAATTCTTACAGCATTCAGAAATGCAAGAAATACATATTTTTTCATTTTTTAAAAAAAGCCTGTTTTGTTCTTTGGTTAGCAGTTTGGGTCAGATGCCCTAATGGGGTATACAAGTGTATAGACACCCTACTCAAAATAGTGTAGGTTTCAGTTTCACCTATAATTATATAATGATGGCAGATAAACAAAATTGGAATTTTATAATTGGTCCCCTTTCTAAATACCTCTGTAGGTGGATTATATATTGGTTTGGGTTTTAAAGAGGAAGTGGAGAAGCACCACAACTTTCTTCAATTACAGCTTTAAGCTGAGGATTTTACCACGCTGTTCATAATTCAATCTACAATGGTACTTGTGCAGTGAAGAAAATATTATTTAAACAAAACATAGAATCATAGAATTGTCAGGGTAGGAAGGAACCTTAAAGATCATCTAATTCCAACTTCCCTGCCATGGACAGGGACACCTCCCACTAGATCAGGTTGTCAGAGCCACATCCAGCCTGGCCTTAAAAACTTCCAGGGATGGGGCTTCCACCACCTCTCTGGGCAACCTATGCCAGTGTCTCCCCACCCTCATGGGCAAGAACTTCTTCCTAACATCTAATCTGAATCTACCCACCTCTAGTTTTGACCCATTCCCCCTAGTCCTACCACTGCCTGACATCCTAAAAAGTCCCTCCCCAGCTTTCTTGTAGGCCCCCTTAAGATACTGGAAGGCCACAATAAGGTCCCCTCGGAGGGGACCTCTTCTCCAGACTGAACAACCCCAACTCTCTCAGTCTGTCTTCATAGGAGAGGTGCTCCAGCCCTCTGATCATTCTCGTGGCCCTTCTCTGGACACGTTCCAGCATGTCCAGATCTTTCTTGTAATAGGGGCTCCAGAACTGGACACAGTGCTCCAGGTGGGGTGTCACAAGGGTGGAGTAGAGGGGGAGAATCACTTCTCTCTACCTGCTGGCCATGCTTCTCTTGATGCAGCCAAGTTAGTGAAATTATGGCCTAGGCTTTTAATTTTAACTTTCTTTTGTTTTTCTAAAGCAAGATACCAGAAACAAATTTTTAATGTATCTTACTGTAAGAGGCACGAATGTATCTGTGAGTAGCTTTATGGATGAGATGTAAAAAACATGGTTAGTATCATTTGGCACCTGCACTACACTACAGAGAATATAATATTGCTTTTTTTGAAGCTGGGATTTTTCAAAAGGGTATAATTACTTGCAATTTGATGACAGTGCCTTAATAAAGGAGTCTGTTTTCTTGAGTACATCACTCAGTTGCCAAAACCTGCTTTTTTGCAGTGGAATTTTTTGCTTAACAAAGATGGATGAAATGTCTGTGAAAGTTGTCCTGAAAACTTGATATCCAGTGCTTTTAACTTTATGATAGTTACACTTATTTAGTACCTTTGTGAGAAGGATGTTAGTGAAAGTCGTGAAATATCATGGTTAAAAAAAAAAATATGCCTGTGTTGCAGATATAGTAAGACCTAAACATTTTTATATCCTGAGCTAGAAGAGTTCAGAGATGAGTCAAGTGTAATGGTTGAGAGGATTGCTTGAATAAGAGAATAGGAATCTTACAGCACCTTTCTGTATTATACTTTTTTGCTTCTGTCTAATTTTACTGGATAGGGAAATAATACATCCCTCTTGCTCATATCCCTGAAATATGTTACTGTCTCTTTCATATCATAGCCTCACTCCTTTATCCTTGAAACTCTACATCTTGTGGAACCAAGAGTTCCAGTTGTTCTTCTGGTGAAGTTCTACTATCTGGTGAAACCTTTGTTGCAAAAATTGTATTTTTCATGGGAGAAGAATTATAATGTCACAAGAGAAGGATCTGGAGTTTCTTCTTCAGCATAGTGTTGCTGTTAGGGGCCTGAAACTATTTGTCTTTTTTAAATTTGTAAAGCAAAGATAGTGAATAACAATTTTGTATTATTACTACTTTATTTAGTTACTCATAATGAGATGTGAGTTTGGGTTTTTTAGAGCACCTTAGAAGTTTTAGCTGCTGTAATACTTTAACTTCCTTTGAAAGATGGTATTTCAACATATGATTTCCAACCAAGAATTTGTTGGCTGAAGGTGGTGTCCTATCCTAAATTGTCTGCTTGAAGTAATTCTGCAGGATGTTAGCAAATACTGTATAGTGATTCAGAGGGTTTTATGCAATTCTAAAAGTAAAGACTTTGTGCAATTTTCTTAGTTCAGAAAGACAACAGATACACTTTCCTTTTAGAAGTCTGTACCATTAGGTACCTATCAGTCTTTTTCTGTATCGGATGTACTTAATTCTCTCTTTACGTTCTGTATAGTATTAATATCTGAGCTCTTGAGAACCAGCATATTTGAAGTCTTCTTAATGTGTGTAGTCTTCGTGTTTCATTTATGTTGCCAGCTTGCTTTATGCTTGCTGTTGGCTTTCCAGGCTGCAATACCTATGGAAGAGAGACTTTTTGAAGGGAATATGAAACTGTCAAAATGAGTCTTAAGCCTGGGAAATTACCCAAGTAATTGTATTCAACACAAGAGGTCAATCTATTACTAAAATCAGATTGAGGTATGAGAAGTATGCTGTTGATAACTTCTATAACATATTTGTCATAATGCTCACACATTCCCTTTTATAACTGCATTGTCTCACTATGTTATGGTAGCCAGCCACATAAAGCAGGACTGATTATATGGCATAGTCAGAGTGCAGTAAGGAAATGCAATAGACAAGGCACTAAATTACTGCAGTGACACTATTTCTGTTCTTTGCTTTGTCACTGGTTGTCTATATAGACTTCAGTACACTCACTTAGCTGTCTGTACTTTAATTTCCCAAACCTTGTATCACTTTTAGACCAGCTTTCATTAGCTGGTAGTGGAGCTTCCTGCCAGTGGTCCCATCCAAACAGTGTTGTAATACTTTAAAAAAAACAAAACTCAAACCTCTGTGCCATGGAAAACATGAGAAACAAGACTTGAGTGAAAACTTTTTCTCCTCTTCGAGTTTAGTAGTTTTGAAGGAGCTTTTTGTGGTAGTAGAGCTAAAGGGTATTTTCCAAGTATGTTGAAATGCATCATACTTGAAAGATATTACTGACTCTGGAAGATCAGTTTTTCAGAGTTGTTAGTCTCTCATTGCATGTTCTTATCAACCCATTCTAGAAATGTATGTATTCATTTAAGTGAATTTGGAGACCTGAGTGGTTTCTGAAATTTTAAAATCTCATAATGCTTCTTTTAGAAGAAGGTGGACCACTTAGAGATAAAGGACAACAATATGATATTTTTTTCTTTGAGAGCAGTTATATTATAGGAATGAAATGATTTAACTACAGTTGGTCATTGACCTCTCATCATCCCACTGATGTTAAATCTTGTCTACAATGTGTTCATAGTCATAGTTTTTGTTCTTATACGCAGAGATAACTGGAGAGTGAGACATGGGCAAGGATATTCCAATTGAGTTTCCTCTCCTCCTGACATGGACTTGCAGAAGATGCTGAATTAGTTTTGTTAGTAAAATACAGGAATTCTGTTATCCGCTTGAGTTGGAAGGAGTGAGGAATTGAAGGGGAATTAAGTGTTTTTAATGTGGGATGGGGTTTTGATGGGTATCTCCACTAGAGAGCAGCAAAAACCTATATTCCTAGGAGCTTTAACTGTTCTGTTGATTAGGCATTGTTTTCTGCTTTAAAGGGAGGAGGAAAATACCCTCAGAAGGTATTGTGGTATTGTGCCGAGGTAACCAGTTGTGTGACTACTGTGTCTTGGCAGGAGATTAGAAAATAGTGATATCAAACTGAACAAAAGTATAATTTGTAGCAAATTGCACTCATTGGGAATTCTGTAGCAAAAGAAGTGGGAACAGAATTAATGAGTCATAGTGGTGTGAGTGTCTCTGCAACTTCACAAGATCAGGAAGATGAATAAGTGCAATAGGGCCAACCTGAACCTAATTTTTCACTTCAAGTAACTTGGCTTCTGTACAGTGATTCAATGTAAATATATCTTGCTGAATATGTCTCTTACTGTAGGCATTCAGATGCGTGCACAGTTATGATGAGCCAATAGTATTACTTAAATAGAAAAAAAAAAAAGTCACAGATGAAGCAAGTGAGAAAGAGGCCTCCCTGTTATATACATTGATATTTCTGTCAACATTTTTTAGGAAACTTTTTATGTTTTAAATGGATTAAAAATAATCTGTTCAAGTGTAAATTACCAAAGGCAGACCAACATTCAAATAAATATTATTCGGAGTTTAACTACAAGACTAAGACTTTCCTTATTTGTCATGTGGGCCTGGGGGTGGGAAATGGGATCTTCAAAAAGTGGTACTGTTAAGAAGCTTTACCTTTCCATATCCCAGTTCTCATTTCATATGTCTTCTAATTTTATTTTATTTTATGTATATAAGAGTTCTTCATACTAATTTTGCAGCCCTATTCATGGGGTTTGTTTTCTCCTTTTCCTGACTGATCTGTGGGCTGACGACTCTCAAACATGGGTTATCTTTCTGTAGTGGGTCCTAAGAACTTTACCATATCTCTTCTGTAGCAGTAGAGGATGATTGGCAATAACTTGTTTTGATTCAAAGTCTTGGGGGAAGGAGGTGTTTTCAAAAGAGGTACAACTGGGAATCAAGATTTTGAGATGGAATATGTATTTCAGGTTAGATTACCGTTTATCTAAATCTATGATATCCAATGATAGAGATGTGTAAAATGAAGGGAATTCAGGTGGTTATCTTAAACTCCTGAATTTAAGTGAAACACCAAATTTCAGATGTTGAAGCGTTTTTTGCTTTGCCACTTATTAATCCTCAGACATTTGGTGTGAGGTTTTGTATGTACTGTCAAAAGAGGCTTGTTTATGGCTCTGTGCATTTTTGTGTTTTGGACATGAATTTAAGATTTTATGTTTGTATAAATTTCTGTATTTTAATCTTTTTGCATGTATCTACAAAAGTTCTGTGCTAGCTTTTGCTCTCCACAGATGAACAAGTGGAGTCAGACTGTATTTATATTTTTATTGTTGCCTCTGCACTGTTTTCTGTCTCACTTTGGTCCTGTAAATGCAGGGAGGAATAGAGAAGGAAATTTGTAGTAGTCTTCTTTCCTCAAGAACTTCAGCAATTTAAAGAATGAAACCTGATCATCTTGGACATGATTAGTCTGTCATTCCTGCTTCCTGCCCCCATGCCCCTTCCTTTACTAGTGCAACTGATAGCTTTAGTAAGCCAGGAACTTGAGTAATGTAAGGCAATATTTTCCTGGCTTCATAAATAACAAGTCTAAATGATATTCTGCTTGTGTGAATGGATATGTTCTCAGATCATTTAGGGGTTGTTTTTTAATGAGGATTAAGCCTTTGTATACCTTTTTCTCAGCACAAAATTAAAGCCATCAAATAATGTATAAAGTATTAATCTTGGGTAGCCAGCAGCATCCTATTTGACATTTACTAAAACCTTACCCGTGGTTATTGTGGAAAAAATTGCATTATTTGTATTTGAAAATAGCAGAATTGCATGCTATGACAGATACATTGTTATTTAAAAGTCTAGATCTTTAATAAGAGAAGCTGTAACAACCTGTTTACCTGGAGAAACATACAGGATTGCACCCTTTCCCTTTTTAATATGTAATTGTGTAAGGAGAGATTACTTCAGTTTTAAATTGGACCTTTTTTTTGCAATCTGCTCTTCTCCTAATTTTGTCACACTTTGTTGCCTTGCAGTGGTGTTCTTTAGTGTTACAGTTTGGTTTTTGTAACCAAACAGACTATAGACCTCTAGTGTTTTGAACTTTTCTTTATTTAAAGTTGTTTCTCAACTCGGGATGTGTGCCAATACTAACAGTGTTTTTTTTCTCAATATAGCATTACAGTGTTACTGCCATCTATGTACAAAAGACAACTTTACGTGTGTGACAGATGGGCTGTGTTTCACGTCAGTAACACGAACTGCAGACAAAGTCATACACAACAGCATGTGTATAGCAGAAATGGATCTGGTTCCACGCGACCGCCCTTTTGTTTGTGCCCCCTCCTCCAGAGATGGACTCATTACTTTGCCTTATTGCTGTGACAGAGACCACTGCAATAAAATAGAACTTCCAATTCCAACACCAGGTAAGGGCTTTTTTGGCGTATTTGATTTTTTTTAATTTTCTTTTTTAAACTTCTGTAAGAGTGGAAATTTCCATTTTAAAGTTGTAGGTGAATTTGAGCACCTAAAGTACACTCTAGATTCTGAAAATAAAATTTCAAGAGATTTGGAACAAGAAACTTGATGTTCTGGGTAGAGATGTTAGGAGCAGTTTTGAAGACATAGAGATCTTTAAGTTAAATAGAAAGCAAGTAGGACATGGTTGCTTTTGTCATTTGTAATGCTTATTTTGATACTTGGAGAAGTTTTAACAGATACATAGAAATGATTTGAAGATACAATAAATTTAATTGCATAAAAACCCCCTAGTTTACCATTTTCTTTTATTTTTACTTTCAGGCCCTACTCCAGGAAAACCAGCTTCTAATCTAGGACCTGTGGAACTGGCTGCTGTTATTGCTGGGCCTGTCTGCTTTGTCTGTATTTCACTAATGTTGATTCTATATCTTTGTCACAATCGTACTGTAATTCATCATCGTGTGCCAAGTGAAGAAGATCCCTCACTGGATCGTCCCTTTATATCAGAAGGAACTACTCTAAAGGATTTAATTTATGATATGACAACTTCAGGCTCTGGGTCAGGTAATGCCACACTTCTAGTAGTAATTACTGCTGAAGACCTTTGTAAGGCATCAAGTTTTTTCAATATTGTGAAATCTAATTGAACTTACAATTAACTGGAGAAATTACTAGAAAAGCTATTCTTATGTAGATTCAATATCAGCGAAGACTCACTATATATAAATAAGTGAAATAAAAGAAACCTTGGTTTGCTGCTACTGTTCCTCATCACTCAGAGTACAATCTGATATGCAGGGAATATCACAGCTATTGTAAATGTTTTGTTTCTTTTATTAGTAAGACTCAATCATTTACATTTTTATTCTGCACAGCATATCTAAATTACCATCATCTGTGGTTTTGAGATAATTTGTCAAGTTTTCTTTAGCTTTAAACTGAAAATTCATTTATATCTATAGCTATTGTTATATGAAGAATATTCTGATCTGAGAGTTAATATTTTAGCTAGTTTTCTACTTGGAGAAAGTATTTTTTCAGTTGCAAATAGCCTTCTCTGTGTAAAATGGATGCAGTAAGCAGACCACATCTGAAGAATTTCTATCCCTTGATTTAATTAGGATTTTTTTTTTTTTTAATTCTGAGTTAAATGGGTGTTGCTCTGGGAAGATGAGGCAGTAGTCTGTTCACTGCCTATAGCTTCTGCTGTCTTAATCCTGACATAGTTGCTTATAGGATTGTGGTGGTCAGATATAGAAATATGATTTAATGGTCATTGATAAGGGATGATGTCAGATAAATCACTGTATAAATCAGTGAATCTCTGGTTGATGTGAAGGAGCGCGACATCAGATTGTGTAGTGCAACCTCTTACCAGCCTTCTACTACAGAAAATTTTAAATAAATACTGAAAATTTTCCCTACTACTTGCAAATGTATTTGCCCTTTCACACTGCTTTCTGCAAAGAAATACTGATGACTGATTCTGAACTGCTGATTTCTTTAAATTCACAGAATTGGAAAACATTACAACAGCAACCCAAGCATCTAGGTTATTTTTCTTTACCAAAGGCAGCAACTGGTAAAACTACTTAGAGTCCATTGCTCTATCAAATAAAACCAATGTAACTTGCTGAACATGTTTAGACTGTAGGTCAAAATAAGTCATCTTTAGTCATGTCTTCACTGAAGAAGGCGAGGTTGCACCAAGTGTGTAGGCAGATATATTTCAGTTGAGGGTAAGTTGCTCCCTGATTAGAACTGGAGTTCAGGAGGTTGTGTTTGTCTCAACTTTCTCATTTACTAATAGCAGTAACTAAATCAAATATGAAAGGAATTGGTAGAACTTCCAATATATTGGAATAGAACTTGGTAAATGCAAATTCTGGACTTCTCCAGTTATGTCCTTTCTAGGAGGGGATGTACAGAAGTAACAGACTTAGTAAGAGGATATGAAGGAGTAAGAGACATTTCTTGGAATTCAGGAAGCTATGGCATATAATTGTTGCACTATTAGGAGCATGAAACTCTTAATGTCTGCAGGTACAGACTTCTCCTAAAGAATCACAGAATGGTGGGGGTTGGACAGGACCTATGGAAATCATCTAGTCCAAATCCCCTGCCAGAGCAGGTTCACCTAGAGCAGGTTGCACAGGACAGTGTTCAGGTGGGTTTTAAATGTCTCTGTCTAAACACCCACAACAGTGTCTCTCAAATTAGCCTGCCCCTTAATCCTTACTCAAAGCTCTCAACTGCCTCTTCATCTGCCCCCAGGGAGAGCTCTATACATTCCAGTTGCTCTCACATAAAGAGCAACTCTACTACCTCACCTTGCTGGTCTGTCTTTCCTAAAAAGGACACAGTCATCCATGACAGCATTTCAGTTGTGTGAGCTGTCCCACCACGTCTCTGTAATTGAAATGAGATCGTGGCCCTGCAGCCACACACAGACCTCCAGCTCTTCCTGTTTGTTCTTCATGCTGTGTCCCTTGGGGTATAAGCATTTCAGGAAGGGAGTTGAGTGTGTAGTTTTCAACCTTAAGGGGTGGTAGACCTAAGAAGGCTGAAATTCTAATTAAAAATAAATGAAACCTTAAAAGGTCAGGTGTGTGTTCTATACGTGTAACTATCATCTGCAGTGTACTTGCTGCTATTGTTTCAGTAAACCCAGGAAAAAATCCTTTAAAGTTTTTCCCTTGAAACTGTTTAGTTTCAAACAAGTTTCATACTTGTTTTAAAGTACTGTCTGGTTGATATTCAAGGGTTAGGGGAATATTCTGGTCAATATTCATGGAATGCTTCCTCCAGGCCCAGGAGCAATATATCCCCAAAAGGAGGAAGGTGGGCAAGAATGCCAGGAGGCCTGCATAGATAAACAAGGAGCTCCTGGACTCACATCAAGGGCAACAAGAAAAGTTTCTATGGGTATATCAGTGATAATAAAAGGAGGACTAAAGATGTGGGCCCCCTCCAGAAGGAAATGAGATCTGGCCACGAGGGATATGGAGAAGGCTGAGGTCCTCAATGGCTTCTTTGCCTTAGTCTTCACCAGCAAGAGCTCTAGTCACAACACCCAAGTTACAGAAGGCAAAAGCAGGGGCTGGGAGAAGGAAGATATGCCCACTGTAAGTGAAGATCGGGTTTGAGACCATCTAAAGAACCTGAAGGTGCACAAGTCCATAGGACCTGACGAGATCCATCCGTGGGTCCTGAGGGAGTTGGCAGACCAAGTTGCCAAGCTGCTTTCCATCGTATTGGAAAAGTCATGGCAGTCTGGTGAAGTGCCCACTGACTGGAAAAGGAGAAACATCGCCCCCCTTTTCAAAATGGGAAAAAAGGAAGACCTGGGCAACTACAGGCTCTGCTAAGGCACATGGAAAATGAGGTGATTGGTGGCAACCAACATGGCTTCACCAAGGGCAAATCTTGCCTGACAAATCTGGTGGCCTTTTACAATGGAATAATGGCATCGGTGGATGAGGGAAGGGCAACTGATGTCATCTACGTGGACTTGAGCAAAGCCTTTGACACTGGCCCACAAGACATCCTGGTCTCTAAATTGGAAAGACATGGATTTGATGGATGGACCACTCAGTGGATAAAGAATTGGCTGAACGGTTGCACTCAAAGAGTTGCAATCAACAGCTCCATGTCCAAGTGGAGACTGGTAACAAGTGATGTCCCTCAGGGCTTGGTACTGGGACCGGTTCTGTTTAACATCTTTGTCAGTGACATGGACAGTGGGATCAAGTGCACCCTCAGCAAGTCTGTGGATGACACCAAGTTGTGTGATGTGGTCGACATGCTGGAGGGAAGGGATGGCATCCAGAGGGACCTTGACTGGCTTAAGAGGTGGGCCCGTGCCCACCTCATGAAGTTCAACAAGGCCAAGTGCAAGGTCCTGCACCTGGGTCGGGGCAACCCCGAGCACAAATCCAGGCTGGGCAAGGAGTGGATTGAGAGCAGCCCTGAGGAGAAAGATTTGGGGTTGCTGGTTGACGAAAAGCTCAACATGACCCAGCAATGTGCAAGTACAGCCCAGAAAGCCCCAACCGTGTCCTGGGCTGTATCAGAAGTGTGGCCAGTAGGTCAAGAGAGATGATTCTGCCCCTCTACTCTGCTCTTGTGGGACCTCACCTGGAGTATTGTGTCCAGCTCTGGAGCCCCCAGCACAAGAGGGATGTGGACCTGTTAGAGAGGGTCCAGAGGAGGGCTGCAAAGATGATTAGAGGGCTGGAACACCTCTCCTCTGAGGACAGTCTGAGAGAATTGGGCTTGTTCAGCCTGCAGAAGAGAAGGCTCCAGGGAGACCTTATTGCAGCCTTCCAGTATCTGAAGGGGGCTACAAGAAGGCTGGAGAAGGACTTTTTGCAAGGGGCTGCAGTGGTAGGACAAGGAGTAATGGGTTCAAACTGGAAGAGGGTAGATTTAGATTAGAAATTAGAAGAAAGTTCTTTACTCAGAGGATGGTAAGACACTGGAACAGGTTGCCCAGTGGGGTTGTGGATGCTCCATCCTGGAGCTGTTCAAGACCAGTTTGGATGAGGTCCTGGGCAGCCTGGTCTAATGGGAGGTGTCCCTGTTGTGGCAGGGGGGTTGGAACTAGGTGATCTTGAAAGGTCCCTTCCAACCTAAATCATTCTATGATTCTGAGCCTCTTCATGCTTGCACACTCTGCAAGTACTCCTTCAAAATGAGTTCTCGAAAAGCAGGGAATCCTAGTTAGAAGAAACTTGGGATTTTTTCCTCCAGAGCAAATGGTTAGAAACTACTCACTTATCCCTTGCCTGTTTGCAAACTGCACTTTAATGAAAGCAACGTGCCAGGGAATTACATAGTTTTTCAGGACACTCAAGCTAGTCTAGACTCTCAGAGCTCCTGACTTATTATACTGTTTGAGCATTGTCTACTGATGGCTGTATCAGAGGCAGAAAGCTAACAAATATGGTTGAATTTTACTTGCCCCTAAGGAAAGCTCTTCACTTGTTTTTATGCTTGAAAAGGAAAGTCATGTTCACTGTAAAACAAGACTGGATGTTTGCTTAAGAGTGACCTTTTCACTTCAGCTGCAGTGAGTTCCATGTTGTTCAACTTATTGTATAATTACATTGTAATATATGTATTATGTTTACTTAGTGTTCCATAATTCCCTCTTTATTGTGACAGTGGGATAGGAGATGCATCAAGTACTTATTTTCATACTATTGGCAGTGTATATATTTACAATGACTTGTACACTGTCTCTTGAAGTTAGTCAATCAATGACTATATAAGTGCCCTAGCACTAAAACTGGTAATTTTCTTGTGTCCTGAAATATGCCTGCAGCAATTGAACTTTGTTGAAATGTGTATTTTAATCCAAACTTCAGTACAGCATATTTAAAATTGAGAAGACTGTACATTTATGGAATAAACTGAGGGTGGGGAACAGTGCCACTGAAAGGAGAAAAGTCAGAGCTGCTAGTTAGTTATAACTAAATATAAGTAGTGCTTAATCCTGTCAAACTGAACTGTGTGAAAGGGATGCTGCTGGGCGAGAGGTTGCAAGAAACACAATGGAAATGTACAGAACAGACAAAATAATCTGGACTGAAGAGGCACAGCTAAGGAAGTGCTTAGTCTGATGACCTAAAGTATACGTTCTGCTCTTAAATTCATGGGAAGGACCAAAAGAGCTTATAGTCAAGAAGGATTCTGCCAGTTTTGTATTATGATATTCTTTGGGCAACAAAGTCAAATTTTAGGTTTTCAAGGTCGGATTTGGTCCTGTGCTGCTTCAGATCTGGTCTTCTCTGCATTTCAAAAGTATGTCCATAAAGAATGCAAGGTAAACCTCACAGATGAGCATTTACAGTTTGTGCACACAGCACAGTTGACCTGAGGACATCTATTAAGCAAAAATTTTAACTTTCTACATAGGAATTATTGCAGATTAAATCACTGGTATGATGTCCATTTTTCCCCCCTTGCTTTCTTCAGATAGGTATATTCTCAGTGCAGGTTGTACAGAAAACTCCTGTAGGTCTGGAAGTCTTGAACTACTCTGCAAATGAAAACACTGGTGTTCACTCCTCAGACTGAGACACAGGCATAGCAATGCTACTGACCATGTCAGATATCCTTCTAGTGCAGTTATCGGCAATGGCGAGAGGTTGACAGGAACTAGTTATTTGAGCTGTTAAGTTTGGATTTATTTTATATAGCATAAGGAAATACAGATGTTCTTCTGTCAACTACTGGAACAGTGATTATGGAACAATAGATTACTTTGTAAAGTGTTTAAGTGAAATAGTTCTATACTAAAAAGAGCTTATTGTGAGGGATAAGCTGGCTGCTGCATTCATCCTGCAGTGTAGTATTACCACAGGATTCTGTGACAAGCCTTGCAGTCACAACAGGAAAGATTTAAATAAACAAAACAGGCACTGGTTGGGGGATTCCTGTTCTTCTTCTTTGTTGTATAAACTTAGCAAAGCACACTGAAGTGCTGTGAGTTGAAAGCATGTAGCTATTACAAAGCTTTTATGAATGGAAGCGTTTTCTCCAGTATAATTGTAGTGAGGTGCACAAGAATGGACTGTAGAATGGAAAGCTTGCGTTGTGAGGATGCTTCCCTATGTTAGAGTGGCTTAAGAGTACTAATAGACTACTGGCATGAGTGTGAAGTTTCGATAGTCAGTGTTGCTGATAAGCTTGATTTAACTTTAACTTAGAAATATCAAGTGATAAGCAAATGAATCAGTAGCAAAAGTACTCTTGAACTGCTTTCCCAAGAGAGTTATGGGCAGGTCCTTTTCTAAAACAAACAAACCCTCGAAACCAATCAAAAAAGAAAAACTACCCCACCACCACCTAAACCCAAACCTGCCTTCCCCCCCCAAAACACCTCTCCTAAAACACACATGCTCCCAACAACACAAACTCTCCTCCCAGTAAAACAAAACAAAACCCACTTTCAATCCTGGTACTGATTTTTTCATGTTCGGGGTTTTTTTTTTCATTACAATGAAACTTTATGGATCAACAGCTGTCAAAATTCTAAACTGAAAAGATTGTGTCGTCTTTTTAACAAATGTAGAGACAGTTTGTAGCATAACATCTTTTGAGTACTTGTTTTGCTGGCCTCTTGAGGTTGAAGGCAGCGTCTTACCTACATGCTCTTTAGCAGTTCACAAGCAGCTGTTAAAATCATTGTGCATTCTAAGATAATACCTTAATGGCATATGGATCTTATGTTTAGTACTTGTAAGTACTTATTTTGTTAGTGATGTTTAAGGTTAATGTTCAATCTTCTTTTTAGGTTTACCTTTACTTGTGCAAAGAACAATTGCAAGAACTATTGTACTTCAAGAAAGCATTGGTAAGGGTCGTTTTGGAGAGGTCTGGCGAGGGAAGTGGAGAGGAGAAGAAGTTGCTGTGAAGATCTTCTCTTCAAGAGAGGAGCGCTCATGGTTTCGTGAAGCAGAAATTTATCAAACAGTTATGCTGCGGCATGAAAACATTCTTGGATTTATAGCTGCAGATAACAAAGGTTGGTGATGCTATTAATTCATTTTGCTGGTTGTGTACCTAGTCAGAATAGATGTTAAATGAAGGGGAAAATAAAGTTGTTAGGATCCAATTGAGAGTAGCTGAAAATAATTTCATTACTAGGGTATTTCAGTGTTGTCAGGCTTTTTATAGGTTTAATGAAGGAGAAAAGTACATTTCTTTTTCTGGAAAACATGCCTTTTTAAGTCTAAGAAAGAAAAAACCTACATATTTAATGAAATGTAATCTCTACAAGCAAATTTAAAATACCGGCTAAGTTTGGTATCAAAAAGGAGATGCCTTATCCTGTCAGCCCACACATCTACTGAATGCCTGTAATCTGTACTTCCCTAATAGTCCTACACATCCATTTTATTAGGCTAAAAGAGATCGTGTCTAATCCTGTTGTCCTAATATAAACTAGGAGGTAGAGGATTCATTTTAAGGCTTCTCATAAGTTGTTCATTTAGAACTCCAGTTAGAAAAGAAATTGAAAACAGGGAATTACTTGTTCCTAGTATTAAAAGAACTGTACCTGTCTCTTGAAGCTCTCCTGACAAACAAAAGGTTTTAATTTCTTACACTAAGGGGAGATAAAATGTTATGCTGTTTCATTCAGCTATTTTAATATGAAATTATGTTTCACCACAAATAGCCTTTTACTTTTTTGTGAAGAAAGCATTATCAGAAAATTCTGTCACCTTAGGAAGGAGTCAAGAATCCACACACATCCTGGATTCTTAAAGAGCTCTTGGCTTTGTGGGAAATTCCTACATGGTTTTAGTGTAGCTGAAGTATGCACATGGAGTTCTTTTTAATTATCACTAAATTAATTTCAGGTTTGTATATCTATATGAATTTGTAGAATTGGAACAGAACCTAAAAGGTTGCGCAGAACACTTGCCTTCTCCAGGAAAGGGTTAGCTACAGCTAACTTGCTCCTAACAGATGTTTGTGCAACTTGTTAACCTCTAAGAGCTTGCAGATCTACAGCATACCAGGCAACTTCTGCATGCAGCTTGTTATGCTTACCATTAGAAACTGTCTTACTTCTCAGGTTGCATTGAATATCGATAGCACCTGCTAATTAATAGCTAGAGCTTGAGTTTGTTGTGATGGACCTAGTGGTGTATCTGGAACCTGGGTTTAAAATTAGTAGATGAGTTGCATTAAAGACATAAATGAAAATCCGTCTCTGCAGAAGCCTTAGGTACTGTGTCACTTAGAAGCATGAAGAATATATTGCAATACTGAGCTATAACTTTTCACAAAATCTGTAGTTAAGCATACCAGTCTCCCGTTTTGCCCCAAACTTATTTGATTTCTCCCCAAAATACACCTGAATACTGTGCAGAGGAGATATGAAGAAAGTTTCCTAAATGAATGGGTTCCTAAAATAATTTCCTGGTTGCTGGCTCGGATTCCAGATAAAATAGGATTAAATTCCTTTTGACTTCATTATCTTTACGTTCCTTGTAATATAATGTTTTTCTAGTTCTATTATATAGTAATATAATTTTTTCTAGTTTCTGTTGTTAATAGAAAAATTCTTAGTTGATAGGTCATGCCATTATTTGAGGCTTTAAGGTTTTAGGGCAAGGCCTAAAGCTGTTCTATTGAGAAGTAGCTGGTTTATGAAAAATGGATAAAGATGTGTTTTGAAAATGCTGCTATTCTTTACTCTATTTCCTAACAGTATAACTGTCTGAGCAGGTGTGGGAAGCTGGATTATTTTTAACCCCCCAATGCAGAATTCTCAGTATAACCTCTGTGCTTTCTCAGTGAATAAATACGTACACACCATTCTCTCCCTGGATTAAGCATTCAGAAGTCCTTAATATTGAAGGAGGTTAATATTTCAACTCTTGTTTAGAACACTTCAGGCCACCTGTATTCCATTAAATAGAAGAACATAGAAGGACCAGCAAGGAGGTAGTTCTTCTAGTTTAGCAGATGTGCTATTATGGTACTCTGAAAGGAGCAAGTGTATCACAACATGGCTTTAGAGATCAGTGGCTTAAAAATACCTAACAGCCTTCCATTGTAGATGCTGATGCTAACTGATAAATGCTTATTAGGTACCAGGTGCAAGATGAAATACTAGTTTACAGCAATAATAGCTGTGAAGGATTTTCATCCAGTACTCCATAGGGCTGAGTGTTAGTGCATTCAGGAGTTACTACAGCCTAGCTGAAATGCACAAAGTCATTAGATTTAAGAATCTGACTGTGTCTGAGACCTTGCAAAGATGACTGCAGAGATACACCTGAGCAAATGCAATTGTGCAATCTCAATTCAGTACTTGCTGAAAGTTTTGGTGATATACAGAGAAGAATTCTCAGGAGTAGTTTCTTGTGTATCCATCGTGTCTCCTGACATGTAGTTTGTGGTGTAAATGTGGGCCAGTGTCACGCTGCGATTCTTGCTACTAGTAAAGGCATTAATTAGGTCTGTCCTCTTAATACAATTGCATTTTTTTTGCAGCTGCTGAGGAATATTTGGCTGGCCATTGTAATTGTAAAACTGGGGGGGGGGGGTTTCAGGGGGGAGGGGGACTCTATAGNNNTGGAAGGGTGCATCTATAGGAAGTGTTTACAAGCATAAGTCAGCTAAGTAAAGTGACATTTAGCTTGGTTGATGGAGTTGTAGCTTGTGACTGAACTACTATATTCACTCCATGTTCTACCACACTGTTTAGACATTCCATATGCCTTAACGACATATTTCCATCCTCTACATCTCCACAGCTGTATGTTGTTCAGAAGGTATAGTAGCTGATCCAGTCCTTCTGCCTTCCCATCCCAAAATTTGCTGGGAAATAGGTGCTGCTGTTAAGCCAGCTTGAGGGCTGAGGAGCAACGAATAATTTTAAGTGCAGTTGTGTTCTGCTGGCTACCATGTTTGTGTTCTGGGTAGCTCTTAGCCAGGTGTAAGCTAACTTTCAAATACTGCTGGGTCAGGGAAATCACTTTCTGGGCCGTGTGTTGCCTTGTTCAGAACCACCTAAATAGATAGATAGTTTGGATTTTGGGTGGGTTTTGGTTTTTTGGTGTGTTGGGTTTTTTTGTTGTTGTTCTTTCTAACCTAGATAGTTAATTGTAAAGTGTATCAGGTACTACTAATTGCACTATTCTACTAGAACAGTGGCAGCAACCTCCATTTACAGTACTAAAGGTTTCCCTGAATTAGCTGTCTGTAACTATACCTGTCTGTAGTCATATTACAACTAAGGTGAAGTCTTGCACTGCACAGTTTCAGGTAACCTTAGGCACTAAAATATTTTGGCCTCTCCACTCCTTCTCTTAATTGAAAGCTGCACCTCCTTAAGTGAAATTTTTGTTCAGTCAGACTACCTTACATGGTAAGTAGATGCCTAAGAATTAGGCAGTATGCTGGGGAGAAATGAACAGAATTCCTTCCTATTGAGAAAAGTAGTATTTGAGCCATTTATTCTTTTTGAAGCTCTAGCTTTAGCTTGAGAAGAAGGAATTTGGTTGCTCTTGCAAATCTACACAGCTCAACTACTTTTCATCAGTTTATTCAGGTGACTGTCTCAGTGTGACAGTCAAGCTATTTCACTAACAAAGTATTGGTCCTCTTCTAGCCACAGAAGTGTTTTCCCCAGTATCTCCTTGAATATCTTGTTTCTAAAGAGTCTTCTAGTTATAGATCCCATCTTTTATCTGTTCTTTTCACTGCCTTTTCCTTTCTGTTACATAATTTGTGTGCTAGAAAAGGCTAATGTATCGCAGTCTCTGCTTTGAAACACTTTGCTACCTGACACAAGAAAACACATACAATTAGGCTGTTCCTGTAACTTCTTTTAAACATTCAGCTTGGCATAGTGACAGTATTGCTTGACACAAGTTTTGAACACCTTAAAACCTAGTATTTGGTTTAAAACCAAGCATGTACCAAGTCCAAATTTTGGTGTTGCTAGTACCAATGTGAAAAAAACATTTTTTTTTGCTTAAGTTTAAATTTTAATTGAAACTTGATTGTATTTTGTAAAGCAGTTGTTATAAATTCCTTTCTTCAAGAGGCAGCTTGTCAAAGGTGGATGTTGTGCAGACTTCACTAATACTTTTTCTCAAACTGTAATCAGCCTTCTAACAACAAAAAAGCTTATTTACTCAGAGTTATTCAATTTTTGTTAGAACTGCAAAAGAAAAACCTCTTGCTTTTCAGTGATTTTGGTCTAAAATGTTTTCAAGTTTCTTGTAAACAGATGAGATAACTATAATTAGTCTCTTAAATGGGTTTCCAAGAACATACGTAAACTTCTGTAATGTTCTTGACCATTCTGAAATTGCTTAAGATCTTGATCATGGTGTGTACATGAACTAAATTAGATTACCTTGTCACGAAAGGCTGTGCTGCAGTATGTAATTGCTACTGAGTGTAATTACTTGATAATACAAATCTTGTGGTTGAAAGCTTCAGGGCAGATGCTGTTTACTGTGCAGCCAAAAATATTCAGGGTCAAGTTAATTACTTGGCAATAATTATTGTCAACAGTAGAGGAAGACTTCAGTTCATCATAATATGTTGTGCTTGGAGTGCTAAATGTGTAGCTTGTCAAATATAGCAAGGTTAAAAAAATGTAGTAGGTCCTATCTAATAAATGGACACTACTTATTACTGCATTTCAGTTTGTCTGTAATGTTATTCATGTAAGTCTGGATGTAACACTATCCTTAAAACCTCGTTGGAAGGCCACAAATCTGACAGGCAAAAGAAAGAATCATGGCTCCTTTCAGAGCAGGTAGTAGGCATGCCTTTATATTTTCTCCTTTTGGAAGGAAAGTAAAAACAGACTGAATATTAAGACTTGCAGGTAATAAATAAGATAAAACTGTAGTAGAAGGGTCTATAATCAACAGCATATTCTCTTAGGTTGGCACCTAGAGTTAAGAGGAAAAACAAAGGCACTATAATCTTGATTTAAAGCAATAGTAATTCTTCAGAAACTTAGTGATAACCATAAAAGATCTGTTTAAACACAACAGGTCTACTAGACTACTTAGATTACTAATTTCCCACCTTACGGGTTGTCTAGTTTAGATACCTTCTGATGTATCACATTCATAAGAAACAGGAGAATAAATCAAATATGGGATCAAACAATGAGTGTAGATAGTGTTATTACCAAGAAAGGATTTATTTCAGCAGTAGAGTAACACTGAGTGAAGAGAATACTCTAACCTGATAAAGACAGTTCAAAATAAGCTTCTACAGTTTTTTGGAGCTCTTGATTATATGTGTTTGAGAGCACCTTTTACATGCCTGTGAACACATACCTGTTTCTAATGTTTCTGTAGAACTGGTTCAGTGAACCTAGTACTGTTGCATTAACTATTCTCTTTGGAAAAAGTCCCATTTGATAATATGCTGAGTTCTACGAGTTCATGCTTGGATATGCAGTAGCAAAGGAAGCAGCAGTCCTAACTGTAAAATAGTTGAAGATATTTTTAAAAATATATCTTTATTCTCCCTATTTTTTAATTTTTTTTTTAAAAAGGAAGCTTAGGAGTTGCTTCTGTGGGCATGTTATAAGAAGCCTCCCACTGCAACAGCAGCTTTGTAACAGTCTTACAGGTTAGATCATTTGCTTTCTTCTCCCTGTTTAGCAACTTAGGTGAGACTATTCTGTGAATTACCAAGGCAGAATTCTCTTTCCATTATGCAAATTTTTTGAAAGTAGATGAGACTTTTGTTTCTCTACTCTGAAGCATTTGGTGGCTTTTTATTTAAGTTATTTTTAATGTCATTGCTGGCCTGCCTAGAAATACCCAAGTAGAAGGGATGCTTGAAAGTTTTTCCCACCCCTACCCAAGTTCTTATTTAAAGATAAGCACAAATACTCCTATAAAAGTAGTTTCTGTCAATCTGTAGATCAGTCATTTTGTGTCCCTGACTTTTCAGGACCAAGTGTGGTGTTCTTTGAGGGAGTTGGAGGAAGAGGGAAAGGAAATGTAAGAAGCAACTACTTAGAAACTAAAAATTTTTCAGTATGTTTATGAAAGGAACTATCTCTGGAATTCACTTTTCCCCTTCCTATTCTTCATATTTAGTTCTTGAATGCACAGTTTGATTATACTTAAGACTGCCACGTAATGAGATCTTTTTGGCTTGTGCTGAGTTTTCTTACTTGTTCTTAGGGAATAGTGGCTGAATAATTCAGGATAGAAATCCAACTGAAGTCTTTTATGTGGTAGCTAGTCTTTTAAAGATGAAAGACTCTTCTACAAAAGTAGCTAGCTATTAAAACACTTCTCAGATCTGCACATGACAGTTGCTTTTATAACAAAACAAAATTGGAAAACCTATTTCGTGTCAGGATTATTCTATTCTGGGTATATTTCTACTTCTTAGGTCAAAAAAGCCTTTTGACCCCGCTCTTGATTTGAATTCTTTTAATAGTCTTCTATGTGGCTTAAACTTCAAGATGTTTTGTCCCCACTAGTTTAATAATGTGAACAACTTAGTTCACATGTCATTTTTATGCCTTGGGATATCTGCAAATGTTATGGCTTGTCTTGCTCTTCATAGTTCAGGGAAAAATCATACAGGAAACTGTTTTTCTTATCAGTGTTTTTCATTCTCTTTATCTTTGTGCCTCCTGGAAACCTCAATTTTGGCCAGCAACTTAGAGGTGGGATTTGACTTTGTTTTTTAAGTAATGTGATTGCTTGCAGGCTTCAATTCCAGGAGGCAAAATGCACCTGTTGCTGGTAACTGTGGAAATTGTCTCCCAGGCTGGGTCTGGACAGGTTATGGGAAGACTGAAGGAGTTATGGGGCAAAGCTTGAAAGATTTTTTTGTTTTAAATGAGTAACCTGGACAATATTGTGACAGGATCAGTTTTGCTTCATGGGCTCAGCACTGTTTTCTTCAAGCAGGAAGGTTAAAGGAAGGCAGGGCCTAGATAGTACCCTGAATAGTTCACCTCAGAATCACAGGCTTTCTGTGGTTTGTCTTTTAGCAAGTCTTGCATGGTAGTCCCAGCACTTAAAGGCATTTAAATGTTATAGGGATAGACATAAAGTTTTAGGAGTCCAATGGGCTGAGGTTACTTGCAAAACATAATTTGTACTTCATAAGCACTGTATAAAAGTGGCATATGTGATTTGTTTCTTTTCTGTGTCTGTGGTGTTCATGCTGGTGTTTTTTTGCAGACAATGGTACGTGGACTCAGCTTTGGTTGGTGTCAGATTATCACGAGCACGGATCACTCTTTGATTACTTGAACAGGTATACAGTAACAGTGGAAGGAATGATAAAATTAGCTTTGTCCACTGCCAGTGGTCTTGCTCATCTTCACATGGAAATTGTTGGCACACAAGGTAATCTTACAACTATTCAGCCTGTTATATGTATAATACTGGATTTTTAAAATTACACATATGAAGCTCTTCCTACTATAATTCTCCTCTTAATTAGACATTGAAAGTTTTCAATGCATAGTTGCTTTGCACACAGCTACCTGCTTATGTGTTGAGAAGGGAGCTGAACTCAGCACAGATACCCAAGTTAATCACTTGTGGAGCTGAGTGCATTGTAAAATGTCTGGAATCTGTGATAATTTCTGAACTAATAAAACTTCTAAATTTGGAAGGGTTTCTTGCCTTCCTATCTATGGTATATCCAGGTTTTGTGATGTAGCAATCCTTCAAAAACAAACAAAAAGAAAACCAAAACAAAAGGCACTAAATAATGGTGTCTGTATCATCTTCTTAACTTTGATTTACAGCAGTATGGGTCTCTTTCCAGATATAGAAACTTTTTTGTGGTGAGTAGTATGTCTATATAGTAAATATTTGCAGGAAGAAGGAAAGGAGCAATAGAGTGGAGTAATACAATAGGCATTTAAGGTGGTTTCCTGGGCAACCAGCCAGTCCACAATGAGTGATTTCAGGAGACACCTTAATGCACATAAAGCAGCAGAACTGGGAGAAATTCTGTAACTTCAAATAAAGTCTGCACCAGGCCTAGAATAATATCTGTTATCTCTTTTTACAGATATTATTTCTTCTTTTTTTTCCCTTGCAGGCAAACCAGCAATTGCCCACAGAGATTTGAAATCGAAAAATATATTGGTAAAAAAGAATGGAACATGCTGCATTGCAGACCTAGGACTGGCAGTTAGGCATGATTCAGCTACAGACACAATTGATATTGCCCCAAACCACAGAGTGGGAACAAAAAGGTAAAATCATCAATGTGATATCAGGTGACTTTTATAATAAAATGCTTTGGTTTTTATTGTCCCGTATAGAAGACACTTTTTGTGGGTGCAAACACAAGCAGCAGGAAAATGTAAATAGTGGCAGGTAGAGAATCTTGGCGCATCTATTACTAGCATGTGCTGAAAACTTGCAAAATATCATAAGGCACAAATATAAATAAAATAATGAATGACAGTTTTAGAGACTTCACTACTGTATCTGTATTCTTTTTGCCTTGTATTGCATGAAGTGTTGCTTGCAGCCCAGTCTGGAGTGTAAGACAGTATTGACAGTGAAAGCAAAAATCTGGGGGTTTTCTTCATTGTGAAGCCTGTGTGGTAGAACGTAGGTGCAGAGTCTTGGACACAGACCTTCACAGGATTGTATTTTTGGAGAAATACAAGAACTTAAAACAGCAGTCATCTTTGTTGTCTAATGCATAAATAGAATTATCAATGGAGGAGTCTGTATACTCCCTTTCTTTTAAAGGCCTACTTCTGAATTTGGAAATAGAGATTTTCTTGTCCTCAAAAATTCAGAGCTGTTTACCTCCATCAACACAAGTGCAATTAAATTTACTGGCTGTAATTTATCATTGCTGAACCTTCAGACAAGAGTAACTGGAAGCTGTTCTGAAGACAAGAATAATTTCCTTTAGTAATCTGTGCAGCTCTACAGCGTACAGAGATAGCACCACTGACAGTGAACCACAGCAACAGAGTTGTGTGATGTCAGCAACATTTTGTCCTTTTGAAGCCTATATAGGCTCAGTGGTGTGTCAAGCTGAAGTTTGGATGCCTGCCCAGTGGTTCATCCCTGTACATCATTAACTGCAGCATGTTCCCTAGGAATATTTGGAGAAAATGCTGTGTTAATGTTGCCTAATCTCCAATCCATACATTAAAAAATATTTTTTTAATATATTTTTTTAGTGAGTGATGCTGTAGGGGAAGGGGGTGTGTGTGATTGGAGTTTTGCAATGAATTAGAATGCCCCTTTAGTCATGACTTTTTGGAAGAAAAAAAAATTAAGGCTCAGTGCACAAGAGCTTTTAGAACATGTACTGAAGTTTTGTTTTGCTGACAGTTATATTGCTGAAATTACTTTGTTCTAAAACTCTGTTGTGCTAGTCTTTCTCTGACTTTAAAAATACCACATGAAAGATCAGATGAGATTTATTTTTCTGAACTACTGCTAGATTACAAAGTACTGGGCTTTATTCCTTCTCCAAGTCTACAGTAATCACTGGTAGTAAAACAGCACACTGCTTTGGAATTTGTAATTGCAGCTTGTCTGTGAGCAGGACACATACCACCTATGACTTAGTATTTTCTGCTACACCTACAGGCAAAGAGAGATGATGTACTAATCAGTTACTTTCTTTAGTCTTCAGAGAAAGCATCTTTTCAGCTGTGTCTGTAGATATCACTTAAAAGGTCTCTTCTTGCATTGGTGCTATTACATTGCTTGTTCATCTGCCTTAGGCTTCTTCACGAGTAACTCTTGCTTGCTGCAGTGGGCAGCAGCAGGACTAAGTCTGTTTCCCACTTTAAAGACATTAATCATTTCTCCCTCTCTGAAAATTGTTCATTTACATAAAAGGCTTGGTCCCCTGTTCCTCCCTCTTGTGCATTCTTAGGTAATTAACTCTGAATCTCTGATTAATTTTTCAAATAAAGTTCAGATCTTACCTGTTCAGTGACAGTTTTAACTTCCATTGATTGCCACTGCTGGTACCTCTTCTGCACATGGAAGCTCTGTGTGCAAGTTCAGGGAGATTTGACTAAGTTTATATTTTTCTAATGATTGTCTGTTCTAAAAATGTCTGGTCTAGGGAGCAAGCAAGACTCACTTTTGGGTGAGTGATCAAGATGCTGAGTTAGGCTGATGGTCCTTCTAACTGAATGAATCTTTATTTCTTTTCTGTTCAGAGACTTAGCTTTACCAGAGGATGCCAACTGTGTGCTTTTACAGCTCAGCCTGCAGCATAAAGCAGGGAATGTGAGCTTTAAACTGAGAAGGAAATAGAATTCTTTTCTTACTCCCTGAGGCAAGTAAAAAAAAAAGACACTTTTTTTTTGTGAGATGTGTGGCCCAACTGTTACTTTTGGTAGTTGAAATAGACTGTGTTTTAAAAGAAATTTGGCTGTGAATTTCACCTTAATGTGGGTGCAGTTTACCTAAACCAAGTATGAGCAGAATTCTAGCTATGCTTCTGGAGAACAGGCTTGGTCCAAATGTTGTGAATAGGTCCTCTTTGATCACACCAAGCTCCTGATGTGCTGTACAAGAAGTTTAGGCAACTAATACAGAGCTTTTGGACTAAAAGGGGTGGGAAGAGGAGGTCAATGAGCACCCAAAGTTTGACAAGGTCATGCTTAACAAACTTCTTTGTAGACTTATCCTTTCATTCTTGAAGGATACCGAGCTGCATACTTTGTTCAGAAGGTCAAAGTCAGTCGATGTAGAGTAGTTCTCCTCAGAACCTAAAATAGTGTTTCTGACTATCAATGCATTTCCAGTGTGTAAGCTAACAAGGAGATGCATGTTTTTCTCCCTTGTGTCTGGTAGCCATGAAATGGCTGATCTGCTAACCACACTAGATGACCTACTTGCCTTTCGCCTCTCTTGTTCCAGCAATAATCTCTCAGACTTTTTGAGCAGTCAGTCACCATTCTGTGTTATGGAAGCCAAAGCCAATCTAAATGCATTGATGGAAGATCATGGTAAGAGGTTAATTTGCCAATAAATTCAATGGAAGTCACGTTGAGGGGGGTGGGGAACGGGACTTTTTTTTTCTTTGGAAGGCATGAATTCAGCTTCATTGCCATATTCAGGCCTCTTATGGTGTTTCCTGTTAAAACCCTCATCCTTAGGATGATTTACAGAAACTGAGACAATCTTCTTTACTGCTTGTGTAACAGATTCTGGCTCACAGTCTTGCAACATGATTGGTGGTTTTAGTTTGCTGTGTTTCCAGATCTATCACTCTTCTCAGCCCCATGTGATCCTAAGATAGATCAAATAGTCTTTCTTCCAGACCCAAAACTGATCACTATACTGCAAGTACATGAAGTAGCATAGAATTATCCAATAATGCAAAATCCTTGGAGAACGTTAAAACATCCATCACAGTCTTGCATTCTTGATTTAAAAGTTTTTAATACAGGTGGCCCAGAATAATTTGAGCCTTGTTGATATCAGATTGTGACATGTAAACTTAAGACTCTGCTTCCATTCAATAAATATTAGACAGATGTCCTCTGCTCATGCTGTATTCATGACTTGTGGGAAATTTATATGCCTATACAGTGCTTTTGAGGACCCTCATGTCAACCCTTGTTGAAGGGACTGCTGGTTGTGTTTTTGCTCTTGGTTGATAGCCCTTGTTTCCTTGTATGTATGTCATTTCCATAAGACAGAGTAGTGCTGAGAGTTCTGAAAGGTCTTATAGTCCTGAAATTTGAGTAGTGTCTTGTGTTCTGCCTACCATCCTTGGTATTAGGAGAAGAAAATCCTAGTATGTTGATTAAATTCAATTTGTGCATAGGCTTCTGTGGCTGTTCCAGGGGTTGGACTTTTGCTGACACTATATTCCACTCCAGTAATCTAGGCATGTCATTATTTTTACCAGTGAACTGTGCTCTTCAAAGCCCTTGTGTCATTTGTTTGCCTGCTTCATTAATGTGTCAGCTTGAGATTGATGAGGCAGCGATGTGGGAAACGCAGTGAACTCTGCTAAACATTACATATTGGATTTAGCTGCCAGAACTATACCAAATTGAGAACAATATTACAACTGATGCTGACTGATGCAGCAAATACCATTCATTCTTTCTAACAGCCAGTGGGGATGCTGCTTTCAGTAACTCTCACAGTGCAGTCCACACTAAAACTTGTGTGTTCCTCTATCAGGCCTAGTCACTAAACTAGGTAACACTTGGATGTCATGACTAGTTTTCAGTCCTTGTTTCTCAGTTGAAAGTCTGTCACAGATTTATTTTTTTTTAATTGCAAGATGTCTTGATAAACTTTTCTTGTAAGCACAGTGGTTAATGTGTAGCCCAAGTAGGATTTACTAAAAAAAAAAAAGGCAAAAGCCTGGCATGGTTTATGATAGAACTTACAGACTGTATGATGAAGAATTAGTTACTGTCACGGCAGGGAGCCTTTTTTCCCAAGGAATCCTTCACAGTGCTGCTGTTTTAACCAGCCCTTCTTGTCTATTCCCTCTCTAGTCTTGTTAAGGGATGTTATAAGTGCCCACAGATTCTAGGATCTGGGGCTTCCTTCTGCCTGGCCTCTGGAGCCCAGCCTGGTGTGTCCAGAGAGCCAGGGCTCTGTCCATCCCAGACCCATGGATGTGGCTGCTGCTTTCTTGCTTGGGATTCAGCCACTAGTGGGGCTGGGCATGCACAGCCAATACTGACAGAGTTGATTACACAAATTGCTGTATGCCATGTGCTGTCTTCAACACCCACATAAAATGCTGTCAGAACTTCTATAAAATGTAAGTATAGACAGCCACATCTCTTTCCTTCTCTTAAGCTGATCAGGATTGAATTTTATTACTGGAAACACACACTCCCTTCTGCAGTTTCCCAAGTCCATACATGTTTATGAATCCCTTGCCCTTGGTGTGTCTAATGCCCTCTTCTGTGCTCCACAAGTCTCTTGCTCACCAGCTGGGCTGGGTTAATGCACAGCAGCAAACAGATGCATGTAGTCATGCACACCTACATGCATGGATTTCCTTGAATACCAGCACAGGCCCTCCCGCTGTCAAACATCCTTGCCTGGGCCACCTGTTTGCTGGCTAGACCAGCATGAAGTTTGTTAGTGAATTACAGCCATGCATACCTGCCATGCATACCAGGTTTGGGAAAATACAAACCTTCTGGCCCACCCTAGCAGCAGGCACCCAGGCATATAGACCTTATGGCCTGTGATGCCTACTCCAGTTGCTGCTGCTGAGAGGCTCTTACTCTGCTTCTCTGATCTCAGTTCTTTCATGTAGCTGGTACCTGGAAGAATGTGACTGTGAAGCCTGTGACCCACGGTCCCACTTCAGTGGCTTACACAGAGATCCTCATTTGCTTCAGTTGCTGCCTTTACCCGCTGTCTGACTGCAGTTGCTAGCCCAGAATTCATTCATGCTGATCCCCCCACAGCAAGTAGTTCCAGATACTTGCTTCTAAGACCTGTGCACACGTGCTTCTAGGATCTGCAGTTCCCCTTCCAGCTGCTGATGCTGAGACCTTCTTCTCCAGCTGCTGGCATCCCAAGCCCCTTGTCTGACTGCAGTTGCTAACTCTGAACTCACTCATGCCTGCCTCCAGTTGCTGGCCTATAGCCCTTAAAGCACACGTGCACATGGGATTGAGAGCAAGATTGCATAGAAAGATAGTTAAGATTTAATAAGAAGATAGGATACAATCTGATGAGTAGGTGCAGGGCTTGGTCATACAAGCTGTAGTGATCAGCAGCTGTTTATGCAACTGCCCCTTTGATATCCCTTTCTTTTTGTTGTCCCACTTTTGTCCAGTTAGCATTCTCCTAAATGTCTCTTCATGCCTGGAAATATTTAATGCTAGGTTGGACAGGACTTTGAGCAACCTGGCCTAATGGAAGGTGTCCCTAATCGTGGCAGGGGAGCTGAAACTAAATGATTCTTAAGGTGCCTTCCAACCCAAACCATTCTGCAATTTCTTGATAAGCACTGCATAGTCCCACAGGCCTCCCTTGAATATCCACAGTCCTTACATTCCTCTTGTTTCCCACTTACTCATTGTTGCAACATCCAGACTGGCCCTCTCTAAAGCTATGCCTGGAGTTTCTTGATAGCCCATCAGTTAGCAATAGGACTTTTAGTCTTTGTCATTGTCTCTGTTATCCCATGTAAATCAGGTTTATGGCTTTATTTGTTCATCGTTTCACATTTTATATGTTCCCTCTATTCCTTTGCTTGTTCCTCTCAGTTTCCTTACCCCTGTGCACTGAGAGGTCTTTGGGTAACCTTAATGAAGCAGATTTTCCTTTGTCTCCTTTTCCTCATAAATATATAAATTTGGTTTTATCAGATCAGTAGCACTGAATCTTCTCTACAGTAAGTATTTATTAAATGTGTTCTTTCTTTTTTTTTTTATTGCAAATAGGTACATGGCACCTGAAGTTCTAGATGATTCCATAAATATGAAACACTTTGAGTCATTCAAACGAGCAGACATCTATGCAATGGGATTAGTGTTTTGGGAGATAGCTCGGCGATGTTCTATCGGTGGTATGTGGCAATCTTTACAGAATTGGACATACTAAGGAATTATAAGTAATTTACAGAACCTGAATAAGTTTTGAGTAAACAGTTTGCTCTAAAAATGGTGCAAGGTCATAGCCAGTATGTCTTAGACTTCCTAATTGTTAATCCTGTTAATGATGACTGGTTTATTCAACCTCTTTGTAAACTGATGAACCATGCCTGTTGAAGAGAATAGGAAATACCCTTGTCTATATTAATTTTTTTCTAAAAGCTTTGCAAAGAGGGGAGAAAAGGGTGAAGTTAAACATCCCTGAAGGCACAGGGCAAGCACCACAAGAAGGGGCTAGCTATAATGTGTTCAGATAATATTCATACCTTATTTAAAGTAAAACATGCTTTTATAAGTTATATGCTTCCAAGAAGCATGTATTTAGTATAGAATATGAAAGATTTGAGATAGCTTCATGTTTTCTAAATATATAAATTTTAAAATTAAGAATTTTCAAGGGTAAACACTTCTGTTTTTCAGTTATCGTAATGTAACTTCTAAAAATGAAAATCAAAAAAGAAAATCAATACTTTATCATAAGGAACAAAGTGAAGAATATGTAATTTAGTGCTAGCTAAAATAAAGCTATTTTCAATCTATTACAGGAATCCATGAAGATTACCAGTTACCATACTATGACCTCGTTCCTTCAGACCCTTCTGTTGAAGAAATGAGGAAAGTTGTGTGTGAGCAGAAGTTAAGGCCCAATATTCCAAACAGATGGCAGAGCTGTGAGGTATTAACTAACCTTGCTAGAGCTGCTTTAACGGACACTAGAGCTGTTATTGATTTCAGTGGCTTAAAAATTGTGCTTGTTGTTGAAGGGAGAAGGGTTGCTTCTAGGAGAACTTTAATTTCATTCAGGTAATTGTGGCTTTATTGCATGTCATTGATCCTGGTTATACATTAATATTTAATTTCACAAAAATTAATAGCTAACCCTGCAGAGGATTCTAGGATCCCTTCCTGTGAAGCATAGGTGAAACTAACGTAAGTTAAAGCTTGTCTGAATTACATTATTCAAGAAGCATCACTGCAAACAAATTATGCAACTGGGAGTTGTATTGCATCCGGTGGGGATTGAGTTAACTTTCTTCATAGTAGCCCATATGGGGCTGTGTTTTGTATTTGTGACCAAAACAGTTTGATAGCACGCTAATGTTTTAGCTGTTGCTGAACAGTGCTTACATAGCTTCAAGGTTTTCTTCATTTCTCTCTCTGCCCACCCTCTACCACTGAGTAGGCTGGGGATGGACAGGAGGCTGAGAAGGAATGCAGCTAGGACAGCTGACCAAACTGATCAGAGTGATATTCTATACTATGTCATGCTCAGCAATAAGACTGGGGGAGGGATCAGTTGGATGGTGGTAAGCAAGTGGGTTTGCATCACTTGTTTTGTTTGGGTTTTCTCCCTTTGCCTATTAAGTTGTTTTTATGTCAACCCACAAGTTTTCTCATTTTCGCCCTCCTGATTTTCTGTCCCATCCCACTGCTGGGAGAGAGAACAAATCACTGTGCGGGGCTTAGCTGCCTACTAGGGTTAACCCAAAACAGGGATGGTGAGATACATGAGCTAATCAAGTGTGTAGCAATTGGTTTGTAAGCAGGCTGATTATCTCTTTCAAGAAGTGGTTTTGAGAGTTTCAGCTGAATACTCTGCCAGCCCAGCAGTACTGCTTGTTGGGACACAAATGGTGTCTTCAACAGTGCTGTGCTGCCTGATGGGAATGCTCGCTCGGAACTAATTCACTCAGGGGTCTTTGCCTTGTCATTATGTGGTAAAGGAATGTCCTACAGAATGGCCAAAGTACTAAATACCTTAAGGAATTTTCATCCAAAACTGTGATGGCTTTAGTACTTTGTGTGTCTCCCCTGAAAGGTGAGCACAGTTTGGAAGCTGAGACTCTAGTTAGAATTGAAGTGAGTTACTACCCCTGACTGCCTCTGTAGAAGTGCTCACCTGATTCTGGGGTGAGTCCATTATGCAGTCACTGCACGGGCAGTAGTGCGCACAGCAGCGGTCTCTTGCCTTCCCAGCCAGCTTTGTTCACATTGCCTGCTCTAGGAAGCCAAGTAGGGCTAGAACCAATACTTACCAATTCAGAGCTTAGGAGAGCAACAGCAGGAGTAAGAGATTGATAAGATATGATGTACTTTAGATGGAAGAGGGAGATGGATTGTGACACGTGAAATGAATACATAGGTGAAAGGCCGAGGTAAGAGATTGGGCAAGAGAATGCAGTTAGAGAAAGGCAATGGTATGTGCCAACAGACTGGAGAGTGTTTCTTTTTTTTTAAATGCAACCATTCCAATTCTGCAAACTTACTTAGCAACTTTTTAGGGCTACAAAGATGATTAAGGGAGTGGAGCATCTCCCTTATGAGGAAAGGCTGAGGGAGCTGGGTCTCTTTAGCTTGCAGAAGAGGAGACTAAGGGGAGACCTCATTAATGTTTATAAATATATAAAGGGGGAGTGTCACGAAGATGGAGCCAGGCTCTTCTCAGTGACAAACAATGATAAGACAAGGGGTAACGGGTACAAACTGGAACACAGGAGGTTCCACTTAAATATGAGAAGAAACTTCTTCTCAGTGAGGGTAACAGGACACTGGAACGGGCTGCCCAGGGAGGTTGTGGAGTCTCCTTCTCTGGAGATATTCAAAACCCGCCTGGACGCCTTCCTGTGTAACCTNCTTTCTTCATAGTAGCCCATATGGGGCTGTGTTTTGTATTTGTGACCAAAACAGTTTGATAGCACGCTAATGTTTTAGCTGTTGCTGAACAGTGCTTACATAGCTTCAAGGTTTTCTTCATTTCTCTCTCTGCCCACCCTCTACCACTGAGTAGGCTGGGGATGGACAGGAGGCTGAGAAGGAATGCAGCTAGGACAGCTGACCAAACTGATCAGAGTGATATTCTATACTATGTCATGCTCAGCAATAAGACTGGGGGAGGGATCAGTTGGATGGTGGTAAGCAAGTGGGTTTGCATCACTTGTTTTGTTTGGGTTTTCTCCCTTTGCCTATTAAGTTGTTTTTATGTCAACCCACAAGTTTTCTCATTTTCGCCCTCCTGATTTTCTGTCCCATCCCACTGCTGGGAGAGAGAACAAATCACTGTGCGGGGCTTAGCTGCCTACTAGGGTTAACCCAAAACAGGGATGGTGAGATACATGAGCTAATCAAGTGTGTAGCAATTGGTTTGTAAGCAGGCTGATTATCTCTTTCAAGAAGTGGTTTTGAGAGTTTCAGCTGAATACTCTGCCAGCCCAGCAGTACTGCTTGTTGGGACACAAATGGTGTCTTCAACAGTGCTGTGCTGCCTGATGGGAATGCTCGCTCGGAACTAATTCACTCAGGGGTCTTTGCCTTGTCATTATGTGGTAAAGGAATGTCCTACAGAATGGCCAAAGTACTAAATACCTTAAGGAATTTTCATCCAAAACTGTGATGGCTTTAGTACTTTGTGTGTCTCCCCTGAAAGGTGAGCACAGTTTGGAAGCTGAGACTCTAGTTAGAATTGAAGTGAGTTACTACCCCTGACTGCCTCTGTAGAAGTGCTCACCTGATTCTGGGGTGAGTCCATTATGCAGTCACTGCACGGGCAGTAGTGCGCACAGCAGCGGTCTCTTGCCTTCCCAGCCAGCTTTGTTCACATTGCCTGCTCTAGGAAGCCAAGTAGGGCTAGAACCAATACTTACCAATTCAGAGCTTAGGAGAGCAACAGCAGGAGTAAGAGATTGATAAGATATGATGTACTTTAGATGGAAGAGGGAGATGGATTGTGACACGTGAAATGAATACATAGGTGAAAGGCCGAGGTAAGAGATTGGGCAAGAGAATGCAGTTAGAGAAAGGCAATGGTATGTGCCAACAGACTGGAGAGTGTTTCTTTTTTTTTAAATGCAACCATTCCAATTCTGCAAACTTACTTAGCAACTTTTTAGGGCTACAAAGATGATTAAGGGAGTGGAGCATCTCCCTTATGAGGAAAGGCTGAGGGAGCTGGGTCTCTTTAGCTTGCAGAAGAGGAGACTAAGGGGAGACCTCATTAATGTTTATAAATATATAAAGGGGGAGTGTCACGAAGATGGAGCCAGGCTCTTCTCAGTGACAAACAATGATAAGACAAGGGGTAACGGGTACAAACTGGAACACAGGAGGTTCCACTTAAATATGAGAAGAAACTTCTTCTCAGTGAGGGTAACAGGACACTGGAACGGGCTGCCCAGGGAGGTTGTGGAGTCTCCTTCTCTGGAGATATTCAAAACCCGCCTGGACGCCTTCCTGTGTAACCTCATCTAGGTGTTCCTGCTCCGACAGGGGGATTGGACTAGATGATCTTTTGAGGTCCCTTCAAATCCCTGACATTCTGTGATTCTGTGAACTTATTTTAATACAGCTTTGAGTGTAAAATCTTGGAATGTAGAGCTATTACTTTATTGCATCTTTATATGTTATTTGTATTTTTACTTGTGTAGTAGCATTCACAAATCTCAAAGAATGGCTGTTTGAAGGATAAAAAACCTCCAAAAACTCTCAGAGTTATTACAGAGCATCAGCTTGAGGAAGACAGCTGATAAGCTTCTGAATTGCTATATATTGAACTAACTCCTTAACTGGAGGTGCAATAGAAATAAGTGTACTTTGTCTAATGCAAAAATTCAGAAAACAGTTACGGACAAACTAATAGTTCATTTAAAGTATTTCATTAAAATATTCTTGTGTGGGCTTAAATTCTACCAAGAAAAATAGTATTTCTTCTCTACAGTATTTTAAAGAATCTTGTTTTTCTGTAACTAAAGTAAGAATTTGAGGTTTTTATACAACACACTCTTCCATGCAGCTGTAGTACCCATAACAGACTAGTACTAAAAGGCAAAAGAGAGGCTAACACGGGGTGCATTGGAACAGCAGGAAGGATAATGACTTGTCTCTCCTTTGCAGGCGTTACGGGTGATGGCCAAGATCATGCGGGAGTGCTGGTATGCCAACGGCGCCGCCCGGCTCACAGCTCTGCGCATTAAGAAAACGTTATCGCAGCTTAGTCAACAGGAGGGGATAAAGATGTAATCCTGGATTTGCTACTGAAGAGTACCGTAAAAATCCATATCTGCACCAGAGTGGCTTGTTAAGAAGGGTAATTGTTCTACCTCACTGGGGGAACAGAAGGATATTGCTGCCTTTTAGTACTTCATAGGAACATCACCTCCTAGGATTTTTGTGGACGTGCTAAAGAGTTGTGTTGGGTCCTTTCTGTGCACTATGAACCTCTTTCCCAGGTTACTTACAAAACATTGTGTAGTCTAGTTTTATTATCTATAATTTTTTATTTGGAAAGTTGATAGCTGGTCTTAATTTCTAGTTAACTGTGCTAAAAATAAGAGGTCACTTTTGAAATGGAACTGGTTTGCTATATTGTTCTACAGTGCATTGATGGCTCTTTAAGCAACTTTATTCCCGGCTGGTACATTGACTATTCTGAACAACTGTCACAGTTCTCTGATTCAGATTGTGAATGTACTGTTGGAGTATACTTTGCTAGCTATTAAGGTAGTGTATCTTTCGGACTCTTACCTTGATTTACAAATTGACCTCATTCAGTTGTAGGAGCATAATTTATGCAACTATACTTTATACGTGATTACTGGGTTTTTTCCACTTTTTCAGAACATCACATTGCCTTCAAAATAGATTGTATTATACCAGTAAGTGCCGCTTTTGAGTCTTTTAATGCAAAATAGAAGGAGCGTACAAAGCCGATGGTACTTTTGGTTTCAAAAATACATGTTAAAAATCAACTGTTCCTTTGCCTAGCTAAGATCTAATTCACACTCATTTCAGCAAGTGAGTACATAATTCGTGGAATACCTTTAATTTTACCAAAATCTCTCTAAACCACTGTAGGAGTTTTAAATAGTGTAAGCGAGTTAATTCACTGTCATATTTTGTAATTGTCAAGTCATGAGTCATAATTATATATAAGATTTTTTTATCATGCTACTTCTAAAATGCTTGAAGTAACTATTTACTTCACAAAAGTAGCAAGACGAGGGAGATTTTTTTTTAAGGGAGATTTTGCTCCATTAAATATGAAAAGCATATTTTCTGTGCAGTTCTGCAGAGTCTTAAGGCTCAAAGAACAGTATTTGCAATTAAACAAGGATTAAGTGCACCTGTAATAAGGGAGAAGTTATTTGAGCTTTTGTACTAGAAAGCTCAAAGCTGCTTATGAATTCTACGTGCGTATATTTTGTGTGTGCCTCATACACAGAAAGTGGTGAGCTGCAGGTCTTTGGATGCAAATACCAGGGGATTCCAGCAATCCTCTTCATAGTTACAAGAACAAAGCTTATGGTGGCTTGTGTTGTCATAAGGACACAGAAGAATATGCATGGCTTTAGTCAAGATTTGCCTGAGGTTTTAAGGATATCACAAGATTTTCACAAACTTGTTTGGAAATTGAATTGCTTCCTACCCACATGTACAGCCTGTGGTGAGGGCTGGGGTGAATTAACATGGAAAATTCTCTATGAAAAACTGTAGTTAACAGGATTTTTTTATTACAGTTTTAGGAAGAGTATGGTTGACTTTTGGTTTCATTAATGCCCAAAATACTTGGTAGTATTTCCATGTGTAAATGTGCATGGTAATTAATATGCCACCTAGCCTACTGCTTTCCAGGACACATTAGTATCCATCCTGCTATGCAACACACAGAGCAACGTTAACTCTGCTTCCTTCTCATTCTGAGAGTTCTTCAGAAAGCTGGTGGCAGTGGCAGACTGGTTGCTAACAGAAGCATAGTCAAGATTGTGTTCCGTGGTCTGTGATACATGGCAGTTAAAGCAGTCAGATGGGTGGGTCCTAGTAAGAAGAGACTATGTAGTGATGTAAGACTCAGGCAGAATAAGCCTTAGCACTTTAACTCGTGCATATTTCGAAATTCTTAGTGCTTGCTTCAGAGATAGGTTTAAATATTGTGGGAATTGGCAGACCTCCAGAGGTTGAACTGCAAATAATGAAATGCTTTATTCTACCACCTTTATGGATGAGTTTACTCATACTGTAAGATGGCATACAGGAGAATAGGAAAAAAATAAGAGAAGTTCTTAGAAAACAATTGGGTTTAAACATACGTGCAGCTGTCATGCTTATGTTTGTGTGGCATTATCTGACCAGTCAGGCTTATGTGCTTCAGGCTTCTCAGTCAAAGCTAGATCAAAAATGACTTCATGTAGGTATTTTTGCCTTTGTGCAAACGGACAGCTGTGCACCACAGAGGTGGTTTTTCAATTATGACTATTCTAAAAAAATGACTGAATATAACTAAACTCTCAAGTCTGTCTACTTGGCATGCCTCTCTAACAAGTTCTATGTATCTAGATAAATATTTAAAGAAAATAGGTCAACATCAAAGTAGAATTACTGTATCTCCATACTAATTTCAAAAGCTTCCTATTTAAACAATTTAACTTTTAAATTTTGAGTTTTTCATAGGTGTAACTGGATCCTTACCATAGATAGAAATGATATAGTGTATACTTTAAAATCATCAGGCTACTGGCATGCTTCAGATCTTTCTGGCAATCTTGATGATAACATGAGAGAGCTTCCAAGAGAATTCGTCAAATAATTTGATTAGTGGCTTTTTTATCACCTACAAAACCTTATCACCATCAAATTTAGTTTCCTAAAATATAAGGAGCATTTAAAAGAGAATCTACAGCAACTGAAGAGTATTGTGGCATACGGATTATTCAGTCAACTGTACAGTGGTTTGTTACATCTTTCTCATCTCAGCCACTTGAATTGATAGCAAATATTCTTATGTTGTTCTAATTTATTGCTTTATAATAGAAAATCACAAAAGCAAAGCACAGGAAGGATGCTTGGTACAGTGCGTGATGTTAGGAACGTTATTTTGGGACAACTTTATTATTCGTATTGGGATGCAGAACAGGAAAATTCTGAATAGAGCTATATGTATTCTCAGTTCTGACACCACAACTTCAAGCTTTGTTCTTCTTTTCCATTATATAAACTGAACACCTTTTACAAAGGCTGTGTCTGTATATATTATGTAACTTTAAGTGTTACCTGTGTAAGATCATATCTTATATATATGGACACAGGTACACATAAGTATTTTTTAAATTAAGATTGTAATATCACCAGATCTGCTCTTGGAAATCCAGGGGGACCAAAATATTTTAGCATTCAAAATATTAATTTTGTATCATTTCAAGTATATACCAAAACAGTTTCTGATGAATACTGATGCAAATGTTTATTGTAAATATTACATACACTATACATTCACTTACATTTTGTGGGTTTAATCAATTTAACATTTTAGTAGCATTGAAGCCTCAGTTTGGTTTACAGACTTGTGACCAGGCGGATATAGACGTAGAGAATAAGCATTGGAAATTGTCTGATGCTGAAAAGCCCAAAATGTTTATTGAATGCTGGAATTCTTCAGGGACCTTCCAACCTTAAAAGCTGGAATTCTGGAATGTTTCTCAAGCTGACTTTCCAAGTATGACACACTGTCGCCCGCAAATGGTTCCACTTGTAATCCTAAGAAAGACTTTGTATATAGGTGAAGACATTGGGATTGACCATATGGGGACATGAAGGTGTCAAATGAAATAAGAGGCTATTTTATTTTTTATCAGTAATGGTTCTGTGTGTGATTGCCATGAAATTCACATTTTTAGTTGTTTGTTTCTACTGTGCCATTGAAACCATTGCAAGATGTTAATCATTTTGTTGTTTAAAAAAAAAACAAACTTCACCATATCAGTTGCTTTAAATTCAAATTACCTCTTAAAAGACCAAGGTACATTTACCTCATTTGTATATAATGTTAAATATTTTTCAGAACATTCTCCAGGTTTGCAGTTACATGTTTCTAGAAATTTACAACATTTACAACTTCAGCGGTACTAAATGTATTATCTGGTGCCCCAAAACACTTTAATTTTTTGTATTTTATTAGCAAGTTTGCTGCTTTGTCACTGTAGCACCTGCCCTTATATAGCTGTGTGGATACTGCCTTGTAAATTTTTTTTAGATGATTTGAGGATCCTGTACAGATGAGTGTCACTTTTTTAAACCTTACAAAATTGTGCATTTCCCTTACATCTCTGAAAATATGTATTGTATTTGTAGAGTATACATTTCAATGGATTGTAAATAGGATGGTAGAAAAGTCAATGCTTATGTTAAGTGCTAACACTACAGTAGAGAGATTAAAGCAGTGAAAATAAATAACTTTTTTCAAAATGCATGAGCTGTTTTTCAGAGGAAGAAGTTGCAGGTAGGTATGGGTTTGGGTGTGATGTTCTTACCTTGCAAAATGTGGGTTTACTATGAATTCCTTTCCTCTGGTCTTTTCTAATGCTGAAGCAATCCATCTCATGTATGCTGTACAGATACTGATGAAGTGCCTGATCTTCCTTGAGTCCTACGGTAATGTCTGAAGAAGTACCTTGCTGGTGTCTCTGATCTCTTGGACAAAATAACTAATGACAAAGTGTTTCTTCTCTCCATATATAGAAGGTATAGAGCCGCTGAGGATTTCAGACTGTTTAAACAACTGACCTCAGTGCATCCCAGAACAGCAAGTAAACTCAGCTTGTGTTGCAATGGGCTCTTTCTGTGGAAAACTCGATTTTGGGCTGGTGCTGTGTTTCTGAAAGAAAGCAACCTGGTCGACACAACAAAAAGATGCCATCTTGCCCTTCCATAAGGGTGTGTGTGGCCATTAATTTTGGGTCAGAAATGACCAGATAGAATTAGCAAAAAGCACTTCTTCCAGCAGACTTTCTCCAAAATGGGAAGCTATGAGAAGTCCAGAGAAAACCAAAAACTGTCTAAATGCTGCATTCCTGTTTAAACTTTTTCACAGGGAGTATGATTTTAGCTGAGAACGTGCCTTTTTCCCATGAGTGGCTAAAGGCAGGCCTCTTCTGCCACTATAAGCAACCAAAATTCAGTAAAATCCAGAGTCCCTCTCATACATCTAGCAGAGGAAACAGCAGTGTTGCTGTCTACCAAGCTTAGTTTTTATTAAACAGTTGTCTGTGTTTCATGCTTTGAGGGACTGAGCCTAACAATTGAAAATCCATGAACAGCAAAATTACTACAAGTAACTTAAATGCGAAGATGTTTTAAGATCATCTTAGAGGAGATTTTGAAATCATGAGGTCTGCATGCTAGTTTGGATTACAGGTCAATGTAAAGAGTGGCAGACTTCAGCTGGTTGGTTTTGCCTGATGTAATTTTTTGTTTTAATTATGGGGCTGTTAAAATAGGTTCTTTTTAATACCCGCTGCACTGAAATAATGGATATTTTGTGTAGGTGCAGCGTTAACTGAAGAGTGTATGAACAAACCATTTTATGCAGTACCAAGTATTGCAATTTTCTTTATCAATTTTTGTGAAACAGGTAGCTGATGTACAGTAATGTTCCAGGTAATTATAGTAGGGCATGAGGGTGGTCCCTATAGAAAGTAGATTCCTTTTAAATAGGAAATGAAAAATTCTGAAGTTCTCATTCAGTGCTCTTACTAGATTTCTGTATCAAGCTGTGGTGTGTTGACTGGTACTAACAGTGAGGAAGCACATAGAGTGGACACATTTGTAGAGGTGTGCTCTGCAGTGTAACTCTGTTGCAGACATACTTAAACATCAACTTTATCATGGTTTTAAGTTAAATATCTAAAAAACTAAAAGAAACAGTAAGAGTCATTAGAAGAAAAGAGGTAAAGGGAAAATTGGTGATGTATTCAGAGTTGACTCTGAGTTGTTGCAGCTTGCCTGTTGTTCTGGACATCCTCACTTTAAAATTTGGATTAATGCAGTTTTCCACAAGTCATGTATTTGCGTTCTGTGATGTGGGTGTGGGAAACTCAAGACCCAGTGGTCAGATTCTTAACTGGTACAGGAACAGGGTAAGGAATGGCAACATCAGTAGTCTTGGATACCACAGTTGCTGTCCAATTCTTGCACATTTCCAAGCAGTGGGATCAGGCTGCACTTTCTTCCATTAATGCCCTATTGTGGAATGGGCTCTCTGACCTACATCTTCCTAAAAGAGAAGCTTTTTGAAACTTTGTTGCCTTATTTCTTATTTCACTAAGATAGTCTTTCAACACTATCACCAGAAGAGTCCGTGAGATTCAGTTCCTGGACCTCTCTGCACAATGACACATGAAGCAAGCTACATTTTTCTTACCATTTTTTCAGGAAACTGCTTTTCCTATGCTTGTTTTGCAAAGATGGTGCTTCCCATGCAAGATGTTAGAAGGCTTTATATTTTTGTATTGGCTGGCCCAAGGCCTTGCAGAGAACTTCATTTCCATCTATCCATCTCTGAAAGCCAGGGACTGTTAGTTTCTCCATTGTAATAATATTGTCAATCTGCTGATTTCCCATTATTATAAGGGCTCTTGCTGCTAAGGGTCATGTGCTTGCAGTGGCTTACAGCCTCTTCGGGGTTGCTGTGCACATCATTTTTGGTACCACAGTTAAGCACTCCCCAGTTTTTAAAATGCTCAGAATAGTATTGAAGATGAGTGAGGGAATATTGCAAAAAAAAAGGTTCACAACACTCAGTGGATAAGGCATTGGCTGGATGGTTGCACTCAAAGAGTTGTGGTCAGTGGCTCAATGTCCAAGTGGAGACCAGTGATGAGTGGTGTTCCTCAGGGACCAGTACCAGGGCCAGTGCTGTTTAACATCTTTGTCAGTGACATGGACAGTGGGACCGAGTGCACACTCAGCAAGTCTGTGGATGACACCAAGCTGTGTGGTGTGGTCGACATGCTGGAGGGAAGGGATGGCATCCAGAGGGACCTTGACAGGTTTAAGAGGTGGGCCTATGCCAATCTCATGAAGTTTGACAAGACTAAGTGCCAGGTCCTGCACCTGCGTCAGGGAAATCCCAAGCACAAATACAGGCTGAGCAATGAGTGGATTGACAGTAGGCCTGAGGAGAAAGACTTGGGGGTGCTGGTTGATGAAGGGCTCACCACGAGCCAGCAATGTGCAAGTGCAGCCCAGAAAGCCAACGCTATCCTGGGCTGCATCAAAATAAGCATGGAGTTGATTCTGCTCCTTTACTCCACTCTTGTGAGCTACCACCTGGAGTACTGCAACCAGCTCTGGAGCTCCCAGCACAAGGACATGGGCTGCTTGGAGCAGGTTCAGAGGAGGGCCATGAAGATGATCAGAGGGCTGGAACCCTATGAAGACAGGCTAAGAGAGTTGGGGTTGTTCAGCCTGGAGAGAAAATTCTTCACTCTGAGGGTGGTGAGACACTGGAACAGGTTGCCCGGGAGCTTATGGATGCCCCATCACTGGATGAGTTCCAGACTAGATTGGATGGGGCCTTGAGCAACCTGGTCTAGTGGTAAGTGTCCCTACCATGGCAGGTGGGGTGGAACTAGATGATCTTTGAGGTCCCTTCCAACCCAAACCATTCTATGATTTTATGATTTCTGTAACTTCTTCGGGCTGTGTTGCCAGCACTTACAGTATGTTCACAGCCCTTTCTTTTAAAGTCTAAATCTCTGGCTCTTTGGTGAAGAAGATTCTCCAGAAGAGAAGGGTGGGTATTTTGCTTCCTTTACTGTTTCCACAGTTGCATGCAGGAGGCTTGAAGTACGATACTGAGGAAACTAGTATGGTAAAACTTACCTGAGTGCCTGCTTACAGATAATCTCAGTGTAACTGTACAAACAGGTAACACGTCTTGAAGGAAAGTTCCAGGTAAGTAAGTTGTCTTTGTTCATTGTCCTGTTCATCTCCAACATGATAAGAGTTTAGGCTCTCAATGGTTTCTTCATAATGATGTTGCAGCCATTTTCTTTTTACTTTCCCATAGTCAGATACATGTTTTGTGGTTTCCTCTTCCAAAGATGTTGCACTCTGCAGCTGAAAATACTTTCAAATTGTTATAAAAAGAAAGAATTTATGCTAAAGGCGGTATATTAATACACTTTAAAATGTAAAACAGATGGTTTCTTTGCATCATTTGAAACCTAGCTCAAGTTAAAGGAACTCCTTTAATACATGATTCAACTGATAAATTTTTAAGTACTACTGTTCTTCGTGTCACATCATTATCATTTTTAGAAGATGAATGGCAGCGTGGCTTGCTTTTCATACAGTGGATCTTCTCTGCTGGGAATAATTACACTGGTATTTTTGTGTGTATTTAGTGCTGTAGTATGGAGAACAATTCCAGCTCTCATCTTGCTTTTAGCTAATAGTGAATTCTGCTTGCTAGCATGTATGTTAAGTCACTCGTGCTCAACACTCCTTGTCTCCCCAGAGAAGAGATGACACCAGTTGCATTTCCTGCTCCAAAGGAGGAATTGACTTGGAAAGTTGGGGGGAAATTGTTTTGGTTTGGTTCACTTGAAAAGGTAATCTTTCTCTGCAATTTCTTGAGCAACTGTGTTGCTTCCAGACTCTTGGAGACTTGGTTCATAAGCAACCTTTAGGTGAGAAGTTTTACCCCAGTAGTAGGTCTCCCTCTCCCTGCAGTCCTACCTTTATTGTTAATTGGTTTTGACTGGTATCAGCAGTTGCGTTGTAAAAGGTCTTTCACTCTTTGGCATAGAAAATGGTGGGGTTTTTTTTAAATAGAATGTAATTTTAAAAATCAAATCCTCATAGTCTCAGCTGTTTTTCTCCAGGCCTTTTCAACCTAAAGGAAACATCAGGCTGTGCTTTCCAGCTGCCATTAATCTAACTCTTTGTGCTGTTGGACATTTGGTGGATAACAAGTAAAGTAGTCAATAATTGACACTGCCCTGCATCTGTTTCAGGACTAAGCCTGTCTTCATGTATGACAGCCCTCTAAAGCCCTCACAGCTTGGTGATAATGACAAATCAAAGGGTTGCTTGGCTGCTTGTGAGTGTGCCTGTCAGGCTGGAGGACTTCCCATCTGTGTTTGGATGTGGGGAGAAGAATTTTCACAGACTATACGTGACACAAGCTCCCTTCCTTGTACATCCTTTCACCCAGAACATTCTACAGGTGATTGCTTCTGCTTTGGCCCCTTACTGCTTGAAATTTAGAGGATGAAATGTCTATATTGTGTGCTTGAAGTTTGCAGAATGAAATGTCTGTTGGTATGGAGGGTAACTCCAGTATCCATAATGTTCAAAATCTCTCCTAAATTTTGATGTGTAAAGCAATTTAAAAGTGTACAGTAAAATAGAGTAAACTTTAATGCTTTATTTCTTCTGTATTAATTTTCTGGTTTAAGTAAGTTGAAATTGCAAGATTTCAATGAGTGACTTACAGAGGTAGACTTCTGCAGTGGCTTTTTATATCATCCTGGGAAATACCTAAATACTAGCTAGATATAATTTCTTAATGAAATTGCTTGGGAGAAAAAGGAAGTAGGGTTACAAGACGAGATCATTTAGTGTTGAGTGTCATCTCTATTTTAGCTCTAAAAAGATAGAAAGCCATTCTGGTTGGAATTCTTAAAATCCATGCTTTAGAGGATGCTTTGTTTACAACAGCCCATAAGAAAACCTAGAAGGTAGAAAAAGAATCAAATCAAAAGACTAGTGATGGCATTTTGAAGTACTAGCTCATTAGCGCTTATATATATATAATCATAGAATCATTATGGTTGGAAAGGACCTCCAGGATCATCAAGTCCAACCTGCATCCCAACATCTCCCTAACCACTAGACCATAGCCTCAGGTGCTACATCTACTTGTTTTTTAAACATCTCCAGAGATGGTGACTCCACCACCTCCCCGGACAGCTTGTTCCAGTGCCTGACCACTCTCTCAGTAAAGAACTTCTTCCTAACATCCAATCTAAACCTCCCCTGATGCAACTTGAGGCCGTTTCCTCTTGTCCTATCATTAGTAATTTGGGAGAAGAGACCAGCACCAGCCTTGCTACAACCTCCTTTAAGGTAGTTGTAGAGAGCAGTAAGGTCTCCTTTCAGTCTCCTCTTCTCTAGACTGAACAACCCCAGTTCCCTCAGTTGCTCTTCATAAGGAATGTTTTCTAGACCTCTCACCAGCCTCGTTGCCCTTCTCTGCACCCGCTCCAGCACCTCAATGTCCTTATCCTGTGGTGCCTAAAACTGGACACAGTGCTCAAGGTGTGGTCTCAATGCACCGAGTACAGGGGCACAATCACCTCCCTACTCGTGCTGGTCACACCATTTCTGATACAGGCCAGGATGGTGTTGGCCTTCTTGGCCACCTGGGCACACTGCTGGCTCACGTTCAGCTGGCTGTCCACCAGCACCCCCAGGTCCTTTTCCTCCAGGCAGTTTCCAGCCACTCTTCCCCAAGCCTGGAGCGCTGCAGGGGGTCGTTGTGACTGAAGTGCAGGACCAGACACTTGGCCTTGTTAAACCTCATACAACTGACCTCAGCCCATGGCTCCAGCCTGTCCAGATCCCTCTGCAGAGCCTTCCTACCCTCAAGCAGATCAACACTCCCACTTAATTTCATGTCATCTGCAAATTTACTGAGGGTGCATTCGATCCCCTCAACCAGGTCATTAATAAAGATACTAAACAAGACTGGTCCCAAACTGAGCCCTGATGGACATCATTTGTGACCAGTCACCAACTGGATTTAACTCCATTCACCACAACTCTCTGGGCTTGGCCACCCAGGCAGTTTTTAACCCAGCGAAGAGTCCACCTGTCTAAGCCATGCTTCTCCAGCAGAATGCTGTGGGAAATGGTGTCAAATGCCTTACTGAAGCCCAGGTAGACAACATCCACCACTTTTCCCTCATCCACTATGTGGGTCACCCGATTATAGAAGGAGAATCAGGTTGGTTAAACAGGACTTGCCCTTTGTGAACCCATGCTGGCTGGGCCTGATCCCACTGTTGTCCTGCACTTTCCATGCGATCACCCCCAAGATGAACTGTTCCATAATCTTCCCTGGCACTGAGGTCAGGCTGACAGGCCTGTAGTTCCCTGGATCCTTCTTCCTGCCCTTCTTGTAGATGGGCATCACATCAGTAAGTTTCCAGTCATCCAGGACCTCCCCCGTTAACTAGGATCACTGATCAATGATGGAGAGAGGCTTGGCAAGTGCCTCCGCCAGCTCCCTCAGCACTCTTGAGTGGATCTCATCCAACCCCATAGACTTATGGGTGTCCAATTGGCTTAGCAGGTCACTCACTACTATTTCCTGGATTGTGAGGGGATTGTTCTCCATCCCTATCTTCCAGCTCAGGGGACCAAATACCATGAGGATAACTGGTCTGAACCATGAGGATAACGTGAGTTTCCTTCAGTGTCCATCCATTAGACATGATTAAGAAGGCAACTGTGCCCTGAGGAAAATATAAAACCTCTGAGATATTGTAATCTTCATAGACCTAAATTAGTTTGAGTTTCTTATTTAGAGGCTGATAACAGTAATACTTAACACATGGTGACTGAGGTCCTGGATTCTTTACTTGATCAGAAAGCCAGGAGATTAAAAACTTGGAGATTTTCTTTTTTTCCTGCATTTCTGGGGGTTTTAGTTGCATCCGCATGCCTTATCTAAGCCATATTGCAAAAATTAGCTGGTCTGCACCAGACATAGACACACACTTGTGAAGAGTTTAAAGAGCTTCCAAGACTAGGTCAATGTTACTCATTCCTTTCCTAAGAGATAACTGCCCAGGCAGTGGTCTAGTCACTGGGGCTTTTTTCGTGTGTGTGTTCTTTCTTTATAGTCTTAAGCACTGCTGGAGGTGATTTATATAAGCCAAAGTTCAGGAAGCTGTCATCACTCAAGATGACATGTTTACCATGTCTAAGCTGGAATACAGTAACTTTATAAATGAATACAGATGTTTTACATATAAGTGACTGATTAGGTTATGAATCGATCCCTCAAATACAGCCTTGTGTGCTTTTTCTGGTCTCTGGCATCCCCTTTCAAACTGTCTCCCTCTAGGAATCCTGACAGTCAGTGATCGTGGACCTGAAAGAGGTGGTCAAGCTGAAGGGACACTGGCTTATCCAAATACTTTGAATTGATGGAAGAAATCAAAGCTGATTCTCAAGCAAAATTTTCCATGCCAGCCCCTACTCCAGAAAATACTTTGGAAATTTTCCATAAAAGCAAGGAAAGGGTGTTTAAAATCAGAGATGATCACAAAGAGGAAAAGAGGTGAGATAGCTGGCTTATCACTTAGTGTTGCTTAGACACAATTTAGTATGGACTGATGGATTTTTACCCAGCCAAGTATCTCCAATACCCTATTCAAAACAACACTGAGACAGTGACACGGTCAGAAATGAAGTTGTCTTCCTAGAAGAAGACTTGGGAGTCATCTAACAAGTCAAAGATAATTACAGAAAGAAAAGCATCATAGCAAGGAATATAATGCATGTATTTGTGAAGCCCTCAATAAAGAAATGTCTGTGCAAGACCAAAGTCCTGATCTTATGCAATAAAAATTAAAAAGACTTGGTAAATAAAGGATGTAAAATCAATGCTAAGAAAGTGATAAAGATAGATATTAAACTGTATCACTACAAGTTCTTATGCCATCTGTGCATATGAGGAGGTGCTAGACAGAATTTTGTTGATGCATCCTATTTTGAAGATGATGCTGAAGATAACAGTACGTACAATGCAATACATGTGTTATTTTTGTTCTTTTGTATAGAAAATCACCCCAAAATTGTTTCATTTTCATATGGACTTTGAACATCTTCTTCTGAAGAAAACAGTTCTATAAATATATTTATCTCAAAGTACAGATTTATTGTTGTCAGTCAGACACTTGAGCATCTGCAGCAACAATAGAGAAAGGAAGGTGTGTATACTAATGTTCTTTGCATTCATTCCACAGTATTATTTCTCACTCCTTTCACAGTATAATTCCTTTGGTTTTCATTACTAGGACAGATGATTTTTATTAGCTTTTTTCAGAAATCCCTTATATTATGGAGCAGAGAATAGTGGTATTAAGAGTTTGCCACAGTGGTTGACTGAATATAGCACTGCAGCATATAGAGTGCCTGCACTAAGGCAGAAGACAGTCATGGGGACTTTCACAGATTGTTAAATGAGCTTTTTACAAAATTTAAGTTGACTGGATAAGGTCTAGCAATTAATTCCACAAAAGCAAATTTCTCCTGCAAGTACATAGTAAGGGAAGTAAAAAGCCCTCATTTTCTCTCTCTTTGAAGCTTTTGAGGCCATGACTCCTATGCTATGTAATCCCAGCTTGTTTCTTCTGCATCTTAAAATATAGTGACATTTCACACAGAAAATGAATGGAACAGATATGCAACAAGGATTTTGAACTTTGTTCTAGAAAGATGAAATCCAGGAGGTTTTGAATGTGGGAGATGAGTCTTGACATTTAGAAAGCATTCTTAAATGCAGTGTTTCCTGGAGATTAAACATTTTTATTTGTTGCTGTCTTTTGTGGTGACTATTGTGGTCTTATTCTGAGGTTAAAAATCTAACTTTTGTTTTTTAATCCCCAGAAAGGCTGAAAAATTTCTACAACTTCCTTTGCTAGGCTTTTCTTCCAGGGCATACTTACAGGGAGCCATTTGCAAAGATCCAGCCAGAACAAGGGTGCTTTCAGCTGCTTCAGGCTTGTTTATGATCACCTTCAGATCTGCCCTTTACAGCCAAAAGCCTTTTACAGTAGTCTCTGCCCTACTAGTGAAGACTCCATTCAACTCTGAGGTCTGTGTGAAGAATCAGAAAAACAGGCCTGAAAAAGATTCTGAAAATCATAAAAACTTTCACATTCCTCCAAAGCAAGATAAACCATATCCATGTGCTTGGCAAACATTTGCCTAGACTATTTCTGAAAGATTTGCCAGACTGTTTCTGGTGGATATTCTACAACTTCTCTAGACAATACATTTCATTACTTCACCAGCCTTATCTTTAGAACGCCTTTTTTTGATGTCCAATCTGAATTTTCCTTGCTTCAGTCGTGAAGGGAAATAAGATGTTTGACACAACCTATCCTTGACAAAATGGTTGTTGACTCTTGCTTGCTGTCATGGTGGTACTCAAAAATAATGTTAGATAACTCAGTCCATGGTTGGTTATTTTTCCCAGTCAAGCCAAAATTGACTAGTATATAATTTTTTATCTCTTTCCTTTGTCCTTCTTCAAAAGAATTGCTGCCTATTATCCCAACCTTTCAGTACATTCCCAGTCCTTCACGAGCTGCCAAAATAACACCAAGTCCCAGCGTTGCTTCAGCTGTTTATTTAAACTCCTGTAATGAGCAAACCATCTTGAACTAATTTGAAGGCAATATTCATCTGTTTTCACTTTATCTCACTAAGTGATGTAGTCAGCTAGCTAGCGACTTCCAGTAATTTCAGTGTTTAATTAGCATAGATGAACTAGTCTGTCACTTCCTCTTAAAGAGCATTTCTGCTTTCCTGTAGCACTTCAGCCTTTCTATATACCTGATTTGGTATTTAAATAGATAATACTGGTTAATTAAACATGGTAATTCTAACTACAAATCTATATTAATTAAACTTTCATTTTGAAGTATTTTTTTATCTTAAGTTTAGGCCTTGCAGTTACGCATTCCTGACAAAGAAACAACCCTAGACATGGCACAAAACAGTACACAGCAACTTCCTGATACCTCGATTTTGGTCAATGGCTTTGATGTGCCCATAAGCATATTGACATGTGGGCATTTGTTCTTGTTCTATGGGCAATAACAAGAAGATTTAATTTTTTTCCCACTCTGGTTTCTTAGCATAACTGTAAAATCCTTCACATCCTTTTCAAAGGAAGGGATCTCAAGTTGGTTATCATAAGATTAGTGATCCAGAGTCAGCTAGCTGATTAAGTGTCCTGGTTTTCTTTGGCTTGCAGAGGGCACATTAAGAGATCTAAAAGTGGATTATATTATTTGGTTCAATGTTGGTTTATGTGATAAACAGCTCATCCCCACAAACATGAAGGAGCACAGACACTGGTGGGGGAACCCCTATAAACCAGTAAGAGGAATGGAGACCCTGTCCCAGCCTGACACAAAGCTGTCCTGGGAGAGCCATCAGCCTTGCTGCCCAGCTGTGACACCCAGCCAACAAACTCACTGGAGAGACTCTCTGGATCTGGGTTGTACTAGACTTGCCATGGCATGTTTAGGGGAGGAATCAAAGGTGGGGAAAGGGGGGGATCAAGGTGATTTGCAGAGGAAAAAGTATGGGAAAAGAGAGGGAAAAAGAGGTAAAAGGGACTGCTTGTTTATGAATAGGTGGCAGTCATTTAAGGTCATTACATTAAGGCTGCACCCTGTGCTGTACAAGCACATTCTGTCCTGTCATCTCATGAAGTTCTATTTATTTCTAACTATTTTCCTGGGCAAGGGACAGTATACTCTGGGTGCACTGATGCCCAAGTGCTAGCAAGTGGAGCTGGGCCACAGGTGGCAGGGCCCACACATCTGTGCCCAGCAGCTGGAGCAAAAGAGGGTGCCTATGGGAGTGCATGGTGACTAGTGAAGGTCAAGCTGAGTGGTGTATATGGGGTGGGAAGTCCTCTACCAGCAGCTGCCATATCAGCATTTTTGCAGACTTTCCTTCTGTTATTAAACCTATAGTTATGATGTTAATTTAGCATTAAGTGTATACAATGCTTACGTGCTTCTAAGCAGTCAATACATGTATCTTCAGTCAACTTAGGTTGCAAAATTTTACTTGGATCTTGCTATGTTTTGTTTACACATATATAGAGAAAATATGCATATCAGTTACAAAGAGAGCAGGTGCTTAGTGATTTTTAAGTTCTGGTTTAGCTTCAGTACCCAAGAAAAGTAATTAAGAGCATTTTAAAGAAAATGTTCAGTCTTAGCAATTGAAGACAATAAGAATTTAGCTGTGAATTTTTTAATACATGGTGGAGGAGCATTTAAATTCTTCTTTATGATCTGAATTCTGATCATAATTCTGATCTGTACATAACTTCAAAATTAACAAGTTATTTTGCTATAGTATAAATTATTTAAAGCTGCCCAACATAAGAAGTTTCATTTGATCCTTGTGTCCCTGGGTAGTGATGGTGAGAACTACTGCACAGGGAGGACCCAGCCACGCAGATCCCAGTGTGCCTGAGTGGGTGCAGGCTGGGTGGGATAAAGGGTGGTGAGGCACTGGAAGAGGTTGCCCAGGGAGGTTGTAGAAGTCCCAACACTAGATGAGTTCCAGACTAGGTTGGGCGAGGCTTTGAGGAACCTGGTTTAGTGGGTAATGTCCCAGCTCATGGCAGGAGGGTTTGAACTAGATGATCTTTAAGGTCCCTTCCAACCCAACCCATTCTTTGATAAACTCAGACAGCTCCCCACAACCAAGGAGCTGCTGGGCAGCACTGCCTTGTCCCAGTGCAGTACTCCTTCTTCTCATCAGAAAACATGACTCCCTCTCTCTATTCTTCTCAAATGCTCGTGATTTTTCCCTTCCTAGCAGAGACATCAGAGTTCTCTAATAATTTCCTTCACTGTTATTATGCATACATATTTTTATTACAAAACATTACAGAAGTAAAGTATCTTCTGACATTTTTATTAGGGTATTTTAAGAAGTATTCAGGATTAATGCACACTAGCAAAGTTCTCCCCTAATGCACTCAGTCACTCAAGTGTAGGTACAGATGGGAATAGGCACTGATCTGTAATTCACACAATTATAATGTCATCTTGACAGAACTTGCTATCTACTGCCTGTAACAGCAAGAATAAAATAATTTTATTTTAGCTAAAATCTGATTAGTTTTAGCTAGCTTCACTAAAACTGACTTAAATAGTGTGACACAAACTGGTTGCAAAAAAAAGGTATTTTATGCTTTCCCTTTTTTATCTGCCAGTCTACATTGATTTTTTTTCTGTTTGAAACTAGAAATAACCACATAATTTTCAATGAGAAGAATAGATGATTTCATACTGCCCACACTCATTTTTGCAAAGCTTGCAGACTGTGTTCATAAGAAATATATGTGTAACGGTGAATGATTTACACACAGTTCTTCAAAGATTACTAACTGAAAGAGTATTACAGTTGCTAAAACGTGGAAGAAAATGTATAAAGCTCTTTGGGTGCTTTAAAATATCTCACTATAGATACAGGTTATGATATAACTTTTAACATAATTCCATAATACAGCAAAACATAAAAATAACCTTTGGAAAATGTTCCAGCAGCAATTTGGTCCTCAGGATCACTTTTCCATGTGGTGTTTATCACAACTAGATGATTCAGCAGGATAATCCACAGAAGAATTTCCATATTGCATTCTCAGTGTTCTTCAACACATCCTCTTCTATCTCTAATCCATACTTATGATATGCTGGCAGATGCACTGCTGATACTGGAGCCTGAATTGAAAAGCAAAATAAATATCCATTTTATCTGTATGCAAAGACATAGATGTGTCATCACTTGCTAAATGCTGTTATTTGTCCTCTTGGACAGTGAGCCATGGCCAGAGGGAAGATGCATGAGCACGGCCAGCCTCTACTATGGTACAGAGGTGGCAGATTTTGTATTTAGACACTTGAGTTTAGATTCAGATTTAGATCATTAAAGTGGTTAAAGGATTCAACTGAACTGAACATGATCCCATTTGAAATACTGTTTTCCCACATTTTGAAGGGATCACTTCTCTGCTCCCCAAACTCCAGAATCTTCCACTATAGTTTCCCTCATTTCCAATTTCTCAATTTTTTCTTCTATCTATCCCTTAATGTTATTCCAGAAATTAAATTGAAATGACCTTCTGTCCCATTAGTGAGCCTTTTACAGTGTGTGAAGGTACTCCACACACTTGCTAGCAACCCTGGCCTACATACAATAGTCCTGGAGGCAGCAAATTGATACAACTACATTAATATAGAACTCCATGATATACAGCAGAAAGACTATAGAGCATACAAAGCAACACAGAGAGTAAAAGGCATCTGACTAAATAGCATAAATGTAAATGTATTTTGGTGACATTTTTCTTAAACTTTATTTCTAGCATCACCTTCTTAAACATGGTAAGACATGGTAACTAAAGCTTTACCAAAGAAGTTTATCTATGTCAGAGAATTAATGGTCTTGATGCTTCCGCTAGTTCACAACCTGGTTTTAAATTATCCATTTCATAAGCTCTGTTACTTCACTCAGCATCCTCATTTAAAGAGAAGCAGACATGTCTCTAATCCCATAATTGATTTCAGGAGTTTAAAATTCAGACTGACAGGTGACTGTAGTTTCAAGTCATTTGCTCTGTTGGGAAAAGTTACACAATGGAAAGCAGCCATTTTTTTTTTAGTGTTTCAGCAGCTTCTAGGATAAGGAAGCAGGATCAAATGCTACTTGAACAAAACATAATGAACTATTCAAGCTAATACAAAAAATGTAGCTGAATGAGATTTTATTATATTTTTAACAACAAGAAATACAATGTATACAATAAAGTATGCCTTTACCCTTAGCAGTTGACAGGAGCAGCAAAAAGCAAGATACATTGGCAGAAGGATTTCTGTCTTATCACTATAGTATGCTGCCAGTGTATTTGTAGCAAACTAGTTTACGCTAAGGCATTTAAATATTTCAAGCTCCAAAATTCCACCTCTCATTGTTAAACATTGGGTAGGAATCAATTTCAAATGGGTTCTAATTTTAAAAGACCAATACGTACGGTTTAAGTGGAAAACAGACTCAACATCCAAACTCCCAAGAAACAAAAATCTATGCTTTCTAGAATCAGCCTAACATGTATATTCTCTTTACCTAAAGTTTAATTTAAAAAGCTTATATTGTTACAAAGTTCAGATTGCTTCTTTAAAGTGAAGGAAATACTTTAAGTGGTCTCATATTTCTTCTTTTCAACTGAAGCAATGACTTGGAGTGCCAGTGCAGAGCCTTTAAATTACTGGACGTACTACTATCTTTTCTCTGCCTGTTTGCTTGTGGGGCAGATTATTGTTGCCAATGACATCGCACATCAATGGCATTCAGGGGAAGCAGACTGCACAGCAGCTCCTCCTCATCCAAAATCAAGCCAAATTAAACCATTTAGTGTAAGTGGGGGAAAATCCATCTAATCGGTTCAGGCCCCTTGCATTTTCAAAGCTAAACCAGCCCACAAATTTGGCATCTGGCTGACTTTGCTTTTGGATCTGCTGCCACCTCATGGACTCACGGTGACATTTAAGTCCCGAGATAGGCAGAAAATTAACAAAAGTTAACCTTTTAAAATGACATTATTTAAATGACGTGTCAGCCCACATATATAAGCAAAATTTGTGCCCTGATGTGAAGAGGTAATCAGGTTACATCTGCCACTTTTCAGTTTCGTGAATTTACAATTAAAGAAACAATTTTAATTTGATAGACTGTAAATTAAAATACAACTAAATGTACTGTTACTTCTTGTGGCGATGCTCCATGTAGTATAATTCAATCACTCTATAGGCAAATAGCAAGATACAAAACTTTTTCCCCTCCTTGGAGTGTTCTCCTGTATTGCCTTGGGTTTGTTTGGTTTTTTTGGGGGACATTTATGAATTTAATACTGGAATTAAAGAACACTGGGTTCCTATAGGTTCTCCACACAGTAAAAGACCACGGAGTCATTAATAGCTTGGTGATTTGTCAGACTGTCTTTAGAGAAGTTCATTTGGATGATAGCTTAGAAAAAATTATACAAGCTGTTTGCAGGACACCAGATTTTCTGGGTTCTTAAAACTTTTCCTGGTTTACTATTGCCAGAAAATCCATTAATGGGATGCTAAGGTGCTCATCCAAGGAGTCTGGAGCTGTCAGCAGGTGATCCATTCACCCCGAAATGGCCGGACTTTGACGCAAAATAGTCGCTAGCTATGAAATGAGCAGTAACTGAAGTTTGCTTTGGGACTTCATCGGATAGGTTACATTTTATTTCTCCTGAATTCTAAACCCCAAAACGGGACAACTTGAACTCTACAGGGAAAAGACTCTGCAGCGGGAGCCCTACCGCACAAAGGTTTCTTCAGTTACAGGCTCTAACTGTCTACACCGTGGACTGAATCTCCCCGTCTCGACACTGACCCAGCCTGCAGCGGAGCTCTCTACCTCCTTCCCGAAGTTTCTCCTCTCCCTGGTCCTCTTTTAGGCCGTACCCGTCCGAACCCTCCCTCTGAGTACGCCCTTGCTGCTCCATGGGCCTGGGGAGGGAAGGAGGGAGGGAAGGCTGCGGGTACCGGTGCCCCACAGTAGCGGTACCCGCGGACAGCCCAGCGCCGGGGCGGAACCAGCGTGGGCGGCCGCAGGACACGGCTCCGCCGCTGGCTCCGCTCCCCTGCCCGCAACCGGACGGCGCGGGGGCGGAGCGGTCGGCGGCGCGGGCTCCCTGGAACGTCCGCGGCGGCCCGGCGGAGGAGGGCGGGGCCTGGCTTGGACGCCGCTGCCAATGGAGGCGCTGAAAGCAGAGCGGGGAGGGGGGCTGGGGTGCTGCTGGCGTCAGAGCCCGTCCGTCTGGCGGGGGGCGTGGGGCGGGGCCGCGCAGCGGGTTCGCGAGTGGGCCATGTCGTTAACGGCCGCTCAGCGGCCCTGGGCCCTGTTCTGCCTGGCGGCGGCCTCGCTGCTCTTCCCTGGGGCGGCCGGTGAGTAGCGAGCCGCGAAGGGAGGGAGGCGGCTCGGCGGGGCCCTCTTCGACAACATGGCGCGGGGGCCCCGAAGCCTTAGGGCGGTGGCGTCGCCCGCGGGGGTGGGACGCGTCTCGGTGCCGTGGGTCGCTCCCGTCTCGCTGCAGCTGGGGGTGGGCTGCCTAAGCTGGGGGAGAGGGGAGGCGGCCCTTGGCCCCCGCTGCCGCCTGCACCTGCCCTGCGGGAGCGGGAGGCCGCTGGGCGCGGGGCCGCGGCAGGTGAGGGTCGAGGGCAGCTCCCTGGGTGCCCGCAGGGCGCTGCCAGGAATGGGCAGCGTCGCCTTCCTGGTGCTGGTCCTCTTCCCGCCGCCGCTACCTCGGTGTCTGCCCCGCCTCCCCGTGGAGAGCACCCGCCTGAAACCTTGGTGCGAAGACCGGGAGTCGGAGAGAAGGAGCTTAAATAGCTGAGGTAGAAAGGAGCGGGGTGCACATCGCGCCTGGCAGCGTGATGGAGATAAACCTTTTACCCCACCGAGTTACATGACTCAGGGCCGCCATGTGTGCCTTCAACTGCTATGCTGGCAATAAGTAAATTCCCAAGATTGTGGTTTGAAATGGAGAAGATGGGGTGATTTGCTCCAAACGGGTAAAACCTGACTTCTGGATTGCCGTATGAAATGTCAGAGCAGCCCTTGTATTCCTTGTGGTATTGCTAACATTTTCGATAAGGATGGTCTTGAACAAAGTATTGAATGTTTTTAAAGTGAAGGCAAGACACTTAATAGCGAGGATAGTGGCAAAATATTTTTCTGCATTAAAGTTGTGATAGCAGATAACTTCTAAACAGGACCAAAAAAAAAGGAATGAAAAAAGAAGGCAGCAAAAGCACCGAGATTGGCAAATAGGTTTTAATAAATAGATCATATTGGTAATGCTGGCACAGGAATGGAAAATGCAAAATATGTAATACTTTGGAGCAGAAGACTGCAATCACTGAGGCATTTATGGGCATTTGATTGTCATTTTATAGTTCTGATTTCTAGAGAGGCACGGTTTGAGGAAGAAGGCAGTAAAATGCTAGTTGAATGAAATAGGACATACTGTTGTCCAACTTTCCCTTGCTAAACCTACTCATTTTGCTGAGATAACAGATCTTATCAAAGAAGGAAGTGTAGATATTTCACATGAGTAAGGTTTTTAATTGAAACCTGAAATGTTTTAGTAAAGTGAGAATGAGAAAGGACTGACTGAAAAAGACGTCGTAAGGTGTTTCAGAAGAAGTTAATTGGAGGAAGAACTGAGGAAAGGGTATTGGAATGGATAGTAGAATGTATGTATAATAACTTCAGTTTCTGGCTCTAAGCAGTAAAGGTCATTCTGAGCTAGTTTAATTTGCTGCCAATTCAAAATACTATCAATTGAATAGGATTTTGTCTAAAAGGATTTAAACAACTGTACAGTTTGGTATATTGTTACTTTATTGTTACACTTTGGTATAATCAGACTTAAAATTAGGCAGTGGAAGAGATTGAGAAGAAGAACTATGGTGGATGTGTGCTAGTTCATCATAGAAGGGTTGAGAACCACTGAAAACTAATGGATGAAAGGCCACAGAATATTAAATAATCTATGTGAAGAAGTGTTTAATAAAATGTTGACTAAGATACTAATGATCTCAAATCATAGTGACAAACGCAGTTAAGCATATGCATTGTCACCTAAGCCAATGTAAATTCTTTCTAGGTTGGGAACTTCGAATTCTTGAGTCTCTTAAATGTAGCAGTTGATCTCAATAAAGATTTATATAATGAAAATTTTCTGGGATTTACATCGAAACAAAACAACAAAAAAGTAATTGAGCAGTCAGTATTTCTGTTTTAAGTAAAGCCTATGTTTAAGTGCATTTGTTTTACTTATGACAGTTAATTTGCTGGATATCTTTTCATTGTGAACCTGAATGTTTTCTCCAGCACTTTAACAAGCTTACAGTCTGAATAGGCACTGAAATTTAGAAACATTTCTGAAAATAAGTGCACCTCTTTTCTTAAGAAGAACTGTTCTTAAAAGTGAATGGTTTTTATTGTTGCTATATGTTTCTAATACTGTGGCTTTATAACAGGACTAAGAAAGTGTAAAGCAAAGCTTTTCAGTTAAGTGAAGTAATAACTGAAGTGTGAATGTGGTGAATCCTGCTAATGATGAAGTTGATTTTTGACACTGATTGGCTCTCTTAACATAGTGGAGGAAAACCTGCAAGATTCCATGTGTGGCCCTCAAATCAGAAAGATTTTTAAGCCATCTGTGTCATATCTCAGTCCTTTCCTGCAGTGATAAAAATTGATAGAAAACATTAAAGTCAATTTTGCAATTTCATTTTTTCATTTCATCTTGTTTTAAGGAGGATTTGGTGCTGTCCTCATTTATTACAGGCATTTTGCTCTGTCGTTTCTGATTATTAATGAAAACATTCACCAGTTACAACCCTCCTTTGGTTTCTGTTCTTTCCTCTTCAGGAATGATAGATTTCTGCATTAAATTATAGATCAATCCTATAGTGGACATTTAAAATTGTGACTATTTGAGAGAACCTTTTCAGTGGATTGGTTTTTATTTTTTTTCTTTTTTTGTTCCAATTCATTGACCTTTCCAGCGTGAAATTTTCTTTCCTTTTTTTTTTTTAATGTCATTTGGAGAATTTTAATTTTTAATGTCATTGGAGAATTTTGTTTTAGTGGATTCTTTTGGGGTTTTTAAGTTGTCTGTCTTCTTGTAAGAGCCATAAACTTTCAGATCAAACCCCTTGGAAACTGTGAAATTGTCAAGGAATTCATACCCAAGATCCCTATTATTGGTTCAGTCAAAATCCATTTAGTAACTAGATATTGTGAAATAAAATTTTAATGTGTGATATCATTGGACAATATTTCTTTTATGTTTCATCTGTGTGATGCAGTTCAGGTACAGTTGAGCAGAAATCTATAATCGTTAAATGATGTGTGAAGATGTGCATGGAAGTAAAAACTGCAAAGGAATCTGTCTGTTTTCTAATACACTGTTCCAAACAGTGAGGATGAAAATGAGTATCAAAGAGTTGTGCAGTTCATTTTATATTGGCCAAGCTTAGCTCTGAATGAAGGATATATTTGGGTGGTAGGGGGAATAAAGCACAAGTATAATGTTAAAAATGCCACTTTAAGCCTTGGTGCTGCAGTTCTCATTCGTTTCCTGTTGATGTGTTCATATCTGTGCTTGCTCTGACTTCTGTCTAGTCAGGCAAAATCACTCTTCATCATCCATCACTAGTGAAACAATTTACAGGCTTGTTCCAAGTTTTTTTAAAGAAGCCAGAGTTCAATGAGCAGCTGTGTTCACCTCTGTATGAAAAGGAGTTCCTGCTCTCATTTCCTTTTCCACCTGTTCCTAACTGATTCTTCACTCTCAGATCGTGTGAGATGATTTTATTTACAAAGGCGTATGGTCTCTGGTTTTTTTGATGGTTTTTTTGTTCAGTCCCNTTGTCCGCCCCCCCCCCCCCCCCCCAGTTAATAAATTGAATTGCCTCATGAAGGAATTTGGCAGGTGCCAAGCCAGTGCAAGTTAAGCAGCAGAAACGTGGCTAGAAGTCAAAGGAAGGGGAGTGAGATCTTTTGGTGGCAGGGAGTATTCAGGGATAATTCTGTGAGACTCAATGGACAGGTCTGTGTCAGCTTCAGAACAAAAATTTCTCATGATCTTTTTTGCCTTCTGGGAAGGAGGATTCCTCACAGTCATCTGTGGACCAGACAGATTGTCCTGATAGGCCATTGAGTGGGTGCTTCTGTTCAGATGTGATAGTTAAGTGCTTCAAGTCTATTAAATACCTTTTTTCTTCCCTCTGCTTTTTTATAGGTTTGTCTTGTTGTTACCATGCAAAGGATAACTTAATGTGCCGTGATGTCTGTGAACAGGTGAGCTTGTTTTAAATTTGGTTTATCCCTCAGAGTTAAAATCATGCCTTTAGACAATGAGGAACAAGGTTAGGGTTATAAGAAAACTATTTTCTCTGTGAATACTATGTTTGAATCATGAGTTGTAATATTGTCGTTGTATAAATGAGAACATAAAGGTTTAAATCTGAAGTCCTCTTTTCTTTCATAGTGGAAAACAGGCTCTGCTGAAGTTGAGGAGAAATAGAGCTACAAATCTGAGGTCAGGATGTGGTCAAGAAGTGATAAGCTTGTTAGGAAATGGGAGTGGTGAAAGTATTTTACCCAATTTCTGGATGCTGTGGTTTTGGATCCCAGATTTTGGGGAATTTAAAATGAAAATAAAATATGTTGGTGCTGCTCTTTCTTCCTGCCAGTTCTTGTTTCTTAGCTAAACATCTGAGATACTCATTATGATATATGACTTTGTGAATCCAGAAAAAATCCGCTTGATTACTCTGTTCATAAGGTAATAAAAAGAGTTGTTTGTGATAAAGTCAAGCTTGGAAAACATTTTTTCATGAATATATTTAGATTTGTACCTTAGGATAGGATGTTATACACCTTTGTGTGTGTATGTTTATATACATTTATTTGCATAAAGATTTTACATCAGTGAAGTATACATACACATTATACAGTTTTTATATTAAAATTGTGTTCTTACACCATACCCACCCCTCTTTATATTTATCTGTGATGGTACTATCAAAGCTTTTCATTTAAATTGCAGTTCTCCCTCCCTCATATATTTATAGAATATAGAATGCAGCCAAATCCCCTTTCGTCTTTCCTATTGTTAGGCCAAACAAGGGAAAGTCTTACAGTCTCTTTGCCTAAGATATTCTCTCAATTCCTATAATTATTCTTGCAGCCCTTCCAGCATAAATTTGTCTTTGAATACAGGTAAGCAAAACTGTACGTGGTATTATAAACAAGAGTATAGCACTCAGTCTTAATCTGTGTTTAAAATTTATGTGTAAGTAAGAGAAAGATATCCATTCCTACATATAAACAAATTTCATTGGCAGGTTTAGTAGCTGCATTGAGAGGCATTTGGAATAACCTGTCCAATTGTTTCTTCTGTTCCATTGGTTTGAAGTTCCCAGTGAATTCCTGGTAACTCTTCATGAAGGGCCTCGAGCTTTTTACTAAGAAATTTCATCCTGTTTCTGGTATAGCTGTTCTGATTATTGTGTAGTGGGTTTTGTAAGATATTTTGATCTTACCTCATCTGGAGGATCTCTACTTAGATAATTGGCATATTCACAGTCTTTGTGGTGAGAGGTCTAGAACAAGTCTGCAAGACTGGTGCCCCTCAGATTGTTTTATAAGGAGCCGTGTTAGTTACCTCACATCAGGCTGGTAGCAGCATTTTCTGTATAACCCTTTACTGTAGGCTAATAAACTGGCTGAAGGGGCTGTCTACTATTTTTCTGCTGATTTTCATATTCTGTAACTTAACCATTTTGTGCAGCACAATTCAAATATCCATTTTGAAATGTGTTGATACTTACTTCTTTGTCCTAAATATAAAATTTGTACATGGGGATTGACTGTAAGGGAACAGAGTTGACTGAATTATTTACCTTTTTCCATCTTTCCAAGCATGTATTCTAAAATATTTGCCGTGTGCTTGTTGCCTTGTCTGTATACCATTGTGCTGTACCATCCTGAAATGATAATTTATTTAATAAGTTTAAGAAAGGTTTTGCTCATAGACTTGGTAGTTTGGGCCATAAAAAGATGAAGTTTCTTGCCAGGGATGGCAGAGAAAGAGACCAGGCTTGTACCCCATATTTCTATTTAACTAAGAGTAAGGAATTTTGTTAACTAGTAATTCAGCTACTTTAAGTGAGCCCTTTGAAAAAGAAAACATGAATTACAGATTTGTTTGTCAACTAACATGATCAAACGTCTAATTACTTTGCATACTTAGTAAGTATTATTCCAAGCTTAATTTCAATATCATCTCTTTTTCATATTTGATTAAGTCTGTTAGGTACTGTACCAAGGAATAAGTGGACCTGTCTTTCTTTAATTGTTGCTTTTTTTCCTAAGTTTATTTTTGGTACGTTTCATAATGATAAGGTTCCTGGCAGCATTCATCTCTGTACTGTTCCAGAGATCTCCATCCATATCCTCCTCCAAGCGTAAGAAGAGTCCATCCCAGTCCTCAGGAAAACATGTTAATGTTTCAGTTGGCTAGCTTGGCTAAACAGAGAAGTCATGAGCAAACTCCAGAGACGAGAAGACAGAAGCAATGAAAGGTTATAAAAGAGAAACATAGAATGTTTGTCCAGACATGTAAGGTTACATTGGGAAAGACAAAGCTCGACTGGAGCAGAGACTTGCAGAGAATGTCAAGGGCAAGAAGACATATGCTATGGCAGTAGTTAAAGGCTGAAGAAGGAAAAATGTGTGACAGTTGCTAAATGCAGCACACAGTTTAGTGTCAGCAAATACAGATAAGGCAGAGGTACCAAATGGTGTTCAAGGTGTAGTCCCAGGTGAAGGCTGAGTTCGGAATTGAGAAAATTTGACCTATACAAATCAATGGGACTAAATAGACTGCATCTGAGGGTGCTGAGAGAGCTAGCTGGGGTCTCATCAAGGTTACTCTTACTGTCTTTGAAAGGTTGTGGAACCTGGGAGAGGTCCCTAAGGACTGCAGGACAATGTACCCATCTTAACCCAAACAAACCCCCCAAAGGATGGTTCCCAATCCAGCAAATTACAGACTAATTATGTTCTCTTAAATCCGTGGGAAAATCATGTACAGAGTCCTCAGAACACATTTCTGAGCATGCAAAGGATAAATTGTGCCTGACAAACCTGATTGCCTTTGCTAATAATGCTGGATTTCTTCCAGGTATTTCTTCCAATACCTGTAATAGGATTGCTCAGGAGACAGAGACGGGCTCTTCATAGTAGTACATAGTGGGAGAGTTTGAGGTGGTTATAAGGAGGAACTTTGCCACCATGAAAGTAGACAAGCTCCTCAGAGGTTTTCACAACCTGATTAGATAAACCTCTGAGCAACATGGTCTGGTTCACAGTTGACCCTGCTTTGAGCAGGAGGTTGAAATAGATGGTGTTCTGAGATCCCTTCCAACTGAATTATTTTCTTATTCTATGACCCCAGAAGATCCCAAATACTACTGCATTTCTTTACTTGCTTACATTTCTGAACCCAGTACTGTTGTTCTCTTGTTTTTCTTTCCATGAGTTTGTGTTGCAAATTTAGAATAGAACTATAATGTATTTCTTTTTCTGAAAGATCTGAAATGCACCCATGTTTCAGTTATTACTGTAATTTCCAGTTTCACATCCCACATTAATAGATCTGTTTCCATCCCTTTTGTTGTCCAGTTTCTTGTTTTAATTTATAAGTGTTTTACTTAATTGGACTGCTAAAGCAACAAGAACTAAAAACATATTTAATGTGGGATAAGAAAACAATTTAAAATGTGCTGAGAGCTCAACTTATGGTAACACATCTATGAAATTTTTAAAAAACCAAACCAAAACAACACCAAAAAGATTGAGGTAAAGGCATCTTGTAATAAACTAGGAAAACAATTGTTACTGTTGTAAGGAAATGAACAACACTGCAAAATTATCTCAAAGATACATGGGGAAAAATGATAAATTTACATGATTCAGAATTGTGAATTAGTCAATAAGGTACACTAAGAGCAATCCCCCAAGTGTAGCTGTGCAAAATAATTTAAGTTGGAAGAGTCATTTTGTCTCACCTTCTGCTCAGAGAGGTGCTAGCTTCAAAATTCTATCAGGTTGTTTAGGATCTTAGACAAGTTTTGAATATCCTCAAGGATGGACTTTCCACAGCCTCTTTGGGGAATATGTTCCAGCACTTAAGTACTCTCATGGTAATTTTTTCTTTTTTTTCCTTTACCAGTCAGAATTTCTCTTACTTTAACTTGCTACTTTTGCAGCTCATCCTTCTACTGTAAAGCTCTGAGAACAGTCTGACTTGTCTTTTCTATAATCCATCTCCAGGTACTGGAAAATGGGAATTTGGATCCCCCTTGCTCCCTCTTAACCCTTCTTCAGTTTGAACAGATTATTTCACCTTGGCCTTTCTTGATATGTTATAAAGTCCAGCATCTTTTGTGGTCTTCTGCTGGACTCTGCAGCTCATCAATAACATTCCTTGTTAAGAGGTGGCACAGACTGGGTTTAGTATTACAGATGTGGCTTTATCAGTGCCTAATAGAAGAGAATAATCATTTTCTTTAACCTGCTGGCAGTACATTGAGGAGTTGAGGCACTGGAGCATGTCCAGAGAAGAGCAACAAAACTGGTGAGGGGCCTTGAGCACGTGTCTTGTGAGCAGCAGCTGAGGGAGCTGGGGTTGTTCAGCCTGGAGAAAAGGAGCTCAGGGGAGACCTTATTGCTCTTTCTGGCTACCTGAAGGGAGGTTACAGAGAGGTGTGCAACTCAGCAACAGACCATAGAACAAGGGGAAATGGATTCAAGCTGTGCCAGGGGAGGTTTCGTTTGGATATTAGGAAGAAATTCTTTGCTGATTGGGTTATCAGGTGTTGGAATGGGTTGCCCAGGGCAGTGGTGGAGTCCCCATCCCTGGAGGTGTTTAAAGAGTTGATTAGATGAGGTGCTTAGGGATGTGGTTTAAGGGGTGGACTTGGTAGCGCTGGGTTGAAGATTGGACTGGATGATTGTACAGGTCTTTTCCAATCTAGACATTTCTATGGTTCTACTGTTGATAATGAAGTGCAGTATGCTGTTGGCTTTCATGCCGCATTGGTGCACTGCTGACCCATGTTCAACTTGTCATCCACCAAGATCTAACACCCTTTTCTGCAAAGCTGGTTTTTAGCCATGAGCACACAACCTGTACTGTTGAATGGGGTTATTCCATTTTAGCTGCAGGATTCTGTGTTTGCCTTTGAACTGCTTGAGTTCCTGTCAGCCCATTGCTAAAGCCATTGTTGAAAGCCGTCTGACTGGCAGCTCCGCCCTTCCGTATATTGATGACAGCTCCCAGTTTACTCATCTGTGTACCTGCTGAGGATTTTTTGTCCCGTTGTCCAGCTTGCAGTAAAGCCATTTACAACATTGGTTTGACTCCTGTATGATACCACTTCTAAGTCACCAACCCTTAGACACTGCTGACTACTAATCTTTGAGTCCTGCTGTCCAGGCAATTTTTCATCCATCTCGTTCCATCCATGTTTCACTGATTTGGCTCAAAGGGTATGGTGGGAAACCATGCAAAAGCCTTTTTAAGGTCAAGGTAGACAACATACACTGTTCTCCACATTTTTACTAAACCAGTCTTTTTGTTATGGAAAGCTATCAAGCTAAATTTGCCCTTGGTATGCCTATGTTGGCTAGTCCCAGCACCTTCTTGTCCTTCATGTGCCCTGACATGGCTTTTGCAAGGATTTGTTCCGCAGACTTCCCGCCGGGTGAGGTTAGGTGGAACATCTTGTAATCCCCCAGATTATCCTTCTTGCCTTTTTAATGGTTATGATGTTTTTTCAGTCATCAGAAACCTCATTCAGTCACCATAGTCTTTCAAAAGCTGTCTTGCAATGCCAGCGACTAGCTTCTCAGCATCTTTAGTTGCATCCCATTCAGTCTCATGAACTTTGGGATGATCAGTTTGCTTAGGTAATACTTAACTTGATCTTGCTCTACTGTGGGTATTATTCATTCCCCTGTTCGTTTTGATAGTCTCCTTAACTACTCTAGGTTTTGTTCATCTTTGTTCCACAAAAACTACTTCCTTGTTTGTTTGGTTTTGGTTTCTTTTTGAAGTTTAGTTGCCTGAGGTCATGTAAGATGTAGCAGAAGGTTAATTGAGTAAATAGACTTTTTAATATTTTGATACATAAGGCAGAAGTCCTTTTGGTTTTTCACACTGCTTATTCTATACAAACTTTTTGATTGAAGTGTTTGAGGAGGAAATTCTTATTCTCTTCCAAATATAAAAACTTTGTAAAACGTGCAACAGATTTGAAAGATTGTAGATATATAAAAGAAAATCTTAACTTTGCATTGTTTACATATTAAATGTTAGCCAGAGTTGTCAAAGAGTAGATAGTAGTGAAACTAAGAACTATTAAATCAATTGCAAAAGTATTCAAAATGTAGATACGTTCTGTATGTTTTAAGGTGTGTTTTGTTTCTAACAGATTCTGTCTTCTAAGAGTGATTCTCGTTTGAAGCACTTACTGCAGCGAGCACCTGAGTATTGTCCAGAGTCAATGGTAAGGCTTGCTAGGTTTTCATTGAAGCAAACAGAACAATTGATTTAATTTACGTTAACAAAGTTTTGCTTGCAAAAATAAGTTTTTAAAATTACTTGTATTTTATATACTCACTGAGTTTTGAGCTGGTAGAACATGTATGTATGTCTTCCAAGTTTTTTCTTCCTTGTTAAAAGGGCTAGAAAAATTCTTATAATGGCATTTGATCCTCAGAGTAGGATTTTTCTTTTAAAGCCATTGTATATTACCACTTGCAGTAAGATAGAACTTGACAATTTTGCTATGTGTCTTGGTTGTGTAAGCTGTGAAATGCAAAGAAAATCTGACCTATGTTATAAAAAATTGTGTTCGGTGATGGTCACTTGGATGTGACAGCGATTTAAATTAGATCATGTGTTCCAGCTTGTGTATGGGACAAATTTGTGAGGTCTTGATTGGGCTGAGGCAATGAGACCCTCGTAGCTTCTCTGGGTGGTTTACGGCTCTATCTGAAAAATGGAAGCAATGCTTTTGGATACGTAAGATCATGGTTTCCTGAAAGTTCTCTAGTGTATTACTAAAAAATGAAGAATGTAATCTGTTCCCTGTCTTAGAGATGATCTAATTAGGGAAAAGGTAAGTATTATCATTCAGGTTGTAAATTCTGATGTCTTATCTCTTGACAACTTATAATATCTCAATGCATTTGCCTTCAGAAAGGTCTGCTTTCTTCTGATTTTGTTACTTCTAAACAGTATCAGTACTGTTTCCAGCAAGCCTAAAACATATACTCACTCAAAGGGACAACAGGTCTGAGAATAACATTTTATAAGCAACTTTGCTTGCAAGAGTATGTTTGCTTGTATAGCCTTTCCTCCTGTGTGCCAAAAGTATGGTTTTTTTCAATGATTTCTTTCTATGGATCATCAGCTCTAAGGTCTTGCAAAGTTATAGGCAGCTGATGGTATGAGTAGAACCTATGGCTTTTTTTTTTTCCCTTTCCCCAAAAAGAGGATAAATTTACAGAGTTCTCCAGCCTAATACCATCAGCCACTTAGGGCATTCAGCAGAACCTGTGCTTAGGACCAGAAGTGCTTTGCACTTGTGGTGAACCCAAGAGATTCCTACTGTAACTTTTCACGTTAGTAAACTTCACTTAAACAATGCTTTCTTCCATGTATCTAACCATTCACCAAAGCTACATTTCTGTGGTTCCTGGGGTATCTTAAAACCTCTTTCTTCTGTTTTGCGTGTGGTTGTATGTAGTGTTTGGGGTTTTTTTAAGCTGGTGGAAAGGAGTGCTGGGACAATATGCTTCTCCACAGGCCTCGCTCCTAGGTAATTCTTTTTCTTTGTCTAAACAGTTGCTACTTGGTTCTCTAAGCACTGGTGGAGAAAGTTAACTAGCTAGCATGTTCCAGGTAAGCACAGGATGTTCTGCACCTATATATGGCTATTGATTCCATACTCTACTCATGGCAGCCTTCTCGTCAAAGCAAGTAGTACTCAACTTATCAAGTAGCACTCATTCAAAAGATGTTTTAGTCATAAGAGTTCTTCCAATAGAATATTTAAAACCCAGGGCAGAAATACTGAAAAATGCTGGTTTGTGTCTGCTAGAAACTCTTCCTCTGTAGACTTACTTTTGCTTAATTGCATTTTACTTTCCAGGGAGAAGTGTGGAGTTGTATAAATTCTTCTTTGCCAGGTAAGAAATATTAGTTTGCTATTGAGTTGTATTGCTTTTTCACCATATGTGTGTTTTGATGTTGTGTGTACCACCTGCACCTATGGATTTCATCATAATTTGACTTTCACTACATTTCCATTATAAACTGTATTTGGTGCCTAGTTTCCTTTAGACTAAATCAAGTTACCTGTGCATTTTTTTGTGCCACGCAAAGCTGGTCACTTCTCACCTTCCATGCACGTGAAGTTACATTACTGTTTTCTTCTTCTTTGAAGTGAGCCAGTTTTAAAATTATTGTAAGTATTCCCAAGTGATTTCATGCACTGTAGGATTTTGTAAATTGATGGTGTGTATATAGGACAGGATTATAGGGGAAACTCTTACTCCTTTTCTGGGAAATCAGTACAACTGAGTGCCTCTGTGAGGTGCCTGTATGCTAGCACATCCAGCATGGGGAGCAAAGAGGAGGAGTGAGAAGTCTCTGTGTAGTTACAGGGCCGTGGTTTTACTGGTGTCACAAAGACATAGCAGGAGGGTTCCCACAGCAGGAGTGCTGTGGTGGACAGATACAGGAAGGACAGACCAGGAAGGTGAGGAGGAGGAGTTGTCCTTTATGTGAGAGTGTAACTGGCTTGCATGGAGCTCTGCCTGGGAGTGGATGATGAGCCAGTTGAGAACATCACGTGGATATATGAGTGGCATAGCATGAGCATATCAACCTGTCAGTGAGAAATCCAACATGGGTGATGTGTGGGTGTCAGCTACAGACTGCCTGATCAGGAAGAAGTAGTAGATGAGGCCTTCTTCATACAACTGGAAGAAGTCTCGTGTTCATAGGCCCTGATGCTCATGGGAAGCTATAATCACTCTGGTACCTTTTGAAGACACGACACAGGAGGACACAGGTAGTCTGCTTGGAAGAATCCCATGGGATATGGCCCTGAAGAGAAGGGGGGCCCAAGAGAGCTGGTTGATTTTCAAGGATCACGTTATCCAAGCTCAAGTTATACATGATGGGGTTAGAAGAGCCAGAGCCTATCTGAAGTTGGTCTTGAAGTGAGATATGTGAAGGGCAGCCAGAAAGCTGCCCTGTTTCTTTAGCTACAGCAGCAGCAAAAGGAAGACTAGGGAAAATGAGCACCTGCTGGTGAATGGGGCAGGAAACCTGGTGATGAATGACATATAAAAGGCCATGGCCTTCTTTGTCTCAATCTTAACTGGTAAGATGGGCCTTCAGGAATGTCAGATCCCTGGGATCAGTGGTAAAGTCCAGAGCAAGGAACACCTGCCCTTGATGGGAGAGGATCAGGTTAAGTAATACTTAAACAAACTGAACATAATTTTATAGGACCTGATGGATACCTTTGTAAGTGCTGAGGGAGTTGCCTAATGTTATTGCAAGGTCACTCTCAATAATCTTTAAAGGTCATGGTTATTGAGAGAGGATGCTGAAGATGGGAAGAAAGCAAATGTCAATCTTGCCTGTAGAAACCACTTTATTTTATGGATCATCCTCATAGAACGATGCTGTAGGTCATGTTTTATTGTCCTTGCCAAGACAGTGTTGTAAACCTTAAACACTTAAGTCTAGATGTTCAGGACTGTAAGTATTTTCTGAAAGAAAATTATTTTTCCATGTTTCCTGAAGACAAGTATCAGTAGTTTGTCAATGTTTATTAAATCCAGGAGGCCCACAGAACATGTATTATCTTGGGAGACTTGTCTGGGAAATAAAAGTTTCTTTATGGCCGTGAACACTTGATACTTTTCAAGAAACTGCTTACAAAAGATGAGCAAGGGAGCCCCAGCTGGGGTGGGGAGAAGGGGGGAGGCAAACCTTGCAACCTATAATTCTAGATGATAACTGTTCTGATTTTAAAAATTTGAAACTTTATCATTTTCTGTAAGCAGACTTTAGACAACTTCAAAGAGACAACAAAATTCTGACTTGAGCTTTCTTGCACCCTTTTTGACACATGCAACTCTTGAATGTGAGAAGCCTACTTGGTTTTGATTTATTTTTTTTTCCCCATCTTCTTTTTTATTTTCCTCTCCAGTTTCCCCGGGATAACAGTGATTCAGCATTTCTCAGATATTTTCAGAATGTAGAATGTTTCTCTCATCACAAAATAAATCTATCAGAGATTACATTCTAATTTTTCATGTTTATGCAACTTTTTGTCTCTGTTTCTGACTTGACTGCAATAAAATGTTTATAATAGGAAACACACACGTTTTTCTTCCCTAAGTCGTCTCACTAATGTGATGTGGCTTCTGGAAACTTTTCGAAGTAAATGTGAGGAAGCAAGAGCCTGTGTTGTGCAACTAGATGATCTTTATTTATAGTTCAGGGATCTGTATTGTACTTCTATCAGTTAATTTGGTGAATAATCACAAATATGCACTCCAAACAATTAATTGTGCACTGAATATATTTTCATCTAGAAATGCATGCATTTTAATTAGTTTGACTACAAAATCATTTTATAAGTAGCTATATTAAAATTGCAGTTCAATGTTTTTTGAAGATGTAACAGCAGTTTTTTCTCTGCAAGTTTCTCTGCTGCTTGGGGAGAGGGCCATTTGCCAAGAAAATACTAACTATGGCTGAAACTTTTCTGCATTCTTGATTTGGCATGTGTTTGTATCTTGCTTCATTCTTAAAGCACATTTTAGTTCCAGTAAAAGTATGTCTGAAAACCACAGGTTTTATATTGCACACAGTGCGGTTGCTTGATTATTCGGTGGTGATTCAGTGGTGACACTGCCCCTAAAGCTGTACAGCTGTATTTATCATGTGTTTCTCCTGGATATAGCTGGTTGTTGCAATGGAAATGTTGTTTTTATATTGCACATAATATTTCTTCTGTTTTTTAGATTTCTTATACCTTACAATATCAATCATACTAGTAAATACTCTACTGAACATTACTGTTTTGATTGAAGGGAGTCTGTGTATAGCTCCTCATATGCAAGTTACACAGAAACAACTGCTACGTGGTTTTAGGCCTAAAATAAAATGTAGTGAGTGGTTGATTTGGTAATTATCTGCACATATGTAGTTAAACGTATGTACATTGCTTGTATGTAGACATGCATTACTTTTGTATTTAAAATAATGCATCAAATTCTGAGTTTTTGAGCATAGATTACTAAGTACTGATGTGTGCATAAAAGCCATCTCTTTAACACTTTCATAAAGATGCTCAGTCTCTGAATAATTCTGTACTCCATTTATGGAAGTGGAAGGTGAGCTGAATTTTCAGTTGTGGCCTTTACAGCCTTTGAACTAGTTTGGATTGAAAAGGTGAGCCAATACTCCGAGTAGATGTAAAGAGGATTTGGACAGTCTCTAAACACACTGACAGAATGCAGGCTGCACCCAAAAACAGTTCTTCACCTTTGTCTCTCTGCTGTCTCCACTCTCTCCATCCACTATGCAATCCTGCTACTTTAATTTTGTAGAGTATTAAGGTTTTAGTCTGCATTGTAATATTAAGTTATTAATAGTTTAACTTGCTGTGAAAATATGTTCATTTAGCTACAGCTTTTGCTCCTCCTTCATAAATGTACTACTAGTGTTTTCTTCATTTGCCCATCGGAATGTCATGGAAGATTGATATTGCTAAAAATTTCTATGCCTCTTGTGTTTCTGAAGCTGACAAAGTATTTTAAAGCAATACTGTTTATGATAGATACCTTCTGGCGATTGTTTTCCATTGATTGCAATTATTTTTAATTATTCCTCCCAGTATTTTCTTACCATTTGAATTTAAGCTCCCTGGTCTCACTACTAGCTCTTTCACTTGCATGTTTTGAAAGCTGGACATCCCATATGACTTTTCTGAATAGGCATTTCTACTAGGCCTAAGAGCATTTTTTTTAATTAAGTGATTGATTCCTTTACTTCCTACTTTTTATTTCTACTTAAAGGATATAATTTGTGCATGTCCTAAAATACTGTGGTTTTTTAAAGAAAATAGCAAAAATTAATGGTTCATTTGAGCTAAATAATTTTACCCTCTGCCCTAAGAAAAGTGTAACAAATTTGTCACATCTGCTGGGCTGTGAGAGTCATAGAATTGTTAAAGTTCGAAAAGACCTTTAAGATCAAGTGATCTGTTTATCAGAATCCCACTTTCACTGAGTCAGAATAATTCAAAATTCATTAAGGGTGACAGAACAGAATCACAGAATGTCAGGGATTGGAAGGGACCTTGAAAGATCACCTAGCCCAACCCCCCCGCCGGAACAGGATCACCTAGACCAAGTTGCACAGGAACGCATCCAGGTGGGCTTTAAATGGCTCCAGAGAAGGAGACTCCACAACCTCCCTAAGCAGCCTGTTCCAGTGTCTGTCACCCTCACCGTGAAGAAGTTTCTTCTCACATTTATGTGGAACCTCCTCTGTTCCAGCTTACACCCATTGCCCCTTGTCCTATCATTGGATGCCACTGAGAAGAGCCTGGCTCCATCCTCCCGACACTCTCCCTTTACATATTTACAAACATTAATAAGGTCACCCCTCAGTCTCCTTTT
>VYZX01030662.1:0-40234 GCA_013401335.1 Brachypteracias leptosomus
TTGTCCATTGATCTCCTGCACACACTGTCACATAAAATGTTCAAACTATAAAGTTCTCTGAACAACAGATATTCTATTTAATATACAAAAACTATATTACACTTTCTATTCATACCACAAATGCACTGTGAGATAAACCTCAGGAGTAGAACCTGTCTCTACTGAATGACAACTTTCCCCTGATTTTACCCATAGAGTATTACTTGCCACTCCACAGAATGAGGAAACAAATACAGAAGCTTTAAGTCAGTCAAGAAATGTGCTCTGAAGCAATTCAGTAACTCAGAGTTTCCCATCTGTTCTATTACCACAGGACTAGACTAAATCTCTTTCTCAAAAGACCATCTGACAACAAATTATTGTCCACCAATAACAATGAGCCAGAAAAAATATGCAATTAGCCAACTGAATAATTATGGGTTTTATTTCGTATACTTAAAATGTTAAGCAAAAAAGGAAAGACAATTACATTTTCCCCTACTTTCAACTACTGCCCTAAAACCAAAATAAATACACTCAAAAACCTATCAAAAACAAAGCAAGGATTTGTGAAGGGCCAAGGAAAACAAAAGACTTCATATAAAAATTGAGTTTACATAGATATACTGGAGAGCTACATCATTTACTTTTCCATGTCCTTATCCTACAAGTCTTTATACACTCACATACACAGTCACAGTGATTCTCTAGAGTATTTCTTGATATTGCTTTTATTAGCTCTCTTCCAAGAACAGGAATTTCTTCTACCCCATAGTTCAAGTATCTAGGCTCCAGCAGCCTAAAACCCACTTGCAAATCCATTAAACCCAAAGGGACTCTTCACTTGCCATAAGTCAAGCTTATGCATAAATATATGCAGAATCAGGACCTCCTAACAGATTTATATTGTCTTCAAGTAAGGCGGGATTTAATGTTTTATGTCAATTCTTTTTAGACCAATTTTTCCTTAGAAGTACTGGAGCAATATTAATTCCTTATTTTTTATTATTACTTTTGATTTTAGGTCCTTCCTGTGGTGTTGGGGGTTTTCTGGTCCCTGAAATAGAAGGATTGTTGTCAGAACACCTAATACTTTCCCTGAATGGCATAGTAATAGTTTCCTCCTCACATTTCTAGCTTTTCAGGAGGAATCTCAACCATTTTAGCTTATTAAGTACCCTCAGTGATGCAGTTACAGATGCTGTATGCCCACTTCTTTTCCTTTTAGTCTGAGTACTGACTCAGCCTACCCTTTAGCTACTCCAAGAGAGACAAATAATTATATGTCCATTTACAATGGTGTAAAACTGCATGTCTAATACTTTGATGTTTACATCACTGTGGTGCATAAACAAATGCAAGAAACAAAGAAAACATTTGAAAGCACTGAAATCTTTCTTTCAAAAAAGACTGCAGTAGCTGTAAGTGACTACTCACATAGAATTTGGTGTTGCCACAGCTTGTCCACTCCTGATACCTTAACTACATAACTCAATTACCTGCATAGCTCATTTATCTCTGAGACATGCTGCAATCCAGCTTGAAACAGAACAACAATTAGATAAAGGTTTCAAATGTATTTGGGCACTTCATTCCCACAAAAAGTACTGAAATCTTGCAATTTAAATGCAGTTTAAAATTTAACCCATAGGAATCCATTGAATACACATGAGATGAAGCAGGTATTCATCCTTAGGGATGGATAATTAGGTGACTGCATACAGGGACATGGATATAGACTCAGAAGTGTAAAGCACTCTTACATCCCAAAGACCAAACCTGCAAAGGTACTTAAGCATCCAAGTCCCACTGACATAAACAGGAGTGAGTCAAGCCAGTAATTGTGAACATCTGGGTTTAATACTAGTTTTGAAGTCACTTTTGTCTAGTTTAAAAAGGCATTTTTTGCCTAATATGCTGGTAAGTGCTTAAAAGCATTTTCTGAAGTGCCTTTACTTTCAAAGCAAAACTCCATTAATTCCTATTTGCACAATGAGACACCTTGAAAATCTAGCCTTGATTTGTAAACTGGGGCTTTAGATATATTGATTAAACCCAAATTCTCAAAAACATTAAGGTATGTAACTGCTACTGAAAGGAGCAAAGTAGAAGGCTCTGACAATTGTGAGGACCTCACCTGTGGAGACTCCTGAAAGTTTCACACACTTTCTTGATTTTTACCAAACAGATAAGAACAACCTGTGATTTCATATTTGCAATTTAGCAATTTTTTTAACTTAGAGTCCTCACCGAACTCCGCTGAAGTTGCTGAAAATAGCTGCACTAACGTTCCTGCTAATGAGAACTGGATTTGGTCTTTAGAAAGTGAAAGAACTAAGGAAGAGGAGTTTTACATTATTAAAAAACTATTTGAAGAAATGATTGCAGCAGGCAGAATTAATGCTTTCAAACATAATCACCAATATGTTTTTACAGAAAATATTTAAGACATCATTTAATATTCACAGTTCTGGAAGCCATTCGCTTCCCTATAAATTGATTGTTCTTGGCAATGAAACATTCTGTATGTGCCAAAGAGATTTAAAAAAAACCCAACAAATTAAAGCCAACATACAGCAGCATTATGTCAAGGCTAATTTTTTAAAAAAGATAATGAGATATCATTGTACTGTATTTTTTTTTAGGACTTTTAGTACTTATTTTATATTGCTTTCAGCACAGGAACTGTTTTTCAAACCCAACTGATTTGTCATCACTGCCTGTCTATGCAGTGCTATTCCCACTTCAGAGGTGTGGAACTTGGGCACAGAGAAAACTGTTTCTCTCAAATCAAACATGATACCTTATGGCAGAGCCATAAATTTCAGAGCCCTGTAGCTTATTTCATGATCTTTACCACAAGATCACTTCTGTTTTCTCTACTTCATTTAAGATGAGATGTTCAAGCCATCTCAACAGTTTCAGCTTTTAATTGGATTTGTACTCCCACTCACCTAGGAATTTTTTAATTTCCATGCATAATTCACAATAAGAATGTGCTACCCCTGCTCCTTAAATAATAAAAAAGTTTCTATTAATAGTGAAATATTTGATGTCCTACTTCTAGGGCTAAAGCTTGTTAAATGCTCTATACGATGACTCTTTTAATAAGGAGAAGCATTGTGGACTCATTGGAGCTTTTAGTACAAAGTAAGAGTTCAGAAAATCAGCATCCCTTTACAGTTCTTACAGTACCTCTAAGAAAGTCTAATACCAGTACTGATCACCACAGAAAGAAGAATCTATTACCCATGACTATATTTACATTAAACTATTTAATAAGAAAAATTTTAAAAGTCTGCTACTTAATGTAACATGCATCCTGCTTCAGACGCAAAATACTTCAGAAAAATAAAATTGACAATAGCAGCATTGTTCCTAGAGCACAGTAAAATGTCTTAAACTGCTTTGATGCACATGCACTTTTACTACTTGGAGTTTCAGTTCTTTTCATCAACAGATGCTACAAGTGTGTAGCCAGCACAGGCTGTATCAGCATGGTACCACACCAGATCTACACTGGGGTCCAGTGCTGTTTCTACCAAGGGAATTGAACCAGTGGTAGCAACACTGGGAAATTCTTGCCAACTCTTGCTGTCACGTGTAGGACTCCTATGTAGATTCTAATAACCAAGAAATGAAAATGCATTTAAGTGTGCTGTAATTGGGCACTTCTATGTTAATCCTCTTGAAAAGTGGCAAGTATCACCCAGCAATTTGATGCTAAATGTTTCAGGGTGATTGTTGCTACCCTGTAGTGGGAGAAACAGGATGAAATTGAAGTATTGGAGCCTTTTTTCAGAGAAGCAGATTGGAAATTAAGAAATGTATCCCAAAAACCAGTTCTCATCCTGCCCACCCACTCACCCTATTAGCTCTGTTCCCAGCAGTCTACTTTTGGCAAGAAAGTTCTCTCCTCTAAAACTCTCATTCAAGCTATAAAACAAGTGAAAATTATTTTGTCTGCTTTTTAGCATTTTCTAGCTATTTATTTTGACCTGAGACATCACCTCAGTGAAGGAGTATTTTATATCAAGGTTCTTTCTTTTATGGGTAATAATGGAAATAATATCCCTGAAAGAGTCAAAAGGACCCTAAATTACTTTTCCAAGACCAAGTGATGGTCCCACTGCTCTCAAAAGCAGCAGGATAAGTCTTTGTATACATGCAAGCATAGCATCATTCAAAATGCACAAGGGTCATCTTAGTCCTTGTTTAATAAAATATAGCTAGTTATGTGTAAAATGCAATATACTGATTTTTTGATAAGACAGCAGCTATCTCATGGGATAAGAATGACGGAGATTTTCTGGCATGGACCAGAGATTTTTTTTTTTCCTCATGATTATGATGCCAAAACCTGATACAGATTTAGGGTAGAGCTTCAGCAATTGCTCATTAATGAAAAAACTTCACGTGAACATCTAATTAATGACTGTCAACAAACAGAGTAGGAAAAAATGAAAAATAAATGTTTTATTCATCTACTTAGTCACAGCAAGTCAAAACAATAATTTTCCTAACATACCCTGCAATGCTTGGGTCTAACTTCATGAAAAAAAGAATTTTAAATGCTAAATGCCTTATATCTTAATTTTACACAGGAGAATCCTTATGGCTTTAGCAGAGTTCAGGAGTCTAGAATGCTCAGCTGCTCAGTTCACTATAAAAACGATTGTGCGAATCAATTTCTGACACCTGGTTTATTTAGGCGGTTCTTATACTCCACATTTAGGAAAGTAACCCCCAGAGAAATAAGTGTGTCCAAAGCAAAGAAAACCTATAATTACTTCTGTGCCCTCAGCTGTATCAGAATGCATCTCCTGCAGGTTTAAAATTCATGAGAAGAGGAAAGATCAGAAGAATGATCTGCAGCCTGAAGTCATTTCTCAGCTGGGAATTTCCTGGAAAATTGTGCTACTCCATGCACATGAAAATAACAAAAACGTGTGTGTATGTGTATGGATGGATACAGAGGGCTCTGAGCACTGTTTATGTGCAAAAGGCAGTTACATAAACTCTAAATATTACTTAAGTCTGAATCAAATAACACCTACTACAAACTGGCCTCTACAGGTAGCTATAATCCCATGGCTAAAGCTTAATTCTTGGGAGATAGGAAATTCTTGTTATTTCCTACCATGAGTCTGAACCTTCCTGGCTCTGTGACTGATGTTTCTCCTCATGAACATATGTGATGGCTGACAGTAAGCCCAGTAGGAGTACTCCAATGGGAAGACAGGAAGGATGATCCAGCTTTGTGCCTTCCATGCAATTATCTAAGTGCAATATTTAATAGAAGTCTGTATTTAATAAGGTAAGCTCCTTACATCCAGGTGCTTCCCAGCAGAATACTTTATAGCAACTTGTGTAAGTTGGTGCCCAGGATAAATTTTCAGGGACTCAAGACTGTTTTCCTGAAATATTTCATTCAAGCTTTACCCTCTTCATCATGTCTCTCTTTAATTTCTATCTTGTAAACTTCCAAGAGGATGTCAGTTTGGAAGTGCTAAAAATCTGGTTTAATAGTTGACTGTATCATCATGTAGAGCTGAAATGGGAAGCAGAAGTCAAAGCAAGCAGGAGAGGCAGGACTGTATCTGGGAGAGCATGAGATTTCATTCAGTTTGTTAGTGAAACTAAAACAGTGACAGAGGGGTCATAGTAAAGGACAGAGTAAAGGACCAGAAGCCTACCAGATACAGATCTTCACCAAATAATATACTACTTTGTTTAATTCTCGTTTTAAAAATTAATGTGAACCCTCCATTTGAATTTTCTGAGTGTTGATAAATGGATTGTGTTTGGATTAATCACATTTGTCTAAATCATGCAGTTGGGTTTGCACAGACACATCCACACTACTGGCTTCAAGTGCCTGGATCATCTAGGCAGAATACACTGCAGACGATTTCCACAAGGAGCTTTTACACAATTATATATACCTACCTGCTATTTGCGCTTTAAAAAACCTTAGTTGCAAAAGACTTCCAGTGAAGTCAGCTTGCTTCATACTTAAAAGCTTATAGACAGGTAGAAATTTTGGGACTTAAAAAGTATCTCAAGCTTTTTCTTTCTTGTTTTTTTTGTTTTCTTTTTAAAGAGAGACATGTATTGACACATATACTAAAAAATCCTTGAGCAAATACACTTGGCATGATGTGTCACTGAAATCTCAACATTAGGTGCTCTTCCTCTCCTGCACCAAAACCCAAAAATTCTCCCATGTTTTGTGATTTATCATTGGCAAGAGACTGGAAGAAATATTTTCCTTTCCTAACCGGAAATAAAAAAAGAGATAGTTCCTTAAGTTGTATTTGGCTGTGTTTATATGCTGCTGACAAAACACACAGAATATGCAGATAGGATAATGGACTGCTCAGTTTGTGTTACTTGATGGAAGACGTGGTGGATAACTTGTTTATGGATAACCTCCACTGTGAAATTCTTTTCCTGCTATTTAGTGCGGCCAGATCAGCAATATTTTTCATTTAGAGAAAATTTTATGAGCCAAGAGACATGTCAGCTGTGGAAAGGATACTTGCAGCATCCAGAGATGTAGAACTGCATAACAGACAAATAAATCACTCTGATAAACACTGGATACAAAATTGTAACATGGGGCCTCAGAAAGATCCTCATATCTCTTCAGTGTATCATTGGCTTTCATGGTTTCAAAGCACAACAAAGTGACCCAATATTCTAGGAAGACTTAGATTTTAACATATATCTGTAGTTTTTATTTGATCAAAAGGGAAGAAAATGGAAGAGAAGAGTATTGGAAAGGATCTTAATTCAATTCCCTGCACTTAATCATTCCTTTATTAAACGGTAGGGCTGTGCAAATTCTAGGCATTTCTTCCAATAACTTTCATCAGTTTTCTCTTCTCCAGTTTTGCATATAGAAAACATACTGCAATATTAATTCAAAAGTGAATCATCCAAGAAAGAGTCCTTTTTTTCTATGAAAATGAGACTAACTTCATCTTTTGCAGCAAGACACATCAGCACAAATTCCGTATCTTGACAAATTGATCAGATAGCTTTGTGCAATACTTTCAGAAATTATCTTTCATTGTAAAGATAAAGTATCTAAGAATGTTTTCAAGGACACCTGAAGATGGAATTGCCTGTAGATTTGTATTCACTAATTTGTTGGGCCAGTAAAAAGCCTTTGCATTAGCAACCATATATTTCTTGTTGAGAGTAAGAAACAAATGGCTTAATCTGAAGAATACTGAACTGAGGGACTGAAACTTCAAACACAAAAGAGTGGAAAATGGCATGGAGCAATCAGAAAGAAAAGTCTCGGATGACAGTCCAGCATTTGATGTTTCAGATCTTTTAGAAATTCTGATTGACAGAACTTGAGCATTCTTAGAAGATCAAGCTGAGGCTAAAATTACCAAGAGTATTAAGAATTTTGGCTGATGAAGACATTTTGATCTCGTGGTACCCCTGGAACCATTTGTCTGTCTTTTTTTCTAACAAAAAAAAGTTAAATGTGTTCAGCAGAAAGTAATGTGACACAGTTCTCACGACGAAGTCTGGGGAAAGGGGAATAAAGGAGTCACCATAATGAATGTGACATAGTGTGAGGGCTGAGCATGACAGGATCCTAACGAAGGCTAAAGCAAAGGAGGACACAATATAAACACAATCTAGTTGGTTTTGGATGAGAGCCCAGTGATGCAGGCAAGGAGAAAGGAATGTGTCTCAGTGAAAAAAGAGTCTATGGCCAAGGCCATCACAGCTGCACTCCTGTTTCTCAACTAAGCCCTGAGAACAGCATAAAAACAAAAGTTAGTTTTATATAGCTGAAGAACATCTTGGATGAGCTACCTAGCTCATATATAGAAACCTTTCAGAAATGGATATGTCAACAAAAGGAAATGCTTTAATAAGTTATGCTATGCAACTGTGGTTTATATATTATTTTTGCAATTAACTATGCATAGTAATCCTGAAGAAATCAAAGTGGCAAAGCATTTGTTGGCCTTTTTGTTGAGAAAAAAATCTAAATTACTATTTCGCACTCTATCTTAATATTAAAATAATAACATTTTGTATTGGTACCCTTTTACTGCTGTGTATCATTAGAAAAATTAGCCATTTCAGTATTTTGTGGTGCAGGTAATAAACCATCACTTTTACAGTTAAAAACCCCAGAGCAACAGAAATCACTGATACCAAATGTGAGACTTCCACAGACAGAGTTATAATTAACAGAGTGCTGCCTTCTGGTTCTCTTTCCTCAGGCTTTTCAAGCACACTCCTCTTGGTTGCAGTGCACAGAAATGAGGATTTTGAACTGTATGTTTGTATTCTTTATCATCCTGATTAAAACACTGGAAAATTATGCCCTGCATGTCAAAAGAACTGTTTAGCTGTGTTCTTACTTAAATGGGAGATCTCTTTCCTTTACTTGTAGTACAGACTTTGACTGAAAATACTGATAAAAATAAGAAAAAATTGGTATACTACAAAATCAAGTTTTTCTTTTCCAACAGATCCAATCCTGGTACAACTAGTACTAGGATCTCATATGTGTGTTTTGCTTCAAAAATTTCAGAAAAGCACTATTTCACAGTGTCAATAGGAATGAGGTTGAAATGACTTTCACTATCAAACATCACAGCAGCCAGGATACAGAGACACCTGGATATCTACATTTACGCGACAAAACCAAATAGCAGAGTACTCGATCTACCTCTTAGTGGGGTTTAGGTTAGTTGTTCAAATTGTTTTATTGAAATACCTTTTTTATTTTCCAAATACAGAACTATTTGCCTTACATCCCAATCTGACACAATTCATTACTGTTTGAACTGAGCTTCTCTAACAAATAGAAGGTATACTCTCTCTGCTTTTCCCCCTGTCTGAGGGCATAAATAGCAACATTTTCCACTTCAGAACCAGGCAAGGAAAAGAAAGAAGAGGCTCTGTGACAAGGCAGTACAGACTGTAGAACTCAAGCCTCCACCATTCTTCACATCTAACTTGTCACATCCATCCTGAGATACAGATGTCACTAAAGAGCTCAAACACAACAACTTACCTTTGCGTGGCGAAGACAATACAAGGTAAAACAACAGTCTCGTGCTGCCTATAACTTGCTGCTACTTTCCTCAGGACAAAAATGATTAAAAAAGGGAAGAAAGAGAAAGGTAGGTGATTAAGAACTAGCTTGTGATACTCTACAATGCAATGAATGGTCAGTGAACTCATACTGACTTCAGCAGTGGCAAAGGGCTGTGAAAAGCCAAAGGATGCTGCTTTCTTAGCTTGCTGTCAAACGAACTTTAGCAGATGCTGTCTGAGATTGCCATGTCACCCACTGCAAACAGACTGCACAACCATGACCAGATAACAAGTCTCCATGGCCTGCGGGAGGTAAGTAAACTCACAGTTTCATCCACAGAATTTTTGTATATTTTCTTTGCAGATGGCTTTGCATAACGTTGGTTGAGATTGCATAAGGTAAAGCATCATATTGTAATTTCCTTTTTCTCCAAGGTGAATAAATAAGTAAATTCTATTTACAATACAAGATGAAACACAAGGAGCTTTTCTGATTTCAAGTTTTTCCATTCCCTACGGTCCACTCTTACAAATCTGTTATGCTTCATACCAATCTGACATCTCAGGTTTCTTCTTAGAAGGAAGGAAGTAAAGAAAAGAAGGAAGTGAAGAAAGGAAGGGAAGGGAGTGAGGGAGCAAGGGAGGGAGGAAAGGAGGAAAGCAGGGAGAGAAGGGAGGAAGTGAAAACAAAAAGGGGAGAAAGGAAAAGAAACCTCCTCTGCTGCTGTCATCTTAACCTAATGAGTATTTTATGTTGAACTTGCTGTTACCATTGCTACTGGTGAGACCCACAAGTAATTATGTTGTAGCAACTGGAATTGATTTTTTTTCCACTTTCACATATTTCCAGTTTGCTCAAAGATACCAAAGCCATTCAGATTAGGAAAAACAGTAAGAAGGAGTTGGTACAGCTCTCTGATGGAACACCCTCTTAAAAAACAAACTGCTGCTTCTCCAACTTTTAACATTTATATTCATGATGACAGACTTCCCAGTATACTCCATAACACAGATTGACCCCAGTAAATATTCAGACATCAGGTAAATATTCCAGCCACATTCCTTATCTCTCCTCTTCCCAATATAAGGAAAGTAGAAAAGCTCACTCCTTACAACAGATCCCACAATCAATCTCAAAGGAGTTACCTCACAGCTTTTATGTCAGAATGGATTTTGTTTCATGTTTTACACCAGAGGGAGACACTATGCCAAGTTTAAATTAAGAACAAAAGTTCAAATAATGGTGCATCACTTGTGGTTTTGGCAGTGGTAAAAAAAAAAAATAGCCTCAAAGAAAACATACCTTTTATGGAAACCAAATATAGACCACAACTGGCAAAGAGAAAACTGCATGGACAAACAAAACTGCTGGATAAACAAATCAAAATTACACAGGAAGTTGACACTCATTCTTTACAGTGGAAAACCAAAGATAAAAATGAGTCATATATTTTATATTTTTGGACAAGGCAAACTTCCATCTGTCTGGCAGTATATGATTTATATTCTCAAAGAAGTCTAATATTTTCAATATTATCTCCAAATAACTAACCAAGTACTCAAGCAGAAGGATCATTTGAAATAGTTTATGTCATGGAATAGCTGACTGCTTTGTGAGTAGTAGGAAAATGGCTGTCCTTGAGCTGCGATATGCATTTTAGATTGAATGACTAGAATCTATGTTAAAAGTGAGTAAGTGAGCGAGCACGAAAAGGAGGGAGGGAGGAAGGAAGGAAGGGAGGAAGGTAGGGAGGAAAGGAGGGAGGAAGGGAGGGAGAGAGAGGAGAGGGAGAGAAAGGATGAAAGAAAGAAAGGAGAGAAAGGGAGGAAAAGAGGCAGAATTCCTGATAAGTTCTAAGTACATTAGATACTGAGAATCTTCTTAGGAAAGTAACAACAATTCTAAAGGAAATTCCTTTTTCCAGAGAATTTAAAAAATCTAAGTCTGCTTTTAAGTCTGCTTTTTTTCTGGAAGATTCTCTTCCTGTTTTGTTTTGCATATAAGGTGCCATGTATAAACACTATTATTCACTTGACTGGAAGGAGTGTAATCACATCAAATTCAATAGTAAGAAGAAGAAAATACCATAAAATGGGGCAGGAGAAGTGAAATAGTCAGTTACCCTACACATCCTGCCTCACATCTCTGACAGCCTTTACACCTCTGAAAGCCCTAGCAGATCTTCTAGTAATCAATTTTTATATATTCACAAATATATAAACCACATTATCTTACTGTTGCCTTCCTCATGCCTTTACCAGAGGTTATCACAGCTGTGGCAGAACTGACAGAAACAAACGTGCACCTGCATCTCAGCTACCCTGATTCACAGGTAGGTGCAGCAGACAAACCGTAAATGAAAGGGGACAATGAATTGCAATGGCTTGTGGGCAAAACCACAAGCTTTTCACAGCTCTGCTGTGAGCACAGAAATGCCTTTCGGGGCAGAAGGGTATTATTTCCTTTTGAAATAGAAGATGATAAGAAATATTATTTTTACAAATAATTCCTCATGAGTCAGGCCCCTAGATGTCCAGTAATGTCACTTTTTCTTTCAGGAGATGACTCCTGAGCTCTCCTTCCCTGAACAGGAAAAAAAAGAAAACCTAAGCAGGTTACTTGGAATTTTGTCATTGTAAGAAGTTGAACAATACTTTAAAGTGTATGCTGGATGCGTTCTGATGGGAGAATAAATACTTTAAAGACTTAGCCAACATTTATTTTTCAAAGAATGTAAGAATTAGATAATCTCTGATCCTTATTTACAATTTCTGTGCTCTCCTCTACTCCAGTAAACTCAAGGCTTCCTACAAGAACCTACTAATTTGTAAGATTCTTCTCACTGGGCTAAACATAGAGCTGAAGTACAAAGTGCTGTAAAAATGTTCCTGTATATTTAAGTTAGGACTCTCTTAAATAAGCTCCTACTCATTTAGTGATATGCTGGTGCTACATTTCACCAAACTGCTGAGCAATTATGGTGCTTCTGCATAGGTATAAAAAAAAGCAGGTAGGATTTATCTGTAAATAGCACCTATGTAACTGAAGTCATTTCATCATCATGTTTTTTGAGACGCAAACAAATCGTGTCTCCCTATTCACCACCATACATAAAAATAACAATTACTACACGTATTTCACTGTTGTGTGAAAAATAAAAGTGCAATTAAATAACATACACAGCTACCAAATAAAATAGACATATTTTACAAACCCCTTTAAAACCTGCTTTATGACAGAAGCTCTGCCACCTTTTAGTAGTGGAACTATGATTCATATTAGCTGAGACTGTAGGTCTCAGCTGAACATGTGAGTAATAGTATATTTTGGTGAGAAATAGGCTGAGTAAGATCTTTGTGCTCTAGGAAGCAGAAATAAATGCCATGATTCATAACACTTTCGTACAGTGCAGTGAGCATTCATACATCAAAGTTCTCCCTCACTGCTGTAGCAAGAAAGCAGGACAGAAAAAATATGTAACGACTCCTAAATAATTTGGAATTGCTTAGGAGGAAAAAAAGGCCAAAAGATATTTAAAACAGTCTTGCATTTCCAGAACATGGAGAGGGGAGAAAGAAAGACAGAGACAAAAAAATGGGATCATTTTCTTTTCATTCCCTAATCCAATAGTAAGTTGGTTTCATGACCGCATTCTGATTTGTGGACTGCCCTGCTGGTCTGGGGCACCTTTGATCTGCTAAGCAGCTACACACATCACATGAGGAATTGGCGGGATGCTGCAACGTCCCTACAGACATGCCACCCACTGGGGCGCTGATCCCCAGAGCCCCACTCTTCTGCATCCATCCACTTTGTTACCTCCCTTCTTACATCACTTGGTACAGCAGAAGCATTCACACATTGGAGAAGAAGAAACGCGAGTATGAAAATCTCCCAGTTAAATCAACATACAACCATCTCCCCAGTCAGAATATGTTAGTAAGCAAATTAATTTGACAAAATACAGACTACTAAATATACTTTGAAGATTACATTCCATTATGTTAATTTTTAGTATAAGCCAGAAATCATTTTTGGAGGTATAAAATTAACAATCATCTGTATGAATTCATTCTCAGCTTAAGATTTGCTCCTACTAGGTTATATTTTAGGATCATGCCAAGCATCAAGACAGCATTGTACTTATGAGCACTAGTGTATAAAGTACTTTGTCAAATTTCTTTTTAGTAAACTCAAAAAGAATGGAACCACCACAACTTTAAGGGTCAGGACAGTCAAAGGGAAGTTCCTTGAAGATAGCCTGTTGAAGTGCTGGGGCCTGAGCTGTGGGGCCCGATTTGAAATTGGCCTATGGATGAGTCACAACCCAGCAACACATTTTGTTCCCCAAGTTGTTCCCCAAGGCCCCAGAGGCAGAACCTGCCCGCCTTTGTCAGGCCCTGCCTTCCCTCAGATGATCACAGCTGGGGTGGTGGGCAAGGCTAGAGCTATATCAACTATGAACTGACTAGTCTGTGAGAAGCAACAAGGAGCTGATCAGTTTGAAAAGGGTTCCTGTTGAAGTGAGTTCCTGTTGGGGGCAGCTTGCTGAGCTCTCTCTCAGTAGTGTGTTCCCCCCTTGGCTGAATCGAGATGGGGAAGAGCAAACAGATGAAGAATAAAACATGAAGGTGTGCTGAGTGGATGTTGCTGAGTTTGGTGTTGGCCTGAGGAAGAAGAGAGCTAGCAGCACACCTGTTCAGGCCCAGCCTGAAGTAGGACAGATATGGATCTCGCAGTATGAGCACACCATAGCTCTTACTTTCACAGCCAACTATCAGCCTGATCATGTGCACTGACTTCATTTGGCTTTAAATGGGCAGCTTGTAGCTATGAAAAGAGAGGCTGGAGGATCTCTTTGTTCAAGCTGCTATATCCATCAAATGGATGTGATTACACCAACCCATTTTTCAAATATTTGTGCCAAAGGTACCATTTACTGCTGAGCAAAATGTCAGTGCAGGGCTGGCTGAAAGCTGCAGCACATAGTACAGACCACTCAGTTATTGTCTCGCAGAGATCTGAAGTTAATATCTATTGTAAAAATGGCTCAAGATTTTACAGCAGAAATATAAGAAATGGATCTCCTGACAGGTAATTAAGTATCCAAACCCACTGCTATTTGAGGTAGCTAATTTTGTGTTTTAACTAGGGATATGTAGAAAATAACCTAATCTCTAACATATTTCCACAAAAAAGTATATACAGAAAGTTACTAGTCAAGTCAATATCTAAGGGCCAAGTTCTCTTTGTCCACTGTTCCAGAGGCAGATCCAGAGCACATGTAAGACAAAAGGCAAGCAATACAGTTTGTGTTAGGTAACTCATGTAAAGACCACACAGTATGCATCCAAATACTTGTGAGAACTCTCCTGCTTTCTCCTTTAGGATCTGCTTCAGTTTCAAGAAATAATTATATATTTATTTCTGTACTACAGTTACTCTACTCATGTCCCAGGCCCCATGAACACTGAACTTATGGCTACAAAGCAGTAGCAGAAGAAAGAGTCTTACCTGTCTGGCAGATAGATGGTTTTAAAATATTAGTTAAGCAAAGCAAAACAACCTTAACCTCAGCTGTCTTCCTCAGGGCTGCTGACTATTTTCAGACATTTGCTTTTTGAGGCATTCTGAGACAAGAAAATTAGTGCCTAATGTCAGAAGAGGATATCACACAGAAGAAACTTCCCATTTTGCTTTCTTTACTGAATTTCCTTCAGGTATAGCTTAAATACTCTTCTCAGGATTCTCTGCTTACATACTTGCTCACACATTGCAGTATAAACTGCACATAAGGATTACTCCTACCAAGGGCAGTAGCCTAGGAAGAAGGGTCATCTTGTGTTGTCATGTACCCTTGTATTTTTAACCTTTTTGCCAGCACCAGCAAGATCTGGGAAGGGGGGTCAGCTCCAGTGTACGCATTATACCATTGCATTTCTCTCTGAATTGAAATTTTAAAAGTTACTGTATGTAATACTATGTAGTTTCAACAAGCATAGAGATTATACAGTTATATGTCACAAGGCTACTGTCAATAATCTTGGCAGAAAGAAATTGGTTTTGCTACTGATACAAAAATATACTTTTGGTGAAACTATTCAATTTCTTCCATGCTAACAGTCTCAACAAGAAGAGAATATTACATAGATAAACAGAGGAGGTCTTGAATTTTGAATTATTTTTTTTTCTGATAGGTATCACACTCTTATTCTCTACACTGGTCTATGGACGCACCTTTGATTTGTTTCACTGGAAGCTGGGACAGTTTATCACCACACAAAGCTATTCCAGGTTTCATCTAATTGAGCAAAACTAAACATCCTGTATATAAATAACAATGATGGGGTCTTGGAGTTAAAGATCTCTCTCAATCTTGCCATTGAAAGAACATATGATAAGACAGCTTCTTTTAGCAACGACTGTAATATTCAAACAATAAAGTTCTATGAGAGCAAAGCAGAGACATGCAGCACTGAATCATGTCCTAGGAGATATTGTATTGAAATATTTTTCTGAGTTATTGTGCAGAAAGGAAAAAAGTGTCTACACAGACATGTGCTGTGGCAACTGGAGCAGTGGGTTGTCATCAAAATGGTCATTACCATTTAAGGTCTCAAAAGTCTGTACACCTTCTTGCAAAAAGCTCATTCAAAATACACAGCTGGGTTCACATTCCATAAAGGAATAAAGCTCTATAGTAAAAAGAAGTGGGGGAAAAGTCGTGCTTTCTTACCAATCCTATGCAGACTATCAAATCAAGTGCTGACTTTCTGCACTCTCCAGCAATATTTTTCTATCTTTGTACGGATACTATTGGGTTTTAAGATGTACAGAGAGAAGGCACTTTGGTCTTCAGACAGCCCGTTTCACAGATGACAGAATTCAAAAGTTCACTCTCAAGCCTCCACTGATCATTAAAACAGAGGTGGGCAAAGGGAGGAGGAACAGCAGTATAATGGGCAGCTTGCCATGCCCAAGTCATCTCGTGTAATATAGTATGCATATATATCCTTCATCACATTTGGCTTGTAAACTCATTGCCAATTTTCTCTCTGGTTTTCATCAGCTCCTCCCACTGGGATCTAGGCAGTGCAGTAAGAGTTAACAGATGCAGCTGATTTTAAAGTGTTTATATCTTCCCATGGCAGAAATGTTGTTTAAAAAAAAAAACCAACCCAAAACACAATGATGTATTTTTATGAAGGTGGATAAGGTGGAAACAACATTCTTGTCATGTCAGCTTTGAGAGAGATGCTTAAAAATACGAGGACACGCAGACATGCTATTAGAATTGCAGGGAGAGGGAGCATGGCTGCTTCTTTCACTCTCCTTTGAATTGTCACTACTCCATGACAGCCTTGACGTTTACCAGATGGAGTCAGATTTGCCTCATGCACATGCATAAGCAGAGGCAGGCTTCAGCTAGGCCAATATTTTCCCTTTCAAAATATTGGCATTAACACCTTGGTTTTAAGTAAATATAAGCATGAACAAAAAAGTGAAATTTGAATCTTCTCTGCAGCCACGAAATACTGCTAAAGCTTTCTTATGTGCAAGGGGATAGTAAGTAATTCATAATATTTTTAAAAATAATTTAAAAGTCTGTAATAGGCATCAGAAAGCTGTTGCAACAAAGATGAAAGAAATGATGGTTTTAGCAGGCGAATGACCAGCTCTGTAATCATCTTCAAACTATGATTCTAATTAACCACTGCTTCTGCTCAAGCCTGAAATCTAAATTCAGTGTTACAAAGAAAAAAGGGAAAAAGGAGAACACCTGAAGACTTATAATTCTTACACATTTTGCTGGAATGCCTTTCCCTAACATCCATCCAAAATTAGTAGGTACTCAAACATATTAAGTGCTTAATGATCATTTTGCAGAAAAAAAAAAGTTTTCCTTGATGGCTTGTGTGTGTTTCACTTGCATGTAAATAAAATGTGTGCTGTTTAATGCCATGATATTTCTTCCAACAGCATTTTAAGTAAGACTATTGAAATTTCATGCCAAATTTATTTTACTTTCCACAGTTACCATATGAGTCAAGAGAGGCACTGAATTTCGAATTCAGATCAGTACTTACACGTATGTACACATATTGGCACTTCTTGTAGTGAAGGTGCTAGTTAGATACCTAAGCAATTAAATTAGATTGTTCATTTGCTTAAAGCTACAGAATTAAAATTCTTATTATACTGAAGTTTACATGAAAAACAACAGAATAAATCTTGGTTAATGGTCCCAATTTAATAGTGTTAAAATTTTCTGTTCTCTCTGTTCATAACCAGGCCTCATCAACCATCTGAAAATGAATTTTTTTTTTTTTTTTTAAAGGAGAGAAGACTTAATATCGTTTTTCTGGAAAAAAGTAATTCTATGCTTCTATTAATGTCAACAGTTATAAAAAAATAAATACCAGGTTTGTCTTCAATTATATTGACTTCATATGGTAGGAATCCAATAAAATTTCATTTGTTTTTCCATATTTGCATCAGTATCCAAAAAAAAATAAAAAGGAAATAACAGATCATCTGTGTGATCAGAATGTCTCAATGACCTTTGTCAGCTCTTAAAATTTCCTGATTTAGAGAAGAAAGCTTCCCTAAAATTATTCTTAGGGTAACTATTGCTCATGGAATAGAAAGGGAAGTAATAGAAGTAATTACAAGTAACCCTATATATTAATGATGCAGAATCACAAATAAAACTGTTGCTAAAGCTCCCTTTTTCAATCACATCAGATTCTGACTCTCGATGCTATTATAGTAAGTTACTAGAAACAGAAACATTCCCTACATAAAGCTAGTACTAAGGCAACCTCTTTGATGACATTACCTATTTCTATTTTATTTAAAATTTACTCCTCTGGAATAAAAAGAAAACCAAGGGGAAAAAAAGCTAGACAGGTACTTACTTGTTTTGCTAAAAACAGAAAGGAAAAAAAAAAAAGATCTGTTATTTTGAATGGTAGGTCTACCAAGTCAGTCATTCACTAAGGGGGTTTAATTTGTTATTGCTGGGATTTTTTTGAGAAAGCTGCAGGGGATCTAAAATATGTTTTAATAGAATCATTTAAAAGGGCAGTGGTTGCCTCTGCAAAGTAATGACATTTCAAAGATGCATCAGGAAAGTAAATATCCATAAAAATAATGGTAAACGTACAAATCTCATCTCGCAGAAATATTGCCAGAGTTTTCTCTAGAAGCAAAAATACACAGAGACCTGAAAAAGCTGTAAATGATGCAAGAGACTTTTGGGGCTTTTTTTGCTTCATTGTTAATGATTTCTTCTCATATCCAAAAAAAATATATTTTTATCATAAAATTGCTGTCTATTAAGCAAACAATGAGAATAAGAGCAAGCTGCAATTCTGAAAACAAGACACTATAAATGTACATCTGTAACACGAAGGAAAAGGCATCCTTGGTATCTACAATTTAGTTCAGGGATGTATGTATGCAATGTATAGGTAACTAGGAAGTAAGAAAGAAACATTATTTCTGAAAAGGAGTATTTCAAGTATAGCTAAATTCTTTACTTCTGTCTGTCAATCCCATCTCTGCTTCCCTTCTTCTAGGCTTGTCTGATTTCCATGTCTCTCACCAGTGTCTGGCTCACAGCTCCCTCCTTCCTGCACATAAACAGTCCAAGTTCTACCAATCTCTTCTGATCATTTCAAAACCGCCTCCTCATAATTGCCTGGCAATTGTTGACTTCCCATTATCCAAATTTCCAGTCCCTCTCTCTTCACATTCCCAACCTAAGTCTGTTCTCTCATCTTATTCCCCATCCAGCCTTCTACCTAAAGCAAACTCCTCCTTTAGCAGAGGAAGGAACCAGATGGGTTGCTTAGTCTTGAATATCGCTTTATACTTCCTGGCCCTCACAAAACACTGAAATTACAGGAAAATCCTCCTTTATCTGCCTACACACAAAAATACAGTAACTCTGGCAAACAGCTGGATGTGCAGACTGGACATGCGCAAGTCTTTCAGAGAACAGTGTGTACCAGCAAAGAAGAATAGGCCACAGACTTTGATGGAGGATGACAATCTTTAAAGGCTTATTTATCTCCCAGACCTAGACAGGTTTTCACAAGGACAAAAATGTCATGTGTTTGACACAGAGGTCACACTGCTACCGTATTTTACATTCCTTAAAATGAAACATAACATAATTATTTCAACAGTACAAAAGAACGCGTTTTTTCCATGTTTCTTCTAAACATATAAGCTGCCTTGACTGGAACTTTCAAAAACAGCTTCACAGAGAAGACCAACAGGCAAAATTTCATTAAAATTAAGCACAGTTTGGCTAAATTCTATCTCCATAGTATATTTCAGTGTTCCCTGAGTACCTGGATGTCTGATGGCTTGAAACCATGTAGTGCTGCCTCCCTCACAGCTCTAATGAAGAATATTCAGCCTTTAGTATGTCACTTATTCCTCTTTTTCGTTGTTCTACTTGCTAGGAGTTCAAAAGAGAAGATATGCTGTCATCAGCAGGACACATGTAGAACCAGCTATTATATTCTAAGTAGGAACATAAAGATGTTTTGCTAGTTTCACACATTCATTTATTGATGCCTGTCTAGTAGCAGTAGCAGCAAGGGAAGAACAACATTACCTGTTTAAAAGCAGAAATCTTGCTACTTATAAAAAACTTTCAATACCATTCACATCAATTGGACATTAAAGCCTTTACTTTTGATTTATCTAAAATATATATGTATATATTGGTAAGAAAAAGGACAAATGAGATACTCTGTTTAAAAAAATCACAGATTAAATGCATTGTAGTATTTCTTGATTCTCAAAGAACTTTACATTTGACCATATTGGTGCACTAAAAGACTAACAATTCAGTATCTATAAACAGCATTTTAAAACAGCTCCATTCTCCCAGACATTTACATGAAGATCCACCTTGGGATGAACATCTAGACAGACAAGTAGAAAACATGGAACGGAAAGGTGCTACGATTTAGCACTAAGTAATAAATCAAGCTATACAAAAACCAAATTGAACTGAGAAAACATGCTGAGACAGCCATGAGGAGGAGATAGTGCATGAAATTACTGGGCTAAGAAATGTACTGATTTTATCCTGCTGGTTATCAAACTTCGCAGAGCTGTCATAATGAAGAATCATACTGTTGAATGAAGGAAAATAAAGAGGCAATGGCCTATAGTTGTTCTAAAATTTCACATAATCACAGAGGCAGGAAGGGGTCTCTGAAGATCACCTATTCCGATCCCCTGCCTAAAGCAGGATCACCTAGAACAGGTTGCTCAGGACAATGTACAGTCAGATTTTTAATATCTCCAAGTATGGTGACTCCAAAACATCTCTGAGCAAGCTGCTTTCGTGCTTGACGACCACCACAGTATAAAATGTTACTTTATACTTAAATGAAATTAAAAGATGTGAAAATTATGCAAGCTGTAGTGGTTATTGATCATGTATAGATGTGGTTATTGATCACATCTAAGTGTATTTGATCATAAAAGAAGACTCTTAAGACAGCAAAATTGCAGATAATTATTGGACAATGTGAAAAACTGCAGTAGTCATAGGATAGGCAAGCATAGCCAATGCTATCCAAGGAATATATTGTGGCTGAAATTCATCCTTCTATATCTGAAGATGAAGTAATTGTTCTATAATTAACTAAAAGGCCACAGCTTCAGTTCAGTCTCTTGCTGGCTGTGGACTGAAATAAAGCTGTTGCCCCTTAGCGGGTAATTTGGATCAACATATTCCTGTTAACAATTTGGCATATCTGTAATCTTCCCCAGTGTGCTTGCTAAATCAGTGCCAGCACGGACTCACAGGTTGCCATGCTCCATATGGATGCAGATGTTCCTTTCAGAGTAAACCACACTGTTCTTCAGAAATTTCTGTGTGCAGGGAAAGCTGATGAAAACATTTTCTCTACAAAGGCTTTCAAGGTTAAAAATATGGTTTAATTTAAGGCAGAATTCTAAGGAGAATGTGATTCTTTCTGAAAACATTCTAATTTACTATGAGAAATGTAGGTTTATATCAGCTTTTCAGTTAAAATGCAATATAACTGTATCAAAGGTATATTCAAAATAACTGCTTTTACTGAAAATGTGTTTGAAGAAATAAACCAAAATCCAAATTAATTTGAATGGAAATGGTCTTTTCAAGTAATTTCTCTTAGAGAAACTCACCACTCAATTAAATATCAAGGGTGTGCAAGCAATGTTTAAGTGAGGTGAGAAGAGAATTCAAATGCCCCTTGCAGCCTGATCCATATATTAACGCAATCTTAAAAGTTGCTGCCTAGAAGTGTCCACTAAAAAACTGTTTCTTGGTCCATAGCACACCAGAGTCTCTCAGGCATTGGAGACATCGGGTCTTTCCCACAGTCTCCAAGACCCAGTCCTAAGGTACCACAGTCCTTTTACCATCACATCTGCAGTGTGCATCTGTCAGGCAACCCAGCACAAACAACCCCTCTCCTCTGGCAGGAAAGTGTCAGCCAGGGACCTGAGATTGCTGTTATGCCCAGTTACAGCATCAACACAGACACCCCAGTCAAGAACTGGGGAGGAATTTAATTGTGTGAAATGAAAAGACAATGTGATGGGAAAAGAAATTGGGATATCAGAACCACAACCAGGCTGCTCAGAGCTTGCCCCCTGCCAATGCCTGTGAGGCCTCTCCGAAAATGCATCCCAGTGAGCTGGATCTAATCTGCAAGTCAGGAGAGCAGAGCCTCTTGCTGTTTTTGCGGTTAGGCTGCCATGGGGCTCCAGGCATTAATATTCGCCTACTGCTTGTCTGCTGGGTTTTGTTGGGATTTTTTATGCATCTTTTTTCCTTTTTGATTCTGATTCTAGAGAGAAGGCTGAGCTACAATTTTCTCCCTATTGGACTATCCTGTATCTGGCATGAGAGGTACTGATTGGCTGGAGCTTCATATGTCACTGGAATACCAGACAAAGAAAGCAAAAAAGTGAGACTGATACAGAAAAATCAGAAGGATTTTAGAAAAACCCCTATATGGTGGTTTTCAATCTTAAAGCAGGTACTGGAAATATTAATTATAAATATGAGACAAAAACTTCAGGGCAGCTCATTAAACATAGAGTGTTAATTAGAATTCACAGAGAAACATGGCTGAAATCTGTGATAGCTGACAAACATTTCTAATTTCAAAGGAATGGGATGATATTCTGCCAGTAATGACAATGTATGTGGCTGAAAACAAGAACAGTTCTGATAGTTCTTTTATTTAAACCATATCCCTATAAAAATAAGTGTGGAAACAGCTTGGATGTTCTTCAAAGAACTCAATGGGCTGCATAATAATATAAATTAAGGCCATTTCAACCAAACTGAAGGAGAGTATTTTCATTTTATTCCATTTCTGAAATTTTTGATGTAATTTGAGCACTGCTGCAGACATAAAGTAAATCTCATTAAGCCTAATCAAAACCTAATGTAATACCTCATTAATATGAAGTGTATATAAGATATTTATTTATTTTGTGCAATCAGCAAAAAGTTTATTACAGACTGTCATATCAGATTCCTACATCTTCTCAGATAAATTCCATCAGAAGTTTCTCATTACAACCCAGTCACATACCAATTATATTAACATGAGTAATTAACTAAAACACAACAGAGTTCATATAGGTGAGGTCAAGAATTAGTTGCAAAATAATTTCTCATGGAAAGTCCATCTGGTTTGTATCTAAGAGCAATGGAAAGTATATCTGCAAGAAAATATATCTGATTTCCAAACAATTTACCCTCTGAATCTTCCCAAACTGTACTGGTATCATTGAAACCATCAGGAGCTACAGAAGGTAAAAGTAGTATCTTCTCCCTAGATTTTAAGACTATTTTTTAAAAAGTTATTATTTTGTTAATCTCACACCATCGGTAAACTCAGCACAAAAATCATACTAATTTCTTACCATGTTTCTCAGTGAACCACTTCTAAGCACAAGACTTGTATGCAGAGGTCATACCACAAAACTTCATTCCATCTGACTATAGGTTGTTCACTACCACACTTTGAAGTCCTTACATAAACAAACAACACATTTTTCAAACAACATGAACAAAATAAATTTTATGATGTGATATTTATGTATTTCCAACCAGGTTATCGCATAGTTACTAATTTGGTCATCTGTCGCTAACTCATAACTTGGTCTTGAAGCCAGTTGTGGAATTGCTGAGATTCAGCAATACAACAGGCATATACCTTGTGCCTTTTTTGTCTCTGAATTTATAACCTAAGAGAAGATTAATACTTGTGTCTTTTACAGACTGTCTCAGTTTTTCAAGCACAATTATTCAGTGTTTGAGATTTGATCTGGTCATAATAACGCAGGTCACTTTAAAATCACTTTTATAAGCTTCAGTATTTTGATGTGACCATGTAAACTAGGACTAAAACCTTCTCTTCCTTTTGCAATTATATAAATGCTAATATTACCATTGTTTATAGTCTAGAAAATTACTTTAGCTCTTGGCAGACATCTTTTTCTTTCTAAACAATTTGGCTTAGTTTTCTAAGCAGTGGCTTTCAACAGCAAGTCCATGAAACTCAGGGGAACTCTCATTACTTCTAAAGGGCCTTGAAGGGCAACAAAGAAAGATAAATATATTACACAGAGGTTTGTATCACCACTGAAAACTGTCAAGTGTTCCAAAATGTAAAGAGTTTAAAACCAGCATTCTAAAGCTGCACAGTAAAACACTATAAATACTTGTTGCACTTATGGTCTTGTAAATACACATTAACTTTATTCTCCCTTCCTAAACTTTGCACTATTTTCTTACTGATATTCTACTTCATAGGGAATTGAAATCAGCCCTGTAAAACAAAAGTTGTTTGGCATAACTGAACATCATCAGGATGTAAACAAGCTGAGGCCACCAGGAAGAACGATTGAACTTTATCATAATTCACTTCTTCAACCTCAACAGAATTGGCACATGGCTTTTAACAAAAATACTTGAAATGAATATAACCACATCAGCAAATATGAGATATTCAGATCATATGTTCTGAGCTTAGTTAATGATATACCCTGAAGTATATTAACAAAAGATAATGGAAAAATGAATGTCATCTCAAAGCTGATTAATAACTGGTACATTTACAAAAAATATTTTCCATCAGTAGTGAGTTTTATTTCACATATTAAAATATTCCTGGTTTTGCTGTAGTGTAATAATCCTATTCCTTTTCCTTTTAGTAAGAAAAAAAGTCATGGCTCATTATAGTCAGTTATTTAATTCCTGATCAAGGGTTAAGATGCTTCCATGACAACAGGTCATATTTGTTAATATGCTCATGAGTTTTAACTAAGCTAAACAGAGAAACAGAGGTTTGTTCAAGACCTATAATGTATTGACACATCCATACATAGCTTGGCATAAGATGTTTTAAGGGTGTAAGGGGGATGTTTGTAGGGGGTTTTTTTAGCTTATGTCCTTTTCTTTCAGGATTGCTGTTGTGACATGCTAATTTTAACATAAATCTTTGCCATGCTGGTTTGTTTTGGTTTTGTTTTGGGGTTTTTGTTTTGTTCTTCAATTCATTATGCCATAAGTGATTATTTACTTCAAGGGAAATACTATAGAATGGCTGCACCTCTGCCTTAATATCTTTTTGCTCTTTTCCTGCCTCATTGTAGATGACTGTGGTAAAAATTAATTCAAGTCGTTAATTATTCTTTTGTGATGCCTAATTGCTTCTATTGTCTTTGATTACCACTAAAATGATAGTTGCTGTCTTGCATTTACATCCTCTCTTAGTAACACTCATACACCAGTAAATATGGAAAGTTGCAAGCAGGTGACAAGTCATGAGAAATGTGGCCATTCTATATCCGTCCCAGAGCGTACTAACATACAAAAGCACCACTCAGCAGGTTACAGGAAAATCACACAAGCTCTGTCCTAGAAGAGAAGAGTACATCTTATTCTGTGCCATATTTCCAGCCAAAAGATGTTACTTGAGAGATCTAAACTAATACCATGCTTGGTGAAGCTTTCAGGGCACATTTCCTTTCATTTTCTGCCAGACTTTTTTCCCATTCTTACAGAGAAACATAAGCAACAGGAAGGAGAAAAATATCTGAGGAAAACATAAATGTCAATGAACTCACAACTACCTGCAGCACTGGGCATTAAAAAGAACTACCATTTTATGAAACCATCATTTTTTAAAAGCCAGCATAGAGGTGAAATCAAAACATGCAAAATAATTGCATCATAATTGTCACATTTTAACTTTTATTGTCATCCTCCACTGGCACTAATCCCCTAGTGCTCTTTAAGAAAGTCATATGATACTGTAAAATGGCTTTTTGTATTAAAATATGGCATGTTTAAGGCAAAATGGCTTTTTTTTTAAAGTTGCACAAAATTGTACAGTAATAGCTATTTATAGGTCATTTTTTTTTTAATAAGGACAATTTCATTTTGTGTCAAATCCAGATATATTTAGGAATACAAATCTCAGTTTGTAAGATGTTGGCCAGCCCAGATGCGGTCTGTACAGTGTTGACTTAACATTAAAGATACTAATAGCTTCTCTATCTTCAAAGTATGCATACACTTAAGGCATAAAAATTCTGTATTGCATTAGTTAATAAATTGTGGACACAGAGAGGGGAAAAATATATATATGCATTTTAAAAGTTTCAATTAAACTACAAGACAGTCTCTGACTTTTTTCAGTAGGAAAATGGCCAAAGTGAATTTTAGTGTCAGGATATCTCTGATCATGGTGGGGGTGGGGGAGAAGGAGGAAGAAATTAGAGCAAAACTTTAGGGCAGCTGTAGGCATAAGCGGGATCTAAAGCCTACCTCATGGTTTAGAGATCTGAAACTTACCTAGTCCTACAATAACCTCCTGTTTCCAGGGACTGCTTATCGGAGTGGAAACTCTCTACCTGGTAACCATACTTCTCTGTGTATGCTTGCTCATCTCCAGAGTACCTGCCCTACGAGAAGACAAATGTCTCTCTCCAGCCTTTCCTTCCTTCCTGTCAAGATTCACCCAGACAAGCATACAAGTTGCACTCCAGTCATTCAGAAAAATCCTTCAAAACAGATAAGGTCAAAACTATGGCTAAAGAGCTCATCCCTCAAGTAGGAAGGTGTAAGCTTTAGATGTACTCAGTTTGCATAGCAATACATTTAGATCTCCTGTAACACAGAGGACTATCCTGAACTACTAGGCCACCAGCAGATGTACTAGATGACAGCACTCTCTGCTCTTTCAGCTCACTTGTGCTTCTGTGCAGACAAAAACTGTGTGATTGGCTGAGGAGCACATCAAATAAAACCTGTCCCCATGATTAGGACACTCAACTGTGAGAAGACAGACTCAGCTCCCTGGAAACTGCATGCATTTTACATGAGACTTTCATCAGATGATAACACCAAAAAGCCCAGAGAGGGAAGACCAACATTCTGTTCCCTGCACCTCTCCTCCAAGTGCCCTGTCTACATGACTTTGTTCAGGTTCTTTCTTGTCTACTCTATAGTTTCTCTTTCCGGGATTTGGATGAGCATTAAGATGGAACTAAATTGCTAGTGCCAGCTGTTCTCAGCTTGTTGCTTAAATTGTTAAGAAGTAGTAATACTCAGATATTAACAACATACCTAGGTGGGAAGAACACTGACTATTTCTAGGATCTTCAGAAACAGTCTCATTGGGAACGGCAGTGAAATCCGGATACCAGAGCTTACGCTCCAAACCAGACTAACCGCAGGAAGCTGAGGTTGCTGCCATACAAGTTTCTTTAACACTTACTTAAACATGTTCAGTATTCCAATAATTTTACTTTGCTTTATAATAATTATAGTGAATAAAGTAATTACTCTCAAAACAAAGGAGTCTCCAGAAATGGTAATTATGCTCATTCCAAATTTCATTGTGCATTACAAAGTAGTTCAGCATTATAAGAGTATTGTACTTTGGTACTTTGGTTATTTCTTAAGCCATTTTATTTGGAAATCAACTAACCAATATAATAGCATAATATTCGTGCCAAGATAGAAAATCTAAATAAGAATGATGCCAAGATATTTCAAATAAGATAGAAACAGCTGCCAGAAGAATCCACATCAATACAAAACAAAAATCCACTAAGCTTAGTTTCATCCATTCATTCTGAATTAGGCCAGCAAAGGAAATAAAGCAGAGTGGAAGGATGGGACAGTGCATAGACAGGAACAAAGTACAGTGGTGTACAGTGGCACTGGAATGGAGTAATAATGGCTCAGAAAAACAAGTAAAGAAGGTTTAGAGGCAAACCAACCAATCGATGATTTTTTATTGGACCCATTTACTGCAAGATTTTAAGGGAAAATATCTGTTTCATTTGTAGCTTGGCCTAACGCCTCAAATATCTACCAGCAGCAACAGGGTGGTCAAAACAGTAAACCTGCTTGGAGCTTAACTGATGACCTTGCACTGCGATTCCCCCCTTCCTGCCACATTTTGTCATGAGTCAGTTGTGGTTAGTCATCTTAGTGCTTACATTGTTAAGAACACTCACCATGTGGAAATGTACACTGTAATACCATAACAATGCACTGATAAGAGAAAGGATGAGAATAGTATGGACATAGTATGGGATGCTATCCAGAGGGACCTGGATAGGCTGGAGAGGTGGGCCCAGATAAACCTTATGAGGTTCAACAAAGCCAAGTGCAGGGTCCTGCACCTGGGCCGGGGTAACCAGCACTATCAGTATAGGCTGGGAGAGGATATACTGGAGAGCAGTCCTGTGGAAAGGGACTTGGGGGTGCTGGTGAATGAAAAACTGGATATGAGCCACCAATGTGCAATTGCAGCCCAGAAGGCCAATCACATCCTGGGTTGCCATCAGCCTGGAGAAGAGAAGGCTCCAGGGAGACCTTAAAATGACCTTCCAATTCCTGAAGGGGGCCTACATAAAGGCAGGGGAAGGTCTATTCAAAAGGGTTTATAATGAGACCGGGAGTAATGGATTTAAGCTAGGAANCTGACCTAGCTAGAGATGTCCTTACTTGTATGAGAGGTTGGACAAGATGACCTCTAGAGATCCCTTCCAGCCTGAAACATTCTATGATTCTATTCTATGAAAAATCAAGATTAGACTGAAAAATCAGGTGGTGTTATTTTTCATTTCCACAGCACTAAATCTTACTTCACTGCATTTTATATTAGTGCTTTTTTCAGTGGAAATTTTACATGGAATTTTACATGGCTCTATGATGGGGATTTCTCAGCTTCCTGGTATTCACCTCTCTTGCTTTCCTTAGTTTTATCTTATTATTATCATTTTTCTCCCAGGGCAACATGAAATAACTCCATTCTCTTCTTGGTATTTACATCCTTCTTGAGTCAGATTTCACAATAAACCAGTTCTTGAGTTATAACATCTGAAGTTATTAACACTCAAACAACAGAAATAGAACTTTCAGAAGCAGGCAGGATTATGGACATATGTAGGATTACAGAAACAGAAAGCAACTTTGGATTTCTTTGGAAAAGCTGAGAACATTATAATATTTTAGGCAGGTCATTTATAGAAGCAGCAGAAAAAAAAAAAAGGACAGGACGTGTTGCTATAAATAAATGTAAATAAAAAACATTTTTGGAAGTGTATCTAACTGATTTAGAAGAATCAACATTTTACTTCCTTTTTGTTAGGAAGATGGTGTATTACACCTAGGTCATGGTATTCAGTCTCCCGCTATCACAGTAAATCACTTCACATCATCCTTTTCATAGATTTCTACCATACTCCATTTTGAAACGTCTTTTTTTTTTCCCAAGCACTTGAATTTGAAAGCTGTTTCATAACTTCATTTCTCTGATGGTTCTAATTTCCATCCCTGATGTTTTTCAGGATCATTTTATGTGGATTTTTTTTCTTGTGACAGTCATTCAGCTTTTCTTCTTCCCTAATGTTCATTCCTCCTCACCATATACAGTGCATTCATAAAAAGAAATATCCTCTCTCAACTTCTGATTCACTTGGCTAGACAAGCTCTCATGTAATACATAAGATAAATCAAACATTCTCCTGACCTTCCTAGCAACCTTCTATTTGTGTTCCAGTGTGTTTATATTCATCTTTCTGTACTATGAAGGCCAGAACTGAGAACAGTAACCCAGAGGACACCTTACCAATGCCACAGACATGGAAATTTCCACTATCTCCATTGAACATACTTTGTTCAACAACTCTAGCATCATATTTGGCTTTTCATTCCACTTGGAGCTCATATTCATCTTATGATCAATATATATATCATTCTGTTATTTTCAGATGAAGCATCACATATATTATAAATACAGAGTAACTAAGCAGGCTGACTTACATCTTTTCCCCAACTAATATTACTTTATCTATCTCAAAGATACTTTTTCATGATGTTTTGATCCCCCTTTGATGATGCATCTCAACTTTGTGATCTGCAAATGCCACTGGCAAAAACCTTGTTGTGCCACAGTCGTTAATGAGAGTGTTAAACAAGATCCACCCTTAAACCTATCCTAGAGCAAGTCTACAAGCCACTTGTTTCCAACTCTAGTTTGGGATTTCCTCATGCATGTTCCTTACACATCTTTCTAATCATGTATCAGTTCCTACTTCCTCTGCCTTAATAAACACTTCCTCAGTTGAATATTTTTGACTTCTTGTGACTTTTTTAGTGGTATTTCCTTCAACACGTGGGACAACTGTCATGCCAAGACAAGAAATTATAACATACCTTTAGTAAATCCATGTCACTTTCTACCTCATCATTCATTTACCTCCACATTCTTTCTTCTGAAGTGTATCATAAAGCATTTTATAATGTTTTCTAGCTCCTTGGATTAATTTTTTCTTTAAGTATTTGTAAAACACTTGCTACTCTCTGTTCATCCAGCACATTCCCTAGTTTGATAGTCACTAAAACTCCTGGCCCATAGTTTCAGATATACCAGACTTCTTTTTTTCCTCATCCTGTACCTTATGATCAAAAAGTTCCAGTCCATTTACTAAGAATACAGCCCTCATTGCTTCCTGGATATGGTAATTTCCACTTGATGAAGTCATTCTAGTTAGTCACCTAGCCTTTGGCCCCATGTTCGACATCAATACAATTACTGAAAACTGACTCAAAGCATTCATTTAGCCGTGAAGTCACCCTGACTTTGCCTTTAATCTTGATGTTACAGTCACGGTGTAATGATCTCCCCCATCTTTCTCCTCTCTCTTTTCATGTAACAAAAGAACATACTGCAATTTCTCATAAGTTCTTGAAAAATGCATAGCCCAGATTCACTTTAGGAAACTGACTTCTTCATGGTAGTTTTTGACTTCTATGATGGACTGTCATTACTGCCTACTCAATTCTAAGTTCTCTGAAAATCCAGATATCTCTTTTGAACTATCAAATTATCCAGTTTAAACACAAAGCTTTCTTCTTTTTTAGGTGGTAAAAATTCTAAATCCTTTTGCAATTTGAATTAAAATACCCAAGTTCTCCAACTCCCAATTCTAGCTGACCTTGCTAGGAAGCTTCCTTAATTCCTTAGAATTCACTATTTGAAAAATGAAAGCTGCTATGAATCTACACTTCATTTAAATGGCATCAATGTGTGACCACATTAGCCAAAGATCTTTTCTGCTAACAGTTCTATTATGTCTTCATAACTTATCAACTTCAAATATAAAAATTCTCTGGTGCAATGGCACTGTGGTGAAAAAAACACTGCTCTCATTTTGGAGAAAACTGGGCTTTTTTTAAGTTAGAAATATTTGTTCTCAAATTTGTAACCAGGAGCTGATCTTCCATAATGACCCACATTTCAGAAGTATTTTTCTCTGTAACATCTTTAAAGATACCACACTCTACATGAAAATATGTAACTTGCCATTATCCCATTTGAAGCTCTTTCATGTAAGTGATATTAATCCAAATAAAATTGTTTTATCTACACTCTTTGCTGCCTATAACATAATTAGTATATACTGAACCCTTCAGTATGTGTGCCAGTTGTATTAGTTACTCAATTAAATTTCTGTTAAATGAAAATCCCCTGTTTCAAAGTGTAATTTCCATTTTTTTTCATATTTAGGCACAAACCTTTGAGCTGTGATTTTTGGAGCACAGCCAGTTACAGGCCACATTAACTATGGTTCTTTCATTACCTATATAATTTACCTGGAAAGCCCCATAATTTATTTTTTTTTACCTTTGCTGCTGCTTGCTGTTAAACCTACTGCTCTTTTGTCTGATTGTCACCTTTCTACTTACTAAAAATAGGTAAGGAAACTACATGAGTTTTTTTCCTCACTTTGTTTTAAAGCTCTTCTTACTATTCCTGCCAAAGCCAGTATTCCAGTTAATCCACAGTGAAGGACCTATTTCTGTGAATAGAATCTAAGCTTGTATAACTGGTCATCGTGTATGTATCATGCCCATTACATACAAATTTCAATTGGAATTACCTTGACATCTGAGCTACATCAGATACAATCTGTTTGTCTGATGCTGCATCAAATTCAGATGAAGCAAAGCAAAATAGCAAGTTTTAGCAATTAATGCTTGCACTCCAGCAGCACTGCAGTTTTGTGCCTTATCATTAATTTTTCTTCCAGTGCACATTTCTACAAATAAAATCATGACAGTCCCTTCCATTAAGCCATTTAATAAAAACAATTTTAAATGTTGCAAATCTTTACAGAAAAGTTAATTGTAAATGCTTTATTCTATAAATTCTATGAATCAAACCTCTTTTAGTGACTGTACTTGTTTGCAAAATGAAGAGTTAGAGAGACAAGTACAGACTCCTTTAACTTTGACAGCGTAAGAGGGAAAACATTCCCATTAAAGCAAATACCAGTTAAATATAACATGAAAGTGAACCTAATTCCATATGTTTGCTTTAATGTGGTACATCAAAAGTGTTAATGGTAAGCAAGTTGACTGTATAAAAAAATATATTTACTGGCTACTCCTCAGAGAACAGGTTTTGGGATGTGTTTTTGTTTTTTCTGAAGTTACTTTTTTATTGCGGAGGATTTCAAAATACAAGTCTGAGCGCTTGTTTCACCCCCTGAGATGGGAAGACCATTTAAGTGGTTTTGGAATTGACATGTTGCTGGTTTCTCCTCCTGACTTCTGTGTTTTAAACTGTTTACATTTCATGGTTGTTCATCTCTTGGCTAACAATGTTTTGGGATGAATTCTGTTTTGCATTTGAGTGAAGAATGCAGCCAAACCTCCTGGAAAATGCACACTCAAACACACACATTTGAGAAGCTGCCACATAAATGAATTGCATGCTAGAAAGCAGGGGTGTGCTGCAGACTTTTCTGTTCAGCTGAGTAACAATCTTTTACTTTCTATTTAGATTAGTAAGAGTTCTACCCAAAGAATGAGCAGGGAAGGTCTTCCCTAGGGAGCACATGCTTGAAGTTGTACTGTAGAAAATTACTGGAATATTTGGTTTAGGATGTGCTTTGTAACCTGACCTGAATACTGTTTTGCCTTATGATATTTACTTCAATTTCATGTTCATGGAAAAGTGCTTAATTTTCTTGCAGACCCAGGTTAGAATCTCTCCAAGTGTAGTAACTGACTGCATGGCCTGAAATGAACCGCTGAGTATCGACTGCAGCTTTTTTATAGAGTTTACTTTTTCTGCTCCAATTACACACCAATCATTTTTATTCTTTATAATACATTTTTTCATCTTTCTCCTTTCACCTCATACTTCATTCAGAATGTACATCTAGAAGCATTAAAAGGTTAAACTAACAGAGACACACATAGCTTGGCTTTAAGGCACTTGCTCTTTCATTAGCTTCCTATTCTGCATTAAAAAAAAAAAAATTAAACTGAGTTCACTTAGGCAAATCTCAAGGGCATAGGTTTTTTCCCTTCTTCTGCAGTTAATAGGGCATAAAAATCCTTCAGCTCATCAGCCAGCACATTGCCACTAGGGAAATGAGAAAAAAAACCCAACATTTTGCCTTTCTGAACTAGAAGCTGAAATTCCCCAGGGAAGACATATTTTGGAAAAGATTTAAAAGAAGTAATTGCTGGTTGCCATGAGGACTTTGACAGCCTGCACGGAACATCTCTTGAAGAGAAATAGCAGCTGGAGAAAGAATATCTGAAGGGACAGCTTTGAAATTTGACATCATTTTCACGCATTTCTGCTTGAAATTTCTGCTGTGTCACATCAAGCTGCAAGCTTTGCTATAACCTCCAGACTGCCTCCTCACTACCCATCAGACCTGAAGCTCATCTTCCAATTATCTTTAAGCTTGCATATAATTAATGTATAAAATCCTCTTTAGAATTCAAATCTCATTAAAGAGAATAGCTCATAATGGGAAACAGACAAAAGACAAAATTAAGCCTGTTAATAACAACAAATGAAAATAAACAAAAGACTGAAGCAAGAAGAGATCTTATTTACAAGTGTTGGAGTCCATCAACTGATGGATCCTAGTGAACTAGGAAAGCTGTAATTTTAATTTTCTAAACTGCAAGCTGTAATTAGGTAGCAGCTGAATTTCAAAACCCAGTCCAAGTATTCTTGCACATAAGAAACCATTCCTGGTTGTCATCTTAAGCCAGCAAGGCAATATGTGATCATTTTGTAGGTGTGAGACTGAGGGGTAGAACAAGAGTATAGCAAGACTTCTCTAATGCCAACAGTGGACTATGAAGTGAAGGGCAGCGTACAAGCCTGGGCTTATTTCTATTTAGAAAAAGGTTATAGCAAATTAATACATGTAGAATAAAGACTGAATTCTGACAGGGACTAAAGGGCACCGAAATTATAGGGCCTTGACAAGGCACTCTAACTCATTTTTAGACTCAATAAATCAAACCCCACTTCCCCTTTTACCACCAGCTACACATAAAAAACGAGAATTCTTTCCAGAATATTTAACTGCTTTCAATTACCTAACTTTGAAAAGATTTTAACCTCTGATTCTTCTGTAAGACAGGCATGTTTTTTGCACCTGAACAGCTCTGTGTATGTTTCTCAATCGTTCTGGATTTTTTTCCCTTTGGTTAGCTTACCACTTTTATTTCAAATGTTAGTCAGTCAAAGTGCATAACAATTTTAGAGCAATAATCAATTTGTTAGAATGATGTAGGACACAGAAACACTGTTTTAGACTTAATTAGGCCTCAGACTAAAACTTTTATACATCACTAAAGTATCTGGCTGAGAACTGTGGGCTACTCCCTCTGATACAATAACCTGTACACGGACATCAGCTGTATCTATTTCTCTAACAGGTACATGGAGGACAAAACCACCTTCCGATTATTTTAAAGATTATTTAAACATCTGGCAATTCTAACAATATCCAGAAGGTGGCATGTGTCACATACAATACAGTGGAATTACACAAATGCAGAAAGGTCTTCTGAAAAATACTGATAGTATTTAAGAAAAGTTAACATGTCCTCATATGAAATTCTTAATTATGTAAAGTACTGAAGTAAGAAACTCAAAGTGATTATAATGCAAAGCTGAAACCCAAACCTAAAAGTTGTTTCAAACAATGGAAACTATCTTTCTTGCATTTTCTTAAATTAGAACTGCTTTCAGTACAAGTCACAATTCATCATGTGCCTTCTTGGTATCAAAGAAGCATTTAATTAAGTAAAAAAATATTTGACAGTATAATGATTTTATAAAACCTGATACTAATTTTCTGCACTTTGTAATATTTATAAAAGCATAATGAAGCACGGAGATTGTTAAGAAAAAAACCCTGAAATTTCATTCAAATTATAAATTCACTTACTTTCAAGGGTATATAAGGACTATCTTTAATACTTTATGCAGGTGGCTCTGTAAAAATAGGCAGACAATCTTTTGGACTGTGCCAAAAAGGATGCCTGTCACAAATCTTTTCCACTTAAAATGGAAACATAACTATTCTTTAATAGCTGGAGATGCAGACTCTGCTAACGTGAGCGGAAATAACTGATGAAATTAAGAGGGGAAGGTCACAGACTGTAACTGAATTGTCCAACCATGACTCATGACATTAATTGCGTTTTTAATGCCCTTGTGTGATCAGGCTTCATAATTCTCAAATCTCACTTGACTCTCCGTATCACCTGTCCATATTCACAACTGGAAAGATAGGATGAAGTCCCTCTTTCTATATTCTAGAAAGTTCCAAAACCACTTTTGTATCCTGAACTTCTGGCTGCATATCCAAGTATCACACTGTAATAAATTATTTGCTGTTATTTCTTAGCCTATATTGTAAGGAAAAAATATCTAACTAGTCAGTACTAAGAAAACAGCATTTTACCTTTTTACAGCTAATGTAGCTTATAGCTTCTATTTACACTAACCCAATTATTGCATCTTAAAGCACCCTATCGAGCCTCTTGTCCCCCAGGAGAGCAAAATTGCTCTTTAATCTATGAATTTGCATCGATCAGATTATGACTTATATTTCCAATAACATATTCATCAAGATTCTTCAAAGATCTACTTTTATGCATCAGAATACAAAATTCATAACTCTTAGGAGGGCTTTAAATCAGAAATTATATGCTACTCTGTAGAAGCTCACCTCTGAATCTATTTCTGAAATAGAAAAACTGTTGCAGATACAGGTGATGAAAGAGTAAAATACATTAGACTTGCTTAAGCCTAAGGGTTTTTGAAGGTGAAGCCTAAAAATAATTGTCTGAATCTTTTTTTCTTCCTTCTTTCTGCTTCTAAATATTCCTTCAGACCTACATAAAACTATTTTTTAAAGAAACAACTTTTCCAGTTTCAAGATCAGAGCTTTTGATGTTTGTAAGCTGCTACAGGCTAATAAAAGTCAAGTTTGAATAAAGCACGTGTTTTCCTTGGTGAAAAATACAATGATAACATCTCTTTGCTCAGCAAACGGAAGTCAGTGATAAATCTCATTTATTTTTAATAAGTAAGACTCCTTATTTTCAACATGACTGTAAATAATTAGCTCAGCAACAAAGTAGTGTAGCTTCTTCTGGGGAACTGACATTTCGTAAATATCTAGTGTTGCAAACAAAAATTATTTTTTTAATAAATAGAAATAGTCAAGGAATATAATCAAAATTGTTTAAGAAATTTTGAAGACTAAGAAGCTCTTCACTGATCAGTGAGAACAATGCCTTAGTATTCTTCAACAGCATCTTGTAACTTCTGTGCTGAATAGAGATTACAAACCTATAATTTTGTGCCTAGGTCAGGTCTTTCCCTATGCTTTCTCCTCTCTGAAAGTCCAAACTACACTGACAATTTGTACCAACTAGCATCTTGGTATACGTCTTGGGCATACCTGGCACAATTGCTAACTTATTTCATACACAATAAGCAGTTGGCAAGATAATAATTTTCAGTTGCTAGCTGCTTGGTGTTCCTCCCAACAAGAAAGGAAGAGATGACAATCACAATTAAATTACAGTTCTCGAAACCTTACACCTCCTAGTTCTGACCTCTTGTGAGCTGGGAAAGAAATGACATGTAACATTTTTTAAGTAAATGTCTACAATGAGAGTTATTCCTTTGAAAATGCAGCACACAGCTCATTACTAAGTAAAATCAATCTCAGACACAATATGTGAGAATATACTTTCCCAAGGTCAGACTCTGCAAAATTTACATGCAAAAAGCTGCAGTTCAGGCTGAAAACTGCATATGCTCCTCTCTAAAAGAAAGAAATTAATGGAAATTCAGCATGCTGCTGCTCTTGTTACAGTAATCCTCAAGCTATGTGACTGAAAAGGGGAAAGCACAGGTTTAGTCAAAACACAGGCTAGATGATAAAAATGCAAGAAAAAAACATTAAGGACACATTCTGGTTGCCAGCATTACATGACTCAGACACCCCACCACTGAAGCTGAGCACCAAGGGGCTTGGCACCACAGACCTCACAAGGAGGGGTTACTCATGCATCACTCCTCCTCAGGGCAGCATGGGCTCTCCCCATGCCAAGAGGAGCTTGGAGATGAAGGGATTATGGCTCAAGGCATCAGCAGACAGAAAGACTCTCATTCTGCTCAATTTAAGAAAAACAAGTACACACAGAAATGCTCTGGTGACACATGGTCTGTACAGTTAGATGTCTCTCATGCTTCTCAGGCACCCTACAGTCTGATAAATACCCCAAGTGCAGGATGCTGTATTTGGCCCACACAGTGAGGCAAGACTCCAACTTGCCTCCAAGCAATGCAGGAGCCACACTGGCTGCAATGAAATATGCGGGTAACAGGCCTGTGTAACGAGAAACAAGCATTACATATATCCCTTCTGTTCAACTCCTACTAATATGACATTTCAACCACCACAATGTAGAATCATAGAATGGTTTGGGTTGGAAGGGACCTCCAAAGGTCATCTAGTCCAACATCCTACAATATGAAGGCCGCAATACTACTATCCTCTTCTTGTAGTATACTACATGGCAGTCTAAACTGAAAATTTAGAAGCAGTTTAAGGTAGTGATTACTGCTGATATTATGGACAATGAACGATAACAATGTGCAAATTATGAGTGCACGTGCAGTGGAGCGTGAGAGAGATAGATTAGCAGGTGCATTCAATTCTACATTGTTTGTAATCAGCCCAACTAAATGAATCAAGAATTTATAAGCTGATAATGTATCACATGTAAATTATTACTTTGAAATAGATGCAGGAAAAAAACCCTACACTTAGCACTTAGAAATCAAGAAACGCTGAATTATTTCAAAATATTTCCAAAATATTAACAAGAACCATAGAAATATCACACATTAATTACCTGCAAAAATGTCATTTGCAAAATTAGCTCTTTTATTGTAGGTGAAACATCTTCAATAAAACCAAACAGAAAGCCCGTGCATCTGTTAAGAAAATTAATGCAGTTTAAAAATGCCCCAAATTCTCCTTTATCTTTCATGCTTTTCATACCTACTTCAGCATATTTGAAACACTGAATAGGTTTGTGTATATATAAACTCACGCTTGGCACTACTTCTGATTAATTCTATATGCAGTAATCAAAATTTGTTGTAACTGTTCCTTAAACAACATTATTAAGTTATTTTTGCAGGCTGTGGTGCCCCACATGTTTTAAATGGCCTAGAAGAATACAGAAAGACACATTTTTCTTGGCCTTAGAGGTCTTCATTCTGCTAAAAGTCAGGATACAATGACAGAGCTGGAAACAGTTTATTGGCAGAGTGTAAGTCTGACTATAAATGCCCTTTTTGGACATGGCCAAATTACCCACAGTTTCAAGCCAGATTTGGCAAAGAATTCTGGCTGGATGAAAATCCTAGGGTAGCTTTTTGGACTTTTTAGAAGCAATTTTCTAAACAAACTGTTTCCACATTTTGTTTTGAAAGGGGATTTTCATTTCAGGATTATTGACAAAAATAAGTGTATCATTTGTTTTAGTTGAAGAAATCAACTTTTCTTCAACTAAAATAAATGATACACTCCTTTTTGTCATTGTAGCCTCCACACCAAAACACTCATAATTTGTACTCTTCTCTGCAGAAATGCTCTTGCAACAGGTAAGGAAATGGGGACGGAACACAAAAGATTTGGTCACGCGTTATTTTGTATTTCTATACTTTCATGTATCCTCCTCCAAAAGTTCCACATTTTGCACTCCAGTTCAGTTCTCCCAGTCCAATCCTCACCAGTCTTTGTTTTATTAATATGTCAACAATATGGGTGTATATTGTGTTATTTTAAAAAAGTGATGACTCCTTATGGTCAGAGAGAAATCTTGTTGCTGCTTATATTAACCTTTATTTTGCTTAGATATATCAATGGTCTTCAAAGAAAAAGTTAAATATAATCCTATTCATATAGCTACACGATAGATTCTACTTGAAAAACATGCTATTTTTATTAATACTGGAAATTATGATAGAAACTAAAAAATTAGGAAATTCCTGAATAAAGATGCAATATTGCACCTGTTCACAAGCTAAGCACAATGCCTCTTTTAGAAAGAAACTTGCTTCAATGTCAACATTCACATGGTTCATTTTATTCTATTTGCTACTTACATCTTAAAATGAAGGACAAAATTGATTCTTGTAATTTACTTTGTACTCCCATTCAGGCAGCAAGTTCACACCTGACATGCAGAAATGTCTTCTAACAGCTTCCAAACATTTTCAAGGATTTTTTTGTTTGTTTTAGATTCTTCAGAATATGACATGCCAAAGGCTAAACTGATTAAAAAATATTGTAGTTGCAAAGCCAAACACTAAAAATTTTAGGAAATATCAGAATTATGACTTTTTGTCCTGCCTCAATTTATCTTGCTTCTGTGTACTCTTAGGAGTTAATGCATCGTTATACATCAGAGCAAGATCTTCCAAACCATAAGCCATAGGCACAGTACTTATTACCAGCATGCAATCCCACTAACAAACCTAAAAACACAGGCATTATCACAAGGACAAAACCAGGACTTTTATACAAGCAAAACTTCAGTGAGAATCATGTGGGAATAACCACAAAACTGTGCAGTCTCAACCCACAGAACAACTTTCTCCCCGCTGTTTCTTTGGAACTTTAGGAGAACTGCTAGTAGCAACAGATAAGGAGAATTCTGAGGTACTCAACGGCTTTTTTACCTCAGTTTTCACTGGCAACCTCTCTTTCCAAACCTCTTGAGTAGATGGACTGCAAGATAGGCACTGAGGGGTGGCAAAGTCCCTCCCACTGTAAGAGAAGATCAGGTGTAACCACCTGAGGAACCTGAACATATGTAAGTCTATGGAACCTGATGAAATGCATCCCAGAGTCCCAAGGGAACTGGCTGANTTATTGGTGAATGAAAAGCTGAACGCTGCCTAGCGATGTGTGCTCACGGCCCAGAAGGCCAACTGTATATCCTAGATATACACAAAAGAAGTGATAGGGGTGATTCTGCCCCTCTACTCCACTCTTGTGAGACCCTACCTGGGAGTACTGCATCCAGCTCTGGGGCACCCAGCTTAAGACATGAACCTGTTGGAAAGAGTCCAGAGAAGGGATACAAAAATAATCAGATGGCTGGAACACCTGTCCTATGAAGAAAGGCTTGAGTGTTGAAGTTGTTCAGTCTGGAGAAGAGAAGGCTCCAGGGAGACCTTATTGCAGTGTTTC
>VYZX01030662.1:40906-55336 GCA_013401335.1 Brachypteracias leptosomus
GCAGTGTTTCAGTACTTAAAGGGGACCTAAAAGAAATATGGTGACAATCTTTTTAGCAGGGCCTGTTGTGACAGGACAAAGGGTAATGATTTTAAAGTAAAAGAGGGTTGAGTCAAACTAGACAAAAGAACAAAGTTTTTCACAATGAGGGTGGTAGAACAAGTTGCCTAGAGAGGTGGCGAACGTCCCATCCCTGGAGACATTCAAGGTCAGGCTGGATGGGACTCTGAGAAACCTCATCTTGTTAAAGATATCCCTGCTCACTGCCAGGTGGTTGAACTAGATGACCTTTAAAGGTCACTTCCAACGCAAACCATTCTATGATTGCATGCTTGACAGATTTTCTTTCCTCTGTATTTGTGGAGGTTGTTGCACAGCAGAGGTGTCTATGTGTTGGAATCTTTTATGCATTCATTTTTGCACACCTTGTTTGCATTGCATTCTGGGATGTTACAAAATTAAAAGAATTATAAAAATGCAAGACAGGATTGTTATGAATTATGGCTATTTATGCGACTGCAAAAATAGCTATATCTATTCATATACATTTTTGCTACATAGTATGGTAGAGAGCAGTTCAAGCAGCAATCTTCCTACCACTTCTCACCGCTGACCACACGTAATTCCAGGTGCCCAGCAGCTCCCCTACTGAGCTCCTTCCTCAGCTGAGGTTAGGGATTACTGTCCCTCCATCTCACAATTCAAAGACAAAAGTGCTTGGTTTATTTACTTAATTTATATTGCAATTATTTTGAATAAAAAATGTGCAAAAGATAAGTAAGTAGTTACCCTGACACTCCTAAGTTTAAATTTATCTTTTTTCTTATAGCTTTATGGTCTATATATTCAGTTATAGTAATAATAATGTTAAAATAATAATAGCATTTGAAACAGCTCACAGAAAACATCAAAATACTAGATGATATTAAAGCCTACAGATTCTTTCTTAGTGGCGTTACCTTTCTTAAATAAAAACAACTTTTAGGAGTTTCCTGTATCAGGATTTTTATAAATTCAAAATAAAAGGGAAAATTGTAAGTACAAGTAATAGATTATAACTGCGACTATACAGTTTAATGAAGCTTTTGAACGTGAAGATATTTGTTCTTTTTCTTATTTTATTAATGGAATTGAATTTAAATAAGTATTACCATCTTTCAAGGAACAATGGCATTCTTCATTCATAATTTAAATATTCAAGGGAACTATAATTAAGAAAAAGCACTCCACTTTCTTCTTGCTGAATTAAGAGCTACTTCAAAGTCCTTGGAACATAAAGTTTACGAAACGTCAGCCTCCCTTAATAATTATTACTTTCGTGAGCTATTTTGATTCCTCTAATTGCTAATAACATTATTTGTCTTCCTAGAAATTCAGAAGTAGTATATGTGATAACTGAGTACAATACAAGAAAGTCTTTATGTGGAAGCCAGAGGTACATTTATATCACATTTATGGTTGGTCCACAGAGCATAGTCCTCTGTGTGAGCTGGCAACTGCACTGGGTCATGCCATGGTGATTGTGCTGGCACACTGTTCATATCAGTTGCAGAAAGTTAAAACAAAAATAAAAATCAAGCATCTTTGTCTTCAGACACAATAGACCTAAGATGGAACATACAATTCTTCACAATTGACGCACCTATACAACAGATTCTGGAATCAACAATACTCAAGAAATAGAATTTCATGAAAAATGTGCTTAGTACTTACCACTAATGCCTACTAATGTGATCTCTTTCAATGATTCATAAGAAATTACTAAGGTAGCTATTAAGATCTACTGAATCATTCATGGAACATGCTAAGAACAATTCCCTGGTAATGCAAGCTGATTTGAACAGATAAAATTTTAAATTCAAAGTGCGTGTGAGCTGTAAAAGAAATCACTCAATGTCAGCGAAGCTTAACTTTCTGTAGAAAACATCAGAAAACACCAGAAGCTCATCCTTTATTTATTTTTACAATTTGGGGGAGGAAGGGTGGGAGGGAGGAAAACAAACCAAGAAGGCAAGAGAAAATTGAGACACTAGTAAACTGGTAAACATGTTTTTGTAATTGAATATTGCTTATGGAATGAAATCCAGCTGTGTATGAAAAAATATATTGCATTTCATTTAAATATGAAGACATCTTCAGGTAGAAACTGAGTTTCTCAAACTTGTATAAAAGGAAACACACATGTTACATTACAGAGGCTATTATATAGTACATGTGTACTTAATTTACTACCAGCTGTTCAGATTTTTTTAAATCTTAGTTTGTAATGAAGTACTACTTATTATAGGCCTATTTAATACACAGGGAAATGATCATTATTTAATGGACATGTCCCTGAAAGACAGAAAAAAACCAGCATAGATTCTGAGTTGTCCATATCTGAGTAGTTAAGATTAAATGAGGATGAGAATAAGGAGAAAGTAAGTTAAATGTTATTAAATTTCCTAGCCTTAAAATTCTTTTCCTTTTTAAAAAAAAATCTGAGGTTACTCTTGAGATGTGGAATTCATTTCTGGCCTTACAATGTTATACTTCAAAGACATAAGATGTTGAATTCATCTAGGCAGTACCTCCAATATACAGAATTCCTGCCCTACAATAATGGGATTTTATTTCATAATTCCAGATAATACTCTAAGCAGTAAACGTAAAGGCTTATATATTGACAAGTTAATTACTCCCCCGTCTTAAGAATTCATTTGCAAGAACATACAAAATTGTGACTACCATCAAAGTCTTCCTGTGGGGTATTTTATCTCATTAGTAATACGTCTGACACTTGACTGAGAATTTTATAGTCATCAGGTCAAACTACAGGATTTGCATCTATAAATTAAGTGATAATTCCCCCCAGTTCAATCAATACTGCTGTTTAGTGACTGATACATAGTAAATTACATGCCTCTAGCACTGCTGTACATTTTAGAGTGAAAATGCGTTGCTTTGTATTTTAAAGTACTCAAAAGAAGAACAGGAATTAAATATGGAGAATAATAATAGGCCAGAGAAGAAGAACACTAGCCAAGAATAACTTATATAAAAGAAAAGGCAAATGCTATTTTTGTTTGCTCATCACCTAACTTGAAGATACATCCTAAACACAATCCTTTAGAACAAAATACAGAAAAAATATCAGTGAACTCAATGGGTTAAAACCAATATTTAGTCTTGAAATTTTCAACCTGTATTTTCATTTCTGATGCTCTGTAGAAGGGGTAGGCAGTTATTCAATAAGATCATGCAGGGAAAGTCTAGGCACACAAGAATTGCAAAAGCTATGACAAGCGTGGGACAGTGATTTGCTACCTAAATTATAGGCTGGAAGAAAAATCTGTTGATTTATGTTCAGTCTCGATCAGACTCAGACTATATTGAATCTATGAAGGAAGCAGCTTTGGAAATTACATTAGTTTTATCTACTTTTTTGGTGCTACGGTTCCCTTTACATCCTTCTTCTGTTTAGAAGCCCTATACAGTATCTATAGGGTAGAATGCCATTCCTGCTCGTCTCTGCTTGTCTTGAGCCTTGCTACCTATTTCCTTTGATCATGGATCTTCTGAAGCAACCCATAATTCTCTCATTTTCAGATTCAAATTCTGCCTTCTATCTGGATTCTTCTGCAAATCCCAATTTGACTCTAACTTGGAATGTGAATTTGTGGATCACTGGAACAGGCTGCTGAGAGAGATGGTGGAGTCACCATCCCTGGAAGTATTAAAAAAACATGTAGACATGGCACTTCAGGACATGGTTTAGTGGTCGTGATAGTGTTGTTTGACAGTCGGACTTGGTGATCTTAGAGGTCTTCTCCAGCCTTAATGGTTCCATGATATCACAACATTACCAAAGTTAATACTTTCCACTGTGAATTGGTATTTATTTTTATCCACATTCACTATAGTAACTGGGAAAGCACAAGGTATGTAGGTATAACCTAATTTCTTTATATGCCTATGTGTCTACTTTGATCAAGGATTTGACTATTTATTTTCATGAAAAATCATTTTTAAAAAACCAACAAACTAGAACTTAGGCATTTATTTGGTCTTAGACAAGAAAATCAATGGGTGTTTTAAGTGATATATCTGTTCATTAAAAGTGCATGAGCTAACTTTCTTCTTCTTTTATTTATTTACAGTTTTCGAGACTTTGTGTGGTTCTGTACTCGTACTGTTCTGCAGATTTGACTGAAAATTTCAGATAATAAAACCTCGCTTCAGCTGACTTTATGGATACAGCAAAAATACATTCTACCAAAACCCCAAGTAACCTCCATCAGTCCCCAATCAACTCTTACAAGAATGAGATTCATCAATTTCACCAGCTTTAATAAGAAAAAAACATTGCCAGAGAAAAATTAATATTTCTGGTCTATAAAATTCTTCCTTATTTCTGCTTTGTCACCTCTTGAGTCCATGGCTACCTAATTGTGTTCTTAAATGTGTTAGTTGCACAAGATCTTTGGAATATGTGGAAAGGTCATACCAGCAACTATACTTCTGGCATGTGCAAGGTCTGAAGAGCCATCTATTATCTTTTTCTCCTTTCTTGTTTCATTCACATTGCTTGACACGAAGTGTAGATAAGATATCAAAAATATTTTGTGCAATACAAACACTAAACTATTTGTTAGGAAATGGAAAGCCAGCAGTGTGGATGAGCACTTCCTGTAGAACACAAACACTGGCAAAACAAAGTGGAGCACATCTCTGCCCAGAGGTTTGTATTTGAATGTTACATCACTGTAACGTTGTAGATGAGTTTAATTCAATAAAAATGTCTCAACCTCTTAAAGTGTAAATTGTCACTCAAAGAAAAGAGAAGTAATTCTAGGAAGACACATACAGCTGACACCCTGAAAATTAAGTTATACATTTATGGATTAATCAATGCGCTTTTCATAAAAGGAAAGACATTACAGCAAGCACTGGCCCAGTGAGAATTTTTGTTAGAATAATGGGCTTAGAAGGGGAAAGCATTTTATCCCAATTATCCATGTTTTGGAGGGGCAATTTCTCCACAGTCACAGCTATATAATCTAAAGCCACAGCTGAAGAGAGCTATCCACTATTTAACTTCTACATTACAGATGAAGATATATAACTCAAAAAATGGCTTATTACCCTGATTTTTCAAGAATCCCAAATTGTCTTCTGCTGCTACAAAATTCAGCACTGTAGGCTTGTAAGGTGAAACCAGGCCTAATCAACAGTATTGATATAAATATCACACATATTATCTCCTATATTTCACATTAAGGTGTTAGGCAATAGTGAGAGACTGCACAAACTTTTGAAGAAAGTGAATGTGGTGACCAGTGACCATCAGTCCATTCCTGAGGAGGAAAAGGACATATCATGATCGTAAACCATGGCAGACGCTGGGACAAGATATAAGAAGAAGAAAGGGAAAAGAAAAGACTATTCAATTAAGTTTTCTAATATAAATTAATAAAAGAAGGAGGGAGCTAAAAATAAGCCAGTTCACAGAAGTTCTGCCACATTTTAAACATTCAAATATGGTGCCTCCTGTTATGTTCTGAGTTGCTGGAATTGTTTTCTTCTATAAATATAAGGAGATGGAGTGAGCAAATGGGGAAAATAAAGGACAGAAAATGTAAATACAGAGTTACCACTATGCAGCAGAGGTGGAAAGAGCAACTGTGGAAGTAATATACAGTGGGTAAATTCTTCCTAGACAGAAAACGTTTAAAATTAACCATAAGTTAAACAGATCTAAGCATTGTTTCGACATCTGTCAAAAACACTCTACTACTGAAGTTCTTTAATGACCAAGGCATATAAGAGCACCATGCCTCACATGTACTGCAGCAAAATACAAACAATTCTGAATCAGCTAAGGTAAGACATAGGCCAAGAAGCATAAATATGAAGTATTAGGACATCTCAAAAGTCACTACCTGTGCCAACTTGAATAAATGAAGCCCATTTGTATTCGGTTCCCTATGTTTAGGGACTATACCTTGGTAAATTAACTTGACCCAGGAAGAGAAAGACTGATCCAAGGATGGTAGACTTAAAGGTCTTTGAGGGTTGAAAGTGGCTGAAAGGCACACCACCTCTATACATCTTTCTTTAAAGATTCTGCTATCAGTCCGGAAAGGAAGATGAGAAGGTATGTCCCTAGAAGGACAAGGCAGCAGAAACATGGTGCAGAGAAAATGTCAGGAACATCCCTGTGCCCGTTTTTCCACACAAGAGAAATTATTGTCCATAGAAATGGTCAGAGGAAAGGTTACGTAAATCTGCAATTTTAATAAATGTATCACATAAATGATTTTATCCTAAAGTCTACATTGTGACTTTTCCAAAGGACACAATAGGTACTGTACAAAACTTCCATTTAGCATTCCTGCTAAATGAAGGCTCTGAAAACAGACCTTTCATTAGCCTGCATTGCCAACTAAATCTTTGAATGATGTAGTTGTGATCATACTCCATGATCAGATGTTAGACTTGTAAATTCCCTCGATGATGTTGTGCCCTAAGCTTCCCAGTATTCTCTTCTTTTTAAAGTAAAATCAGCTAATGTAACAATACTGAGAGCTTGCTTACAGTAAAGACTATAGCACTTTTCACATCACTCATATTTCATTTTTAAATTTGAAGGCCATTAAAACAATATTCATCTTCTGCTGCTCAGGAACACATTCTAGCTAGGTCAAATGATCTCTTTTATCATACAAAGCAGACACTGTAGATACATCAAATCCTCCCTGTCTATTTAAGATGCAGCTCACATTGACAGCTAAGCACTGATCTGGAGATCTAAAGACTTAGAAACCAGGCATATTTGTTAGTTTCTCCTTCTCTCAACAAAGTGAATTAGATATTAAGGTTTTAATCAGGTGTTTAGTCAGTGTGACTGGATTGTTCAGCTTGGTGGAGGGTGCTTCTTTGTCTTTGGAAAATTGTAAGAGGGCAAAAGGAAGCAAGTTTTTAAGTGTGATTTATGTGGTTTTATTCATCTTTCTTGAACAATGCTACTTCAAATCACTGGATGCTGGTTTTGTATAACCATATATTGATTGCCATAATAGTTTCCAGAGCTTGCAGCAAACCCTCTTTCTGAAGCACTATACAATTTTGAAGCACTATAAAAAAATTTCCAGAGGTAGTGGTGGCATGAGTGACTATTATGACATTCAGAAAATTCACAATTCAAAGTATCTCACTGCATTTCTATAGCAAAAAGTGTCAAAACCATCATGACTCAGGCTTTATATTTTAATGGTCTTTGACATTATTTTAACTATGATTTGGTGAATGCTAGCTGATTGGATTATCTTAGATTAAAAAAAAAGAGCAAAACATATTAAACAGGAGGATTTTTAAAGGTTATTTCTTTTGTTGCTTGAACTATTCAAACATTTAGCCCACTCATCACTGTTAGTATTCTAAAATATTCCTTTCTATTTCATGCACGTCTTTCACCTTATTATAGTTTCAGCTCTCTCTTTCATGCTTTAACTCACTTAACTAGTAAAAACTGGATTGTTCCATGCTCCCTTTGTAGCTCTTCATGGGCTTTTGTTTTTCAGTCATGCCTGTTTTCATGGGCATCTACGCCGTGCTCAAGAGGGAATTTGGTATGTGTACGCAGGAATTAGGCTACTCCTAACATGCTTATGAGAATGCCTAAAACAGCTAGGAAGCTTATTACTGTGTTCTTTCCTCATTGCATTTTCCATTTTTAAATAATTTTTTGTTCTACCATTGAGTTCAAGGTTTAGATATTTCACTTCCCTATGCTGTTTGATTGTCAGTTTCTTACAGAAAATGTCTCACATTTAATGAATTTTAAAAGAAGAACTGCTGGGACCAATGTTTAATATCTTCATTAATGATACTGACAGTGGCATTGAGTGCACCCTCAGCAAGTTTGCAGATGATACCAAGCTGGGGGGTGCAGTTGATATGCCAGAGGGACAGGATGCCATCCAGAGGGACCTGGATAGGCTGGAGAGGTGGGCCCAGATAAACCTTATGAGGTTCAACAAAGCCAAGTGCAGGGTCCTGCACCTGGGCCGGGGTAACCAGCACTATCAGTGNTAAGATATACATTCCTAATATGAGCCTTGGAGAAGGATACCTGGATGTAATACAACCCAGAGAGGAAACTGGTAAATCTTTCTTACCATACACAAGAATATGCTGTCTTCATTTTCAATGGTAGCTGTTATCAGTAGTGTAAGACACTACCTTTCCAAACCTAAGACTTTTTATTCTTGCCAAATCTCACATCAGCAAAGACATCTAGACTAATTATCCATTTTCATCACCCATCTTTCATTTGCTACATTTCCTGAGACCATCTTCTTACAAAGAAAAAACAAAACAAAACCAAACCAAAAACACCCCATGATCCTGACTAGGGCTTGTGATCAACACTGTAGTATAAATATTAAAAAGAACTATCCCTTGGGAGTTGGATATGCATATGCATGAAAACAGAATGAGCTTTGACACAGGCAGAACTGTTGCAAATTCTTCTATGGTTCTGAGATATTACAATGCAACCCATCCATGCTGAAAACAAAAGAAAAAACTTATTAGAACTTAAAACAAATCCAAGGACTTCAGTTTTGATTAAGTAGGATAGAAAAAGTACTTGTGTGCTTACTGAGGTCACAGGTATGTTCTGAAATACTGATGGAGAACCCCTCCATCATACACTTCATTTGCAGGTTGGAAGAGCCCTAGATTGAGAGCACAGGATGTCACTGGGGAGCTTGGTTTGTAAAAGCAAAACCTATAGGACCTTTCATCTATCCTATGTAGGCTCTTACTGTCAAAACTAAACCTCATCCTGTTATTGACTGAGCTTGTGGTTACACTATGATTCTCAAGACCCTATGTACTTGGGCTAATTCACAAAAAAAACCCCAAGCACAAACACTTAATAATTCTATCCGAGGGCTCAGACACCTAATCATAATCACACACTATTATGCTGGAGGTGTTTAACAACTACACAGAGTAATTTATTTTTTTTTCCTGATTGAGAGTTGCAAGGTTTGAGGGACTCCAGCTTCCACTTTCCAAATGACTGCTTAAAACACTAATAAATTGAGTGTCTAGTCATTTGACACTTCTGAAGTCTGCAGCAGGCAATCACAGTGCACACAGACTGGCTAATCTACCATGAACTTCACTCTCGGAATTTGTGAGAGAAGTGTGAAATAGCAATTGGCATGAAAGTACAATTATAAATTAAGTAACATTAAGTTGATTATACAAAGTAATGTAGACAAGGACATTGCCTGCTACAAATCATACTGCCCTATAGCAAGCAATTTCTGTAGACTAGCAAAGCTACGGTCTAGTAGACAGTGCTTGGGGTGGGGGTTTTTTTTGAGAAATAGAAATTGATCCTGCCATCTTCATTAGTGATTCTCAGCTTTGTCCTGTGAGAATAACTCAGCACTGACACATTGTTACTTCATCATTTAGACAAATTCTATATAATTAGTTTTTAATACCTCTTCATGAAACCTAAATCTTTAATCATCATTGACGGATTTTTCTGAATTCCTTCCAACTTTCTGGTGCCAGCTTGTCCAGGATTCAAACTTACCCCTTGCAGCATTGCAAAATGAAAGGACAATTTGCTCCTGAGATCAGTGTGCAGTAATACAGTGTGATCCAGTGGGAAAGATGTTAGACTGGGTATCACCTCCGAATACCTGAGCATCAAAACATGGACTGTAACTTGCATTTGAATTCTGATGTATAAACTCTCTAATTAGAGAATATGAGGTTTTTCCAGGCTTTAATTGAATTAATACTAATAAAAATATTTACAGGTCAGAAAAGATAACATTATTACCTAGTAAGAATACACATGATGCATTCAAATTTTCCACTTACACCATTGGTAAATAAAAAGAAATAAATAAAATAAAAAGAATAATAATATAATAAAGAATAAAATAAAATAAAAAGAATAAAATTAAAAAGCAGTGACTCACAGTATAAAATGCTGTATCACATAGAAACTTCTGACAACTGAATGTTAATTCCCTTTTACAGACCTAAAATACACTTAATCAGCATAGATTCTTAAAGAAATCAGCTGGAGGCCAGTGTCTATCATAAAAGATGACCATATGCTTCCATCCCAATTATCTGTCCTGCATCCCTTATACTTCATACTCTTTTGATGCCTTCAGTGAAATACATTGCAGAAATCTGTATGGCTATAGTCTCCCATGCCCTGCAGGGAGCTGACTAAAGCAGCAGATCAGGTGGATCCCAAGGGAAAATGTGGCAGTTGACCTGGAGCAGTATTAGACTGCAAGTCAACGCAGGTTGGTTGTTGACAATTTGAATTTTGTGTTAATAAATGAAGCAGTAGGCTCTATCCTACAAATGTCAAGCACAGAAATGGACAGGCACTGAGTGAGCATCTGCGAAGTTGTGAAGCTGGAGAGAAGGGCCAGCTGCAGTGTTGGGACCTGACATTTTCTGAGAGAATAAGAGAAATAGGGTAATTCATACAGCTGGACCATTGGCTCACTACAGCCTTCCTTCCACAGCTGTAGCCCTTCCCTCCCCAATTTCTTTGGCAACATCAAGGGGAAGAAGGCATGTAGCAATATGGGAAAGATCGTTTCTCAATGCCAGCCCTTCTATGGAGGGAAATAAGCGGGGGGAAAAAGGCAATTCCAAAGTACCCTTCCTTGTCCTGATGGAACAGCCAGGATGTGGAGCAATAAGGACTGTTTTTAGAGAGAAGCAAGAGCTTGCTTGCTTTCTTTCTCTAACCACATCATTGGAAAGGAAGCATTGCGGCTTTGATCTGAGTGCTTCTGAGCTGAAAAAAAGATCTCTTTGATGTTGGTATAGACGCAGGCATCCATGGATATCTACCTCGCTAGGATAATCTCTTTCCTTCCTGTAATCCCAATTGAGAAAACCACTCTTCCCGATAATGGCAAGCGTTGAAGTTAAGTATGTGTATAAGTCTTGCTGAATTTAATGTTAAGCACACAATTAAATGCCTTGCTGAAACTACGTGTAAGCATTTCTGTCTGACCTGAGGCCACAGCAAGGGGTGCAGAAGCTCCCAGAGCATAATAGCAACTACAGAGCATTTTTCCTTGCTGCAGACAGCATTAGGAAGCACTCTTCCCTTTATCTGCAAAGCAAAGCCATGCTCAAAGCCAGTTTACAGCAGCTTTTCAAAGAAGAGAGGATTAGTTCTTGTGTTTGTAATATAGTTAATCATTTTACAAAGCAGTGGGTGCAAGATTACATTTGAGGTAACATGCAGCTGCTAGATTATACTGAGATGTTCGGGCAGGAAGGTAAGTCTTCCATTTGGTAAACAAAATCAACAGCCATAACCATAGATCAATCTCCTCTAAAACAGTAAAAATAAGTAAGAATTCTGCAATGATCTCCCATAAATATAGTAAGTGAAGCCAATTAAAATGACAGCTGCAACTTGCTATTCCACATATGGACATAACTTGTCTCAAGCTATAGGATGGATGTCTTGTAGTATGTGCCTAATCACGTAAATGTGACTAAACATCTCCCTCATTGTAAAAAACTGTTAAAATGTCACCACTCCACCACTCTTTTTACATATGAGAGAAATCGCAATGTCTGTTCTTTAAGCGAATGAATAAAACATATGGCTTATTTAAGTGACACAGGGACAGGCTGTCTCAGGCACTCAAGCAAAATGACCAGCATAAGAAAAATGAACATCCCATTAATGGTTTATTAACTCCCTTGTGAGTGCTTTGCAACCCATCCGTCAAAACTCCCCATTACTAATTCAGGATTTTTCTTGTAGCTTTCCCAAAATACAGGGCAACAAATGCTTCTCTCTTTCTTATTCCGCTATTAATACTTACTATTTCTTTAAAACAGATTCAGCATCTCTCGTTTCTGATACATAATCTTATGGTATCATACTAACTACAATGGTGGAGCTCACTTTCTTTGCAAGCATGCAATTAAGCACAACCAACCCATCAAATAGATTTCATAAAATGGGAGCAGGATTTTTACACTATTTCTATTGTATTATTTATTTCTGTAGAATATGAATATGGATTATGACTATGATTTAACTAAATACAGAAGCTATGCATATACCCTTTTAAATAAGATTAGGCAATTTCCAAAGTTCATTTATATACAGCATATGAAATCTGTACTTATTTTATGAAAGGAATTAATACATGTTCTTTTTTCCCAGAGCAGTTGAAGAGAATGCTTTAGTATACAGAAGAAAGGTGGTTTTTTACCCTTTTTTAGAGGCAATTAGTATCTTTAATTAGATATCTGACCTTTAAAATTTTCTTTCTCTTCCCAATCTGCATCAGGTGTGTCCCTCTGGTAATTATTTTCCCCTGCAGACAGCTCGTCTTTTGTCCTTGACCATTCACAGCTACAAATCACAACCAGAACAGCTCAAGCAGCAAGTGGTAAGATAATACATGTGCAAAATGTAGAGGAATTATGCTAGTAAAGTTTATTTGATGTTTCAACATCTTCAGCACGGACTTGAGATGGTGCAACCCTTTCTACCCTAGTCATGGGTGTGGTGTTTTTTGGCCACATGTAGGGAGGTGCTTATCCTTACTTTTCCCCATATCTTCTTAATAATTAGAGAGAGAGTAGATGTACCCTTTGTTATTAGAGTAGTTTAATGAGGCATAATTCAGAGTGAGTTAAAAAAAAAATATGTAATTGTGGAATCTTGACATGATAGCTTGCTTTTTCTTTCTTTACACTCTACGGGATGAACACAGAAATATATCACCAAAGTATATATTGGACAATTCATCTCAAAAAGGGGTTTTTTTCCTACGGTGAAAATTTAGAAAGCATAACCTTACACATCTCTGCCTGTAGACATACCACTTGCTGTAACATCAACCCTTGCAAACTGAAGGCAAATTAGCTATGTGTCACAAGAGGTAAAAAAGAAAAATATGGTTTTCAATCAGGAAAGCATGAGATCATAGAAGGTACAGGAAAAAAAAAGACTCAAGTTACAGAGATACTGGAAATGAAACAGCTATTAGAATTTCTTTGTAGGCGGCCACTGAGGAGCAATTTCTTAAAGGCACCACAAAGCATCCAGAATAAACCATTAAAGTCAGAGCAATAAAATCTCATTGTAATGTGTCATTGTTTAACTGTCCATGAGAAGGGATACATCTCTGTGCTTGAGGAAAAATATTAGGGTTTGTGTCTCCCTGCCTTCAGGTAACAAGCAGCTCTCGAGTGATAGAAAACAATTTTCTTAGCAGAATTTCCTACTTGTGCTTTTACAGTGCTGGAGCCCAAGGTGGCAGTGTTACCTTCAGGGATTGCTCTCTGCATCCCAGAAAGCAGGCAGTGGTACCAGACAGAACTCAGCAAACTTCCATCAACTGCCTGATTCAAGGTGCCTTTTCAGGGAGTTGACCTAGGAGGGAGTGTCCCTTCTAGAGAGCAAGAGGAACATTTTCTCAGAAAGGACTTTGGTCTCACTAAAGATTTTTCAGAAGACGTGCTCATTAGAAGACTTCTCAGACTAATATTAGGCCACATTAAAGCTTCCCCTTTTGGGGTCTGAGGGATCCTAGTGTGGAACATGTTCTGTTTTCAGCAAGAGCCACATACTGCTGGGTAACATTTTGAATCAAGAATGGGAGAAAACATTTGGGAAGAAATGGGAGAAGACCATTTTCTTAAAAATAAGCTAAGTCCTATCTTTTAATACAATTTTTTAAGGAAAGAAGTGATGACTTCATGGTTATCTTGTTAACATGCTTTGTCATGGGTAAAGCAGTACAAAAACAGCTTTATGATCCACCATGAGATACAACAATAAAGCAGCAAGCTTACTTTTTATAAACAGCACTCTCAAGCAAATCTGCCTGAATCTACGTATTATTTTTCCATCAAAAATTTAGTTAAGAAGTCAGAATCCTCAGGCACTATCTTCTTGCTCTTGTTGAGTCAACAGTGTTGTTTCAAATTATTTTAATAACCTGCAGCATTTTTTTTTTCTAATGGTGTTCACATTGATTCTAGATGCAGAAAGAGAGTAAAAGTGCAGCCTGCAAACCATCGCAGCATGTGTCATAAGCCCCACTACACAAGGCAAAATAGACCAGGCAAAATTCAAAAGGCAGCTCCTCATCACAAGAAAGGCTGAGAACAGAACTCGGGAACTGCTCTGTTTGACTGCCCTGAAATCATCATGGGAAGCAGCATGTTCTGGAAAGATAAAGCAAACCGTGCTGCTTCTACTCAATGTTTATTCAGGATGAATAGAAAAAGCCAAAAATATCCACATGGAGAGCCCAATACTAATGACAGCATCATTTTATCAAATTTCAGCCACCTAAAAATTCAGCATCTAGACTTGACGTTTTCTTACAATTAATGGAAGACAGA
>VYZX01030667.1:224-18243 GCA_013401335.1 Brachypteracias leptosomus
CCTGGCTATGTCCCCTCCCAAGATTTTGCCCACTAGCAGCCTATTGGCCTCTAGAGGTGAGCAGGGATGTTGGAGAGACAGCCTTGATGCTGTGGGAGCGCTGCTCAGCAGTAGCCAAAACACTGCTGTGTTATCAGCACCTTTCTAGCTACAAATACAAAGCACAGCACTCTGAGGGCTGCTATGGAGAAAATTAACTCCATCCCAGAGAGACGCAGTACAGACAGGTTTGCTAGTTCTCTGGCCCTTACAAATTTTGAGGGCAATGTTCAACATACAACCAAAATTTTGATTACTATATTGATTTGCTGCAGACAAATGATTGCCAGTTGTCATGATAAATGTTAGTATTTTCCTTTAAAGTCTGGTATTTGCCCCCTTTAATATGTGGAGGGGTTGACACACAAACACAGGCCAGTTTAACTGATGGTGGCCTTCAGCTGCCTATCTTTAAGGTTGCTCTTTGCTTCCTGCAACAGGGAAATGGAATAACCCATCCAGCCATTTCTAAACTGTTCCGCTATAAAATCAGGACTGATTCTACTTATGTTATAGGACATGGTGATTTTGGAGCATTTTTGCATGCACTTCAACTGTCTCTGCGGTAGAGGTGACATGCTTTGGAGGAAGGAAGTCACGGTCACTGGGAAGGCCTCCACTTCCAAGCTGAGTCTCACTGTGCTGAATCCCAGTGTGTCATTGCTGGGTGTTATCAGCAGTATTCTACATAAGAAATTAACAGCATATTGTTTATGAATCTCAGAGGACTTAATTCCTCCAGATACTTGGGATACAAATAATACCTCTCTGTGATAGACCAATGGTGACAGTCAGACTATTTACAATATGCCAATGGCACTGGCATTTAAAAAGCAGTGGACAAATGCTGAAATGTTGAACAAATGCTATTCAATTGCTAATTCAAAGTGAAATACATTACCAGATCATTCTCATCTAAAACATGAGAGATATACAACTGGACTATGGCAATTCAGCTTACATCAGTATCTGACTGCAAACACCACCAACTGGGTCAAAATTATTTCAAGCTTTTTATAAAGGTGGTTTGCAACATTTTAACCACATAACTTAAAGGTATCCACCTATAGCTAAGGTTTTATAATCACATTAAATCCAGTTTTTACATTTTGTTAAGCCTTATTTTATTTGATGATAGAAAGAAACCACCACAATTAGGAATGGATCATCACTTTGTAGTCTACACTGGACAAAGTAGTTCACACAAGAAATTATTTTCCAATAAAGAAACTAGGCCAATTCTAAATGCCTTCATATGTTAGCCATCTAAAAATATTTTATCATAGGAACCACGAAACATATCTCTAATGTCCAGGAATTCATCATTATTTCTTCAGTAAAGTATGTAATTCCCCATAATTCCATATTGTGTACTATTAATTTTAATAATAAAAAAGTACATACTTGGAAGTAAATTATAGTCACATTGTGTTCTCTAGCATTTTGTTGAAGGTGAACTGTTTTATAAGCTTTCATTGTTCATAAGGTTAATTTAGCTTCATTTTCCCATCACATATAAATGTATCTTAATTTTCTTCTGTTCAGATGTTGAAAGAGTGGGAATTACCTTCCACAATCACATTCAAGGGAGGCTTGCTCACATTTGCAGACAGGGAAGTGAGTGTAGCCATTCCCAATGCCATTCCACATGGTCTGGCCCAACCCAGCCATGGGGCTTATGACTTCAATAGTAGGAATGGCTGAATTAAATGGATATTCACTCCTTCAGCAGTCTCAAATTGAAGACTGATCCTTTCAAAGATAAAATCAGAAGCAGCTCTCACTAATACACCCATCTGTAGCTGAAGTACAGAACACTACCCCCCTTAAGCACCTTCTGCTCTAGGGACTGTAAACTCCAAGAAAGGAAATGCACGTGAACAGGTCATCTCTCAAGAGTGTTTACAGGCAACCTGGGGGAATTCTGACAAACGAGATACATCTGTAAAATACTGCCACTGTTTGTGACAGCAAATAAGCTGTCACAAACAGCCAGTAATTCCATTCATAGTCCTATCTCCAGCCTCTAGGTCTCTCTTGGTTTCCCCACATCTCCAAATTCATGTTAGCATCACCTTAGAAATGCCTCCCTCTAAGTGATGTCACATTCTGAGTGATTCTTGCTGCTCTCCCGGCAGCCTTGTCATCCTCTGAAGCTGGTTCCCTTTCCCTCTGCTCCAGAATCATTCTCCAGGTCAACCCTTTTCTTGCTGAATGGAGCATGCAAACTCCCTATATGACACTGTGACAACTAAATCCACTTAGGACCATGAGTCAGATGCATCCTACAATATGCAGTTCCATTATTGCCTCATGCATCAGATACTTCCCTCCTGAATTTCAAGAGCAAAAGACTTAATTGATTCAATTTTAATTTGGAGTTCTCTTTCTAATTTAATTTTCAAAAGGTCATATTAAAAAAATAATCAAAGATATCACTGGTGTTATATAATGGTGTAAGTTTGCTTCCCTCCCCAAAATAGCCTTTTAATTTCATTGGAATTAATTGCATAAAACAAGTTGGATCTAGCTCACATTCTCCTTTCTGTGGATTTTTAGCTTTAAATTGGGTATTTTGTGATTTCTTCCAGTGGGCATGAATAAGAAAGGTGACAAATAAGAGCTATTTTAGACGCTTCAACAAGACTAATGAGATAGCAGGTAAATGTTGAGTTTAACAGGAAGAACTTATTGTGAGGTTGTAGGCTGAAGAATTGTCTCCCAGAGGACTGAGCAAAGCTCTGTTCCTGGGATTTCTAAAAGTAATCTCAGTACAGGAGCAAGAGACTGAATGGGCCTCAGAAGTCAGGGGAACACATTATACATTTTTTGAAGTTCTAGCATATTCTGTTATTTCTGTCAAATGTTATTTGCTCTCTTGGTTTCCCGCTGACTGATTTTATTTACAAGTAAATAAAATGTTCCATGTTGTTTCGTTTGTTTTGCCATAGTACTGTAACTGATCTGTTTGCTAAAATGCTGTTATGTTCAGGTATGGGTGAGATGTGGCCTGCACTGCTTCAAAAAGGAGTACTGCTCCCCATCTCATGATGTGGTTTTATGTTCTGAAGAAAACTGCTTTTGGGAGGGTAAGCCGACCCAATTGGTCTATTTTTTTTTCCACTATTTGGTTTTGGGGGTTTTTTTTGCAATGCATTCTCTCCTACAAATAGATACTTATCTGGATTTGGACCTACATTTAGCATTTGTAGACCTTATTCCCTTTACCTTCTCTGGTGATCAATGTTCTGCTGTGATTTGCAGAGCTACATGGGTATGAAAGCAGTTTGAGCAAGAAGAGTTGTCTCATAGGAGCTGAAGGAAGGAAAACACACAAATCTCACTGAAACCCTATGAGATCAAAGCCCCAGCTCTTGGTACTGCTGGTATTTTTTGTCTTTTAATCCTTCAGAAAGGAATTTGTGACCCTTTGGTGGATGGGAAGCAGAAGGATTCAGGTGTGACCTCTACCTCACAAATTGATGATTACCGGAATTTGGGAAGATATGCAGAAAAAGGGTGATTCAATACCTGCCTTGTTCTTATGCACTTTATGTAAGCACCTGTTAGTTTTGCTTTAGTCACTGTAATGTATACTAACTATATAACAACCTTGTTCAATGCTTATGTGAACAGCTCACTAGTTTTTATGACAAAACACTTTGATATTAATCTAAAGCCAGAGTATAAATCAGTAAACAATGTAAAATTCACAATCATTTTCACTTGCAAAAGTATTAACTTAATGTAAACCCCTTAGGTAGGACCTTCCCTAAGTGACTTTGCAGGGCAAAGGAAGGAAAAAAGAACAGTATATAGAACAGTTCAAATCTTGCAGATATATCAAATGGATTCACATAGACCTTGGCAACGTATTTTTGCGTAGAGTCCCTGTACCTGTGCACAGGCCCCTATGACCTGATTCGAGGAAGCATGTATCAGAGGTATGTGATTTGCTCAGCAAATAACAGCTGAGCTCCTATTTTTAAGAGCTATTTTCTCTATACTGAGGACACTACAGGAGAATCTTAGCACTGGGCTTATCAGCATTTCTGCAGGGCTGGGGGAGGCTGCACTACTCTCCAACAGAACCAGAGTGATTAGTGGAAGGGACCACTGCTTCTGTTGGGCAAAAGAGTCACTAGATATCTAAGTCCTCTGTTCTACTCCCTCTGAGACCATCTCCTTCCTTCACCATTCCCTTCAAATCATTATTTTTCTCTTCAAGAATTGAATCATGGCACCTTGCCTGTGTCCTTGTTAAGATCTCAGCTAGAAAAATGCTTTTGCTTAAGAAAATAACATCATGGGAAAGGCCATGGCAACACAAACACTTGTTTTGCCAGAACACATTTATACTGGATGGGTGGGTAGTTCAGATGGCCATGAACACTTAATAAAACTCATTTTTCTAGTAATTCCCCACGGCACTTTCTTCAAAAAAACTGTTACAGAGAGACAGGCATTTCAGTGGAAACTGCCAGACTTCAACAAATATGATTACCTTCTTTCTGTATTTTTTTTCTGTCACCTTAGCAATCTAGGGAAGGCAATTTCTAGTCTAAATAAATTGGATCATATTATGCCTTTCAACTCTTCAGTCTTTTCTAAGTTTTATTTTTGCATCCAACAGCCTGTAACACATTTACATTCCTACATTCTTGCCTTTGTTTTGTTGGGTACACAGTATTCCTTCTGCTTCTTTTTTTTTTCCTTTCCCTTCAGTAATATTATCATTCCACATTTTTCCAGATTTGGACAAACAGAAATGTTTTCAGCCTCCAGCTAGTGTTTAAACAACAACAAAAAAACCCAGTGCCTCTGGCCTTCAGGCATGAATTTAAAACATTGAACTGAACGTAGAAAGAAGAAATATGAAATGTAGGATGAGGAAGTCAAAGCGGTCTAAGAAATTTCAAAGATTCAGAGAATTTAAGGGCAGGATGAACCAAAAGATGTCTTAGTTTGAACCCTGTTTATAAAGGCCATTACATTTTACCCATTTATTACTTACACTGAGTTTCACAACTCTGTCCAACTGAAGTATTGCTTCCAGAAAAGTACATTGCTTTGAACATGAGAAAATCAAGAGGTAGAAAATCAACAACCTCCGCAACTCTGACTAATCATACACACTGATAAAAAGCATGCCAAAGGTCTCATTTGAATTTGCTGGCTTCACCTTTCTGCCCTTGGTTCTCATTTTTCTCTCTTTCTACATTATGAGAGAGCCCTTATGTCCCTCATGACTTCACGCAGAGAAATTATTTCTGAACTCATCTACTTTCCCTTAGTCTGTAGACCTGTTCAAATTGCAGCAACATACACTCCTCAAACTACCGTGCTGGATTTCATTCCACTTGTAGCTTTCCTCAGTAGGTTACAGCATTACCTCTTCTAGCAGCCTCCATACACTTTCTGGACACGGGTTCTCTGTTCCCCCTTCACAGAACTAGAGCCAACAACTGACTTGTCTCCAGTTTACAGAATCCCAGGGGAACCCCAAGGCACTTGTTGTAAAACTATAGTTGGAATTACACTTTACACCTTAGGAAATACCTAAGTTGGAAGGTATACACACTATAACACACACTGTATGTATGTTCAAAACATTACTGCTTTTCATTCGGATAACCCAAAAAATGCAATATGTATTTTCTTGACACGCCCCAAATCACTTGTTACAAGTAGATAGATACCATATCATTTGAAGTTATCTAGAACCTCCCCCTGAAAGCTCCAGCCAGAGTCTCTCCTATACAGATCACTTTCTGACATCTCACTTCCTGCAGCAAACTCCCATGTTTTCAGTTCCATCCCATATAAAATCCTCCCTTTTCTTTCTTGAGTACTTTTATGTGCTTGAGTTTTTTTCCACTTTATATACTCATTTACATCACCCGCCTTCTCTGGGGTTTTTTTTGTTGAATTTTCATTCTCCTGCAGAAACATTTGGAGTAAAAGTTTCATCAAACCTCCTTGACTAACTGTTTGGCCAAACTATAAGATTTAAAACAAATGACTGCCTTTTATTCCTGATCTTGGAAAGAAAGGCTTTCTTAGCAAATGTGGATACACGTTCATACACAGGCATTAAAACCACATCTAAACATTAAAAAACAGGCAAAAGCTTTCATTACATAGACAACGTTCCCTCAATTATCACAACTACCATTAATTATATTTTTTGATCAAGGTAATCTTTTATTGGCTCCTGAATTATGAAAATAAAAGAAGCATCACTTCTGTGAAATCACTTTAGCTCCTGATCCTGCAAGGATGTGCAAAATCAGCCATGAATTGTATGGGAAGCTGACAGACTCGGGTCACACCATCTCAGACAGTACCTCAGGGCAGGTCTGAGAGAGTTGGCTCTGCTTCACTGTTCTGCCCTTACTGGCTCCTGTTGCACAGCGTGGGCCCTTGTCGCTTCACCTGCTCGCCAGCTCCTGCCATACGTGTGGGAACAATATACTTCCCCTTCAATCTATCCCAGTATTTCAGTCTGCTGCAAAGACTGAAGCGTCTGCCACAGGGAGGGAAACAAACAGCAAGTTGCTTTGTGCAGTTCAAAACAGATAGAGAAAAACTGTTCTTTTAAAAGATACTCAGATTGAAATGTCACAGAATTGGGCTTTGACATACTGTGAATAAATGAAGCACGTAATGAAAAGGCTGGCAGAACAAACATGGGCATGCAATGGAGAAAATACTGTCTTGGCATTGGGACCTACGTGAGGGATGTGCAAAGCCATTCTGCAGAGAAGGCCAAATTCCATGTTTAATGACTGCTTGTCTAAATTTAGGACTATATAATACACTTAATCTACAGCAACATGCACACTGATATCAGTGAGGAACTGGCATTAAGATCAAGGGGATAAACTATCCTTTTATATTGTGGTAGCTGACTCGGGCTTACTCCCATGATTGTTTCTTAGTTGAGGAAACATTCCCATCTTGACTTTCACTGTTAACTTCTGCACTTTTTCATCTTTACAGTTATACTTTTGATGTTATTCATTCCCCTTCAGTCCCCTTTTCTGTCTTTTTCTTACCCTCTCTGAGTTTTCCTCCCTGTAATAATTCCTCTTTCTCCTCATGCTTAATTCTAATTGCCTCCAATCAAAAACTTTTCCTAAGCATTCCAAGTCATGTCATTAGATTTGAGAGTTAACTGTTCAAAGATAACTAATGCCATTCAGAATATTATTTCCAGTTGCCTATTTGTGGAGTCCTGAAGAAAACGCTGCAAAAGTTTATGAGGAGTTCATGTTTAGAATATTTTAATGGATTTTTTTCTCTCCGGGGAAAGTGATGGGTGTAACCACTGTAGCATGAGCTATTCCATAATAGTTGCTCTTAAATAACTAGTTGCAGCTCTTATAATAGATCAGAAATAGCTTATGCCATGAGAGCTCTACCAGTCAAATCCCTTGCGCGGACAAAAGCTTTTATAAAGAGGATGACTTGGCACACAATCTACTTTAATGTAAACTTACATTGTGGAGAAACTGGATATATCATGAGTTTGTGCAGTATATCAGCTGGGGAAAATGGAAACACTCCACAGACTCACATAGGTCTCCTCTTGTCTCTATTTCCTATAAACCACATTGTTGGCTCTTTGTCCCTAACTGTTATGATGATCTTTCTGGCCTCCAGCTCTTTGTTCTAATGGTTAAACAAGCCTAACATTTTTTTTGGGTCATAGTGATAATATGATAGTCCCTTTGAAGGGTTCACTAAATGGAATACTGCAGTAATGTACTGTGATATTATCAGAAACTTAATTTTGACTTTTGGCAATACTATCACTAAAGAAACTCTGTTTCTAAACTTCAAATACATAGCAGGCAGAAGAACCATCAATAATATTCAGAATAGGTTTATAAAGAACAAGACTCACTAAGTTTCCTTTTCTGAGGACACTGGGCAATTCTTAAAAGTACAGCTGTTGAGTGATTCCTTTGAAGGATAGCATTCTTATTACAAAGTCCCTCCTGACTAAGATGGCCATCCAGAAGTAACTTCCAAAATAACTAACATAATTCTGCCTCACTTTGAGACTCCTAGTAAGCAACTGATTTTTAGTAGTTACTATTGGCCATGTGGGATTCAACTCTTGACAATGACTAACTCCAGCATTCTTAGGCACCTATGTGGAGATCACAATAAACCATTTTTTGGACAGCGTTTGCTTCTTCTCATGGATTATAAAGAATCTTAGAACACCAGCTTAAATTTAGAGAACTATCTTTCAAACATCTAAAGTTAGGTCAGATAAGTTCCCATGCCCAAAGCCCATCCTAGTTTTGAATTACACATATGCTAGATTGCTAAAGGGACATTAGGATGTAAATGAGTCACTGTATGCTGCCTAGGAAAACCATACTATTAGACCAGACTTGGATGAAACAAAAAAAAAAAAAGAAAAAAAGGAGGAGAACGATTATGGGACAATGACTTCTGACATGGACCCCGGAAGAGGTGGTTTGCCTCAGAAGCATCAGTGACTCTTCCTGGTGTGACTCCTTTTGTCCTCTGTCCTACCTCTCCCATGGCAGCAGAAGCTGTTAGGTTGTCTCACTCATGGTCCCAGCTCTGCTTTAACCCCAGTCTTTTCTCCATAGGGCGGCAAAATTCTGTTTTGCCTGTTTGTTGAGTAGCCATTAGTTGATTTGCACTCACCTTCTTAGGTCACATAAGGACAAAGTCAGCCCAACTATTTAGACAATAACTACAAAAATCATGCTTCTTTTTCTCTAGAAGTTATTCATAGAAGGAGAAAATGACAATGTAAATATGTAATAAGGGAAATGAGTGTGGATGACAAATGCTGAGCAATTATATCTGAGCTTACCATGAGAAATGATGAGGAAAAAATTAGTGTAAATTGTGTGCATGTCTGTCGTGTGCATGCACACACACATGCTGATTACTGAGAAGGGAGATAACAGCCATTGAAGTTTGTTGCAGCATTTTGAGAAAAAAAGTAAGAAAACTGCAATGTGGCCCCTTCCCAGGTTTCTGACCAACTCCAGAGCACTGCAGTGTTTGATATGCCAGACTGTCAAAAGGACAGTTCACAGGAGGAAGGCCACACTACAGAAAACAACAGAGTGAGCATAATCCTGAAGGAGCACGCAATGAAGCAGCACAGGTATCTGAAGGGTTTAAATGCCAAGAAGAAATTAAAATATATAACTAAAAATGATAATATGAAAGTGGTTGAGGCTAAGTAGCAGACAAAAGGTTTTGACTAGTCTTGGGTGTCTTTAGTGAAGTAATGGAAAGCTCCACATACAATTTTAACACTGTTAATTCCAGCACCAGTAGCTGTACAGTTTGTAAGAAACAAGAACTGACAGGGATTCATACGAAAGGCTACGAGCTCTCTTCTCTCTCTGATGGCTGAGACTGCATCTAGATCTTGGTCTTGCACATAGAAGTCCAAAACCACACAAAACTGTACACTTTTAATCAAACACTAGGTGGCTCTGTTGGCTTTTTTAAGTACAGTATTTCCCAAGCCTGCACGAGTTTTGTAACAGTAGGTACAATTCAGAGATGTGTTCCATTGACGGTCATTATGGACTACAGCTTTTTCTAGAAAAGCCTCTATTGTGAATGGTCACAAGGAACATAGATTTTATTTAAATAAATAAAATTTAAAAAAAGAATTGTGTTCAGCCTTTGACAAGCTCAGCCAGCACAAGGGGCAAAAAGGCATTGGCTTTCAGTCAGAAAATAGATAGATGCATTTTTTTAATTAGCAACCTTGCAACTATCACCCTGGACATGGCCATAATAGTTATGCCTTTGAAACTCCTTTGTTCTTCCCTAGTGCATGATTTTCATCTGTAGAATTCATCACTGGAGTAGTCCTTGCAGAGTATTTTGGCAATCAACAAGAGCTATATTATGTATTAACAGATTCAGTACATCATGAACTGTTAATCTGGAAAAGTAAAGAGATAGAATGTATGTGAAGTTTACTCTTGCTCTTTTACCGAATACTCAGTTTCAGTATCAGATTACTAAAGGAACGTCTGCATAGAGCCAATTTACCTTTGCTGATAGTTTTGGGGTAGCATATATGTAATATATTAAATGTATTTAAAGTTTAAAATGTATATTTCATTTATATGAAATAACAACACAATCTGAGTTTTGAAGAAAGAGCAAAATAAATTTAAAAAAAAACAAAGTGGAAGATATATCAATGTGATATTCTCTTCTTTAATTACCTACTACTTTAAGTTCTAGATTCCTCTGATATTTCTGTTTCAACAAAAGGTTGTCAAGATTTCAGCAACCGATTATTAGGGAAACCAGGAAATTAGTTTAACAGCTCTTTTTTTCTTCCACTTTTGACTAGATCTGAGAAAACTGGCTGTTCCCCTACTCTCTGCTTATGCCCACTAGATCATATAGGAGATGACAGGCCTAAGCCATTCGAACAGCTGACTGATCTAGCAGGTCACCTTCCATGTCATACTTTCTCTCATCTGCTCCAGTCTCTATTGGCTGCCTGAGTCTCAGAGAGATTTGTCTGTCTGCATTTGAGCTACTCCCTGTGGAAATTACTTTTCAGCTGCATGATCTAACAAAGAGTTTATTACATCCAGAGACCCTCCCCACAGGCCCTTTGTCTTTCCATGGCAGCACAATATGCCTGAGCGTGGTGATCTATTGTACATTCCTTTGGCTCAACAGTGCACTGCTGTGACCTGTGCAAGCAGCAGTTAGAGGGTGTCTTTGCAGCATACTGGGGGCAGACATGAGCTTACACTGGCTGTAGTCTTAACCAGCAAAAGCAAAGAGCACAAAGAGCTGTGCTATATCTGGTCATACAACATTTGGATCAAAGCTGGCTCACATCCCCCTGGCTTACAATGAACAATGAGGCTGTAGAACAATCTCACTACTATAGGATGCTGTGGACACCAAAATAAGACACAGCTAGATATGGAACTGGACTAATTCTTGAAAGACTTTCACTGACTGATGACAATCAGTTAGGATAGTCCAGATTCTACCTCCAGTTCATAAAGATGATAAAGCAATACAGGTGAGGTACAACAGGGAAAGGATTGCTCTGTTTTTGACACCATCTAGTTGTTTCTGTTCATACTAGAATTTCCTTATAGGGCTGGCTGGGCATTAGTAATGAAAAAGGAAAGGGTTATGAAGGTGTATGGTCAAAAACGTGTAAGTAGAGAACTAGAGCAAAACTCTGAGCAGAGCACTCCTATACATTAATCCCTCAAGGTATCAATGGAATTCAAGGCTTTTCCAGGGAAAAAAAAAGGCTAAAGGAAAGTGGGGGGAACCAACATAAACCCACCCAACCAAACCAAACTACCACTCACTTTAACTTATTAGGGGCACTAAATAAAAAATAAAAGACATGTAACAGTTGCAGGAGCAAAAATTAGCATGGAGGGAATTAGAGTGAGGCGTTAAATACACATGCCCAGACAGCATCTTCTTCTATAAGAGTATCACAAGTGTACACCACCTGATGATGGTCTGCCTACATGTGAGAGGACAAGGGAACAGAAACAGGCCCCATTGCCCCTGGGATCTCTCCTAATATCTGGTAGAGACAAGAGTACTAAGCTACAGGGCTCTTTTGTCTAGTCCTGATGGCACTTAAGTGACTTAGAAATCTATCTTTACACAGAGACATTGGAATCAGGTCCTCTGATTGCGGCAGCAGCTGAAATGGAAAGCTTGAGATGCACAAAACTTGATTTCTCTTTGTATTGGATTACATTCATTGTGTGCAATAACTATGAATCAGTAAAGTCTTTCTTAGACATCCAGAAAAGGACACCAATTTAATTTAGGTATGTGTGCTGCTTCGTTTGTTGGGTTTTTGGTTGTTGGGGTTTTTTTTAATGGAAGGGAATTTCCTCCAGGTTAAGGAAGAGATGGGAGTTTCATGAAACCACCTGAGCGAAGAGCACCGCAGCAGCAACCAGGTCATCGAGTGACCACACGCTAATAACGTAAACACCGATTTCCCCTCCTTTAATGTATACACGCTGCTGGCACAAATAAAGAAGCCTGTGACAGGAACGAGCGGTTATGTAAGGTGAAATCTGCATTCCTTGCGTAACTGCTGTTTACATAACGTCGGGTGGCCCCGGGCTCGCTCCCGCCGCCCCGCTCCGCCGGTGCCGCCGCAGCCCCGGGCCCGGCCCCTCCTGGGCGGGAGCGGAGCGCGGGGCGCATCCCGGGCAGGGGCAGAGGGTGACAGGCTGGCGCCGGTACACGAAATGAAATACGGTATTTTCCCACTGTCTGCAGGGCAGAGAAAAAGGATAGAACATGTCACAAGCTGCAGATTCCCGTTCCTAATGCCTTAGATGAGCTCTATGGAGAGAATCCCGGGCTGCCGGAGCCGTTCCGCACAAAAGCACAGCACTAGTTACCCAGGCCGGCTGGGTAAAAATAATAATGCAATTCCCTCCCAGTGAAAGTTTAAGTTTCTACATGAAAAGAAGAACATTTTGGGTTGGATTTCTTGCCAACTATGCCCGCTCAGCACTATGCAAGCAATATAGAGAAGGGTTATTTGGGCTGGAAGCACCTGGAGTCCCCACAAAGGTGTGAGCAAAGCTCCGCCTTTGGAGGCTGCAGAGTTTCACTCAATTGTAAAAGGAGAGGCTTGTGAAACAGGGAAGCCAGGGGACATTGTGGGGACAGGGGAGGCCAGAGTTCACAACAGCTAGCCCTCAGTTCATTTAAGGCTATAGAACATTTCTATAAGGTTATGTCTAAACCATATCTTGCATTCCCCAGTTCCTGGGCAGTTATGTGCTCTGCCTGCCTCACACAGATATCTGTTATTTGGAAAGGGAACTTCTAACTTGAGGGACAAATAATACAGATGCCAACCCTTGTCATAGATCATCATGAAAACCTTAATGGCTATCTAAAAGTAATACAAATGCAGAACCAAGTGTCACTTAACGGAACTTTTTGCATTTCCCCTGCAAACATACTATGTAAGCCAATTCGAAACATACAGTTTAGATTCCAGTACTGATTTTTGCAGAAATCAAATAATTCAGAATATTTTTCATTTTAGGGCTTTCTAGAATAGACCACAGAGTTCCCCTCTGTGAGCTGTAATTACACTGTTTCATTATTTATCGTGCATTGGCAGTGTCTAATTTATTAGACTGCTGCTTGCTGAATATTTTATTTCATGTGCATTCTGAGCAAATAAAATTCCTCTTAAAACAAAGCTGAATAAAACAGCATTGTACACCAGAGTGGTGATTAAAAAGTATTTCACCTGCATATCACGTAACAGCTGTGAAATATAACTTTCAGAAAATTCTCCTCAGATTAAAGGTTTTTCAGCTCCACATACAGGTTCACCTAATACAGTCAAATCTCTCCTTCTTAGAACAGTTCCAGAATTTCAGATACAATATGTATAATGTCAGAACAAGTCAGTCTTCCATCAAGGGTAAACACTTGCAAAGTCCAGGCTAAGTAGGTTTGAGACAAACTAGTTTTAAACTAGCATTTTTACATGGCTGTTGTGACAAAGCAAGGCGATGCCAGCAAAGAATTTGCCAACTGGCTGGAAAGAAAGCTTTCCAAATATCTGAATGACAGCTTACAATTCCAAACACACCAAAGTGTCCCATCTTGCTTGTAAACCTTTCTTGCGCCACAGAGTATTACAGCGTATTCCATTTATAAACCCATGGAAAACTTCTGTTATTTCAGACTCAGATTATTAGGACTATACAGATACTTTCCCAGTTTATTTTTAAAGCAGTGACTGAACGGTCACATCCTTTTGTAATTTCTACAGTTCCCACTTCCATTTCAGTTTTTAAACAACCAGGTTTATATTTGCATGCTATATATACTTTATTCTATAATAATATACTACAGGACAATTATACTCGCAAGTATCCTTTCAGAAAGGAGAATGTCATTTGACTAAAAAAAACAAAGACAAAACAAGAAATGGGATTCCAAACACACTATCAGTTCTAATGTCAGTGCAAGTAATTTTAAAAATATTGTGCATTTCATACGAGCATAGTTGTATCCTGTATGTACATCTTCTGAACACAACTACCCAAGCCGGAGTTTATAAAAAATTGACCTAATCAAAGTTTGTCCTCTTTGTTGCCCCTTGGCCTTGAGCAGTCTCCAAAAGATACAAAACTTGCTGCTTATATTTAGAGTAGGAACCAAACTTTTAGAGTCATAAATCCTAGTTTAACTCAATACTGAGAAAGACAGAACCAATCATCTGTATCAAGAGTTCTTAACTCTAATTAAAATACAGGACCAAATATTCATCTGCCCAATTCATTTCTACAAGCTTTTTGAAAAGCAGTGGATGAGAAAGATGAAGCTTTTTGATTTGCTGACTTTATAAAACAGATAGCTATGATTTGCTTTGTAACATTTCAATGACTCAGTGGAATAATTTTCTCCCTTTGAATTACTATAATTTTCTTCTATTGTTTTGTTTAAAAAGTTGAATAACTCTTCCTAGTAGAGAGTATTTGATAATGTGATTCGATTACATTTCACAAACCCCCCCTCCAACTTTTGGAGATTACTTTACTTAACCCTGGGTTTTTTGCTGTTGGAGTATCAGTTACTCTTCAGTAAGTAAAGCATGTGTGCTAAGCCTGTCATTAACTGAATGGATCAGGAAAGTGAGTACCAGGTCTAATATTGCTTGGATGCCACTAATGGGTACGTTATAGATAGAAATATTTCACTGAATCCATTAGTTGTTCTATTGTTATCAATATCACAGTCATTTTTAAAAATGAATTCAAAATCCATTAGCTTTTAAGGCACCATTCAAAAGAAAGCAGTATGTTACAACTGAAACAACTGCAAGTGAGAATGAGACCATTTCCTAGTTTTGATGAACACGCATTCCAGCTTCAATAGTCTCCCTGACAAGATTTGTCTGTTTCTAAATATAAGTATTAATAATACAGATGTATATTTAGGTTTTTCTTTATTTTATTCCATTCTCCAGTAGATGTTGACATGCAAGCAAATCTTTAAAACTTTGATTGCATTTCCTTTTTTAAAATAGACTGTGAAGAAGCAGTTCAAATGCCATGCACACTGGGATAATCATGAGTTTACTACTATCACTAAAAGAAGAATCTCTAAGGTAGAGCTTAAAGAAGTTGAAGGTGAAATAGAAATACGGAATTTTGAAAATAATATAAAGAAACACAATCAGTTGTAAATTTGTGGTAAAAGGAAAGGGATAACTTTTTCTTGTATAATAATATTAAAAAGATAAAAAGAAACATATTTTTACATAGTGCAAAGCTTACCTGAGAGAACTACTGTTTGCTACACAAATGAACCAACACCCAGACAGCTTCATAAAGTACTGACATTTTACAATAGAAGTCACAACATTAAAATAACCCCAGAGACACTTGCACTACTTTCAATGCAGTGTATAAAAGTATAATCTACCCAAAACTGGACTGTCAGAAAGACTCCCTCACGGGCCAGATGGCAAGTGTTTAACAAGCTATTAACTGACATCGCTGTGGTGTTCTAAGTCTGGATGCAAAGTTTAATGCTTTTTGATTTGCAGGTGCTAATGGAAATGTACAACATCTACTGTTGGAAATATGCTATTTCATTGTTATCAGCTTAGAGTTGCTTCCATTTCCCAAAGATACATGTGAATCGACCGTTATGAGAGTAGAAATGGGACATGAAACTCGACCCACTAGTCAAACATGCGTTCTGAACACAGTTTCTAAAATAACTGATCATAGTAATTGCTTTTGCAAATGTGAAAGGACTTATTTTCTTGTTAATTTATTACCATTATCCTATTCTTACAATCTATCCTGACACTATTACAGATCTTGCAATAGTATTTTCTTAATGCTTCAATTGCTATAGATGCATTTACTAAGCTATGATCTCAGTTTGCCTTTAAAGATTTCCCACATGTTACAAAAAGAGAGTTCATCTAAATAGTCATGGTCACCTAGAACAAGTCCTTATGGATTTGTACTTCAGTGTTCATAAAAGCTTTTTCTATGTTAAGGCATTTTTAAGGTCTCCTTTCCATGTGAATTCTCTGGCCTTCATAAAATGTGAACTCACACTGCAACGTTTTCTTCACTTGGGCACACAGAGCTGCCTGTTGCCATAAAAGAAAACTGTAAAAACTCAGCTATCTTTGAGACCGTTATTTTTTCTTTGCAGCTGGCAGAAAGCCAGCAATAGCACAAGAGGGAACTCTTCCAGCCTTTTGCATCCCATAGTTAGATGAAAGATTTAATCAAGTGTGGATGCAAAACCCATTTGTCAAATTGAGAAGAGGAATCCAAGAAGCCATGGGACACCTGAGTCCAGCAGGCAGGACACAAACTGCCAGGCAAGCTTTGTGATGGGAAGTAGGCAAGTTTGGCCAAGTTCAGACAGGTGGTTGGGAGAAGGACATGGAGAACAAGGTCTAACAGATCAGCAATCAACGGGTGTACTGCATGGCCAGCAGCAACAGGTGTCCTTTACTCATATATCACGTGGGCAGGGCACCCATGAGTCAGACGTATAGACACTTACAGTATGTAGTTTCCTGGGTGGCAGATGGCTTGTCTGGGTGTAGCCTGGCAGCAGCTGATGGAGACATTCAGAGTTACTGCAAGAGAAACATGCACATGCAGCATAAGCTTTTTTTCCAGGCTAGGAAACAATGTCTATTTTTATTACTAATATTATTTTTTAAAAAAGTAATTATGATTTTGAATGGTATTTTCGAATGCTTTGGATTGGTACAAGTCTCACACAACAGCTGTGGCTTTAACTCTTAGTTTTTGTACGAGCACATGAGGTGACCATGTTGACACAAGAGTGAAAATATCTGGTCTTTGCAACTCACACTTTGCAAACTTTTGCAACTTTTCTTTGCAACTCAAACTTTATATGATCACCTATTGCCTTTTCAGTTCTATTTCTTCACCAGCCCTGTGAAGTCCAGGAATTTCTGAAGCCAAAACCCTGAGGTTTATGAAGCTACCTTTACCCTGCTTGTATTTTAACACAAAGGACCTTGCTCTTTAGTCACTACATTCCCACTGTTTCCCTACACTGTAAAGATACTTCTATATTTAAATGTCTTCAGATTATACTTCAAGTATTGTAATCCAAATTTACCATATACGTCCCTAAACCTTCCTGCTTCAGGGCCTGGCATCTCTCAAAATAAGGTCAAATTATTTCACATATTTTAAGATCCTTGTTCCTGCTGAGTCATCCTTGTTTTGACCTTGAGTTATTTGTCTTGGTCTCTTTACACGGAAAGTTTATTTTAGGTTTGTTTGTTTGTTTTTAATATACATGAGCACTTGAACTGTGTCACGACACTGAAGGACGGGTGTTACTGAAACCACTTCTCATAGGGATAGATCGTCAGCCAACTTACTTATCGGGTGTCATCTCTGCACCAGCCTCACGACGTTCTGGTCTCGAACTACAGTTTTCTACACTCGAAACGCTTTTTGAGGAGTTTTGAAATAAGCGCTTCCGAAGGCGGCACTGACGGGGCGCCCGGCGACGGCCACCCCACAGTTGAGGCGGGCTGAGGCGGGCCGGGCCGGGGCGGCGCACCCCGGGCAGCTCCCTCCCACGGCGGAGAGGAGACGTGTGACAGCCCGACTTCTGTCTTGAAGCTTCCGAAGGAGAAGGGGCCGCCGCGGCGCGGGGGAGGAAGGAAGGGAGGAAGGAAGGTTTCCCGCGGATCCTCGGGCTCCCGTCGCCGCAGGTGCAGCGCGGGAGGAGCGGCACCAGACGGTGCCCGAAGCGGGAGCGCCCTGAGAGAGGTAGGGTCAGGGCGCGCGCCTCGCCCCGCCCCGCCCGGGCGACCGTTAACGGCCCCCCGCGCCGCTCGCCCCCCGCGCTGGGCCGGGCGGGGCAGGGCTCGGCAGCCCCCCCA
>VYZX01030667.1:26159-42838 GCA_013401335.1 Brachypteracias leptosomus
AATTTTGGAAAGGGATTACAAAACTATACTGAACAAATCCCAACCATGCTTCTGGTACTTCCTGATTTTGGTCATCATCAGAAGGCCAAGAGGAAAACTAGAGCTGTGTTGTACTATCTCTGGCTTCTGCACTTGGTTCTGTTCAAAAGCAATTAAACATAAAAATAAGAAATTTGATTTTTAAAAAACAAAAAACCCCTCACAAATGAAAAACACCAATCAAAACTAACCAGACAAACCCACAGAAAACCTATAAACCAACCACAGCCTTGGTCAGAATAAGAAGCACTGTCTTAAATTATTTCCTGCTCTACCATGAGTGTAGTATATTCGCTAATGGTCGAGAGAAAGAGGAAACAGTCCTAGTATGTATGTACTAATCTAGCTCATTGGCTTGTGGGAAGGGCAGAGGTGAAGAGGAAAGGCACAGCCTATTCGTTTCTGACTGATGGCTCAATGTGAGAACAGCTGCATTACTGTGTGCTTAAATAAAAACTACAGTGAGTCAGAAGGTGAAAATAAAATAATGAAGGTGGCTATGAAGTCAACAACCATTTTATCATTCAGAAGTCTCAACTGTATTCAACCATCCAATTTAAGTACTTCTGGAAACTTTATTTTTAAATTTGTGTCATCATCCATTAATAAAGAATTGTACTAAATCTATTTATACATTGAGTCAGAAAACTCTAATGATGTATAACATTTGAATTAAGGTAGGCACTTAGCTTAGAGAGGGGCTGCAATTAAAGCCTGTCAGTATAAAGCTGTGTTGTAACAACAGATCTTTTATAGTAACTGGAAATATGATTTTAATGAAAAGTATTAAGACCTGTTAGAAAAGAAGTATTCTAGAACCAGAAAGTCTTTTGGGTAATTATTTTGCCTTTTGTGAAATGTACTTCTTCTAAATGCATGTAATGTAAATTTTTTTTTTTTTTTTTTCCAGATTTCCTTTCTCCCCCAGAAGAGAACGAAGATCCTTACAATCTTGATGATGCCCCAGACAATTTGGATTATGTTATCAAGATAAAAGGGGGAATTCCCTTTGTTTATGATAACAAAGAAATGATGGAACTCAATGAGCCTCACAGCCTGCCATATCCTGACCTGGAGACCTATACCCTTGACCTGAGCCATGTTCTTGCTCTAATTGCAGATGGTCCAACGTATGTTTCTCTTTCTTTCTTCTCTGCCCATTCAGGCTGCTGGTTACCTTTAGTTTAATACTTCTCACTCTTGTGATATTTAATTCCTCAATGTACTCATTCTACAGTAATGTTTTGTTTTACCCTTCTCAAGAATTAATGCATCACAGAAAGACTTAAAAGGGGAACCCCTTCCGCACATATGGCTGTATTTCATTTCTTTAGTTTATTTGCATCAACCATGGCAAAATGAGAATCAGTTAACTGAAAAGCAATATATTGGCCAAATGTTCCCATTCCAGTCAAATCTGGAGACATTCAGAACCCTCCTGGACGCCATCCTGTGCAACCTGTTCTGGCAGAGTGTTCGGACTACATGATCTGCAGAGGTCCCTTCCAACCCCTATCATTCTGTGATTCTGTGACCCAAACTTATTAAGACATGGGATCTGAAACTTGAGCTGCACCTTATCTATTTTGTTTTTGAAAAGTTGTCTGGAATTCCTTCTGTTCTACTTTTGCTGCGTGAAGAGAAGCTCTGTGTATGTAGAGCATACAAAACAGGTCAACAGCATAAATAATTCACATCTGGAACAAATCAGACTGAATAACTGCTCATGTGCTGCAAAACTGATCCACACATGCACAATGAAAATAAGTCTGAAATTTTCCAGAACCATCAAACTCCTGGGAAATCTCTAAAAACCAGAAATATAACAACTCTAGTACAGTCACAACAAGGCAATGTCCTTGCCCATTGCATACCAAAAATGTGCATCCAGTTTTTAAGTTTGCTTCCCAGCTGAGGACTGGAAACATCAAGGTTTCTCATGGCCTCAACATGAGGAAAGGAAAAGAATCCAGCCTACGATGGAGCAAAGCAGGACCCTGAACTGTTCTGAACTATTTGTCCTGCCTGCCAGCACTGCATTCCTAGTCCTTCTGCCTTTGAGACATCATCACTTAGAACATGACAAGTTAGTCACCGCTGATGCATTCTTTCCCCTTTGAGTCTGTGTCCAACACCTGCAGCATAATCTCTCTGCCTTGTGCCTTGACAGTGGCACAGCAGATGGGCTGAAAAGAACTGTCCCATTCCCTAAGTGCTTTTTCAACAGCAAAAGCCTCTGCTTCCACCAGCACAATCAGCACTCCTGCTCCAAATCAAAGCTAGCTTGGCTATGCTTGTTTACAGTATGTCATGGCCAAGTGCGTTTCCAGTGTTATATTCCAACAGACAGATATTGAGAAGACTAAAGGATAAGGAGGAAAAAACTTGACGCAAAAGTCATATTGAAGACCCTTCTTTTTGCAGCTTTGTTTAACAGTGTTTATCAGAAAGCCATAAGTAAGAAGGGCCTTGGTAGGACATGTCAGAACACTCAGCACCTTTGTAATGTAGGAGCAATCATCTGCTCCTTTCACTTCTTCAGATGAAGCTTTTGCAGGCTGATTCACACTCCCTGATAAATACACACAAACCAAAAAGTCCTTTCTGTAATCGTGTTACATAAGCTCTTCATATGATATTGTTTCCTTGTTTGCAGCAAGTGCTTTCCTGTCATTTATGTCGATCACACATAAGGCTGCTTGGAGATCAAGAACCCATTGTTCTTTACTCCCTGCTGTTCTTAAACTGGTGAAATGTCACCCCTACTCCTCAGTCTTACAGTCTCTTGGACAATAGTATAATTCAACAAAGACCTCCTGCAGCAGACAAATGGGTCTTGATCAGTATCAGATACAGTGAAACTGTTTGAATTGGACTTTCAAATCCATAATAGGATTTGTGTCCCATTGAGCACTATTAATATAAATATTGTAGATTCAGTAAGAATTGACAGATGGTGAAGAGAAAAACCATGTCATTGGTTAAAAATAGAATGAGAAACAAAAGATGAAAGTGAAGACAAGAGTAGGCAAGCAGGAACAAAACCCCATGATTTTTCTAAGAAGAGCACAAGAAATTATTTTGGAAAAAAGTATTGCTACATAATAGATGTGGGGGTTTTTAAGGCATAAAAAGTGAAAGTATATTGGATCTTACCTTGGTTTCTTATATTCACATTTGAAAAGCAAATAAACTTTGGGGAATTTATTTTTTCCATAGTGAGTAAGTCTGGATTAGAGGTTGTTTCTGTTACACATGAGGTGATCTGCTCTATCAGAAGTATAGTTTCAGAGTAGTAGCAACTGACATCACATTTTATTATAGGTTTTATGCTTTCTCTAGTCAGTTCCTAAAAGAATTGCAGTTTAGGCACAGATACAGTGATAACAATACTTGGACAACTTAATAGTTATGTAGAGTTCTTTTTGAGGTTTTACCAATAACTTTGGTCTGAAGTCATATTTGATATTGACATATATTTGTTAACCAGTAGGATAAGAAGATTTGTCTTTGTTTTCATGAACTTGAAATACAAATAGTTTTAAATCACAGTTAATTTTTATGTTTTCTCTTACAGAAAAACATATTGTCATCGGAGGCTTAACTTTTTAGAATCTAAATTTAGTTTACATGAGATGTTAAATGAAATGTCAGAATTTAAAGAACTAAAGAGTAATCCCCATCGAGACTTTTATAACGTGAGAAAGGTAAGTGTGAAAGGATTAAGGACATAACATTGGTTTTAGTAGGAGCTCCAACAATTTTGCATTTCTTGTGTGTGGTGTAGGTGATATGCATGAAGTGGTGTGTGCATACCACTCAACTGAATTATGTTATTTTAAGAATATTAAAATTTTTCTGTATGGGAACACTCCAGGAAAAATAATTTGAATGTAAATGGGTTAAATGGATTATGCTAAACTCATCTGTTTACTTACTCAGAATCAAAGGGACTTAATTGTATGTAGATTGCTTTAAAGGAGTGAAACAGAGTTAATAAAATAAAGCTCACTTGGATTATGCATAAAAATACCCACATGGAGGTTTAATTCATTTTAATTCACTTAAAGACAGGCAAGTGCATTTTCCTGCTTTCATGTAGGTAAGTCACACTAGATTGTAGTAGGAATAGCTGTCTAGATTTTGGATAAAAATAGGTGTTCAAATACATGTTAAAAGAAAAACGACCTCCCATAAAAACTGAATTGAGGACTTATGCTGCCATCACTTTGTGGTAAAAAATGTCTGTGAAATATTAAGTAAAAAGATTATTTGGGTTATATTCTTAGCTGCCTCTGAGATACACTGGGATGTAATTAGCAGTCAGGTAGGGGAGTCAAGGAGCTGATTTAATTTCCTGGCATATTCACACCCAGGGGAGCTGCATTCTCTTCAAAGCGTGGGAGCAGCAGTGTTGCGCTGCTTCATTTGCTTCCCTTTCCTGACGTTAAGAGGAAGTTACTGGAGAGATAATGCTTCAGCTTGATAGGTGAGATTTCTTCACAAAGCAGTAATTATTGCTGGTGTTTTTAACCACCTCAGGCCCATTTTGCATTGTTTCTATATGCAACTGGAAGAGGTAGTCCTTATTGTGTAATTTTAAGGTTTAAATCAATACTCTAATCCTTCTCATTTATATTTTGGTTAGTGCTAGTACATCAAAAAGTCCTTTTGGCTTTTCCCCATTGTGTCCAGTGTGCTGGCTACTGAATGTTTGCTACTCTTGTAATAAACTGTCAAATACAAAATCTGCTAAACCAAAGTGTTTGAATGTACCCCTGTCTATCACAAGGCTAGAACCAGATGGGTTGTTAGGTAAATTCTAATGAATTTCACACTCATCTGTTAGACATATGGATGGGAGGATCTTTTAGCTAATTCACTCAAGCAGGCCTCAAGTGGCAGAGCCTTGACTCCTAACTTGACAGTTTTCTTGCATAACCCTGGACAAGGTATTTATTCCATGCCACATTCAGATAAACACTTTCATAGCTGACAGAGGCATTAATAATAAAACACATGGTGCCTGTGAAGTGTGAAGGACAGAGATGTGGATTGGGTAACTGCCTAGACAGTCAATTTGATTACTGAGAAGCTATAATTAACAGGATTGTACTTGCTAAGTCCAGCTTTTGATTTAAAAACAAATGTTCAATGTCTTCGGGCATATCTTAACTATTTTCTAACTCTGCTATTAAATAAACCAATCTTCAAATGGATTCATGTTGTTCAGAAGCACAAAATGTGCATCACTTCCCTTCTGGCAACACCAACAAGCAGCACCAGCAAGACAGCAGGAACAAGCTTGTTTTTCTCTGGCAGAGGTCATTCCTATCGCTAGTTATTGCTTTAAAAATTCTTGCTGCACAGTGTTAATCATGCTTAAAGTAGCATATTTATGAGGCAAGCTTACAAGTAGTATTTTCCCGGAGCACCCTCTAGGGAAAGAAAACTGCATCGTAGATAGAATTCCTGTAAGTGCCCAAATAATCTTCTTTTCCTTATGTCTTGCAAACTCAAGTGATGTTTGGATCTGGAACTTTCCTGAAGTGCTCCCTCCCTAATAACAGTATCAGCAGTGGAACTTAAAATATGAAACAGACACTTCTAGGGCCTATGTTTTCAGGATGTCTCCCTGTTAGTCAATCCTGAACGGTGCGTACCGCTCGTAAGGAAAGCAAGAAATAAGATTTACCTCCCAAAAGTGCTGTTAATGAATTGGTCTGTTACATCCCTCAGACACTAGTGTGGAGATCCCGGTACAATTGGCTTGCTTATATAAAAGAGACAAAGTAACTGATGGAAAATGCCAAAATTAAAATGGATTTGAATGTAGTGGCAAGGTCAATCAGTGAATGTGTATTACTGCATCTAGAAAGGCACAGTTACACAGCACTGGTTGCTGCTGTCACATACTGTTTGGTCTAGATTGTTGCAAATGATTTTTCTATTTTTTAATATTGGTTAGACAAAAAGGAAGTAAATTCTAGCTTTTGTTTGTGATCACAGGGTTGAGATCCACTTGCTACTTCTAAGAAAGGAAGTTAGAGTGGGTTTATAGATTTCTGAATTCTATAGATCTTACAAAATAATGAATGAAATTAACAGATACCTGGTCTTTAAATGTATGATTAAAAGCCTCATGAGTGACCAGTGAATCTACAACTTAACTTCCCTGAACTTTGATTCATTCAGAGGTTGCTTCTCCCCTTACCCCCTTGCTGACTTTGGTGATGAAATTTGGTTTCAGTATATAAACCAAAAACTGACAGTGAATGGGAAGACCTATGGGTTAGCAGCAGATTCAAAGGACGGGATGCCTTGGTGCACCTTTGTTAGCATTACATGTAATAGCACCTTACCACTGTTAACTTGATAACATTTCAAGTAATAACAAAAAATCCCATACCAAATCAGACCATATAAACTACATCTAAGGGTTTAGATGCTTCATTTAGATAGGACTGTACACTGACTTGTGAAAATGCACAAAAGCATACAGACTAGTTATGTACTAGGGTAGGTCGAAGCTCAAGTCAGTAAAACCTTCCAAAAAGTTGCATTGCCTCACAATGAAGAAAGCTCTGTGATACTTGAGAATAGACTTCTGTTGTTACTGAAGTTCTTGCTTACCAGAGGTCAAAATATACCGGGTAGTTAAAAAGGGTAGCCAAAGTACTGCATATTCTCTGGAAAAAAAATGTAAGAGACTCCAGGAAAGTCTTTTTACTGCTGGGAAATAAATATATTTAGGGAGAGGGAGGAGATAAAAGAAAAAGAAAAAAAACACCACCAAAAAACTTGGATCTCAGAGAATAAGCCTGACATGGTTTGCCTAGCTATAGAGCTATGGGTGACATGCTAGTGGGGACTGGAGATTTCACAGGAGCTTATGCAATTGCAGAGGCACACTTGAGAGAAATCTTTCTCAAAGGGAAGCAGGACTTCAAAAGAAATACAGTTACTACTGTGTCATGTGATCCTTGCATATAAGCAAACAAAACAAACAAAATATCTCTTTGCTCTCTGTCCTTGCCCTCCTAACGGTAGTGAATTCATGTTGATTTAAATTAAGAGCAAGTGTTTTGTTTTGTTTTTCCAAGACTCATTAATTCCAGTAACTGAGCCACAACTGGAACTCGTGCATTCTGAAACTACATTTTTTCAGGTTCCCTACACTAGGTATTCTATGCTCATGACTTGTTTTTCCTGAATGTTTAGAGTTTGTAGGGCATCTATTAACTGTTACTTCACTCTCCCACATAAGCTGACCAAGTCTAGTAGTTTGTAGCGTTTCACTGGTCCAGGAAGAGTTTATAGTAAATAATATTTGTTTCTAAAACAGAAGACATTTATTAACCTGAGTAAGCCTATATATAATGTACTTGGGTTCTATATGAGTACCATGAGGAGTATATGAATCTGTTAGGGTAGAGCTGGTTTTACGATTTTAGACACAGCATTGTTTACTACGTTAGTCATGTACTTCATGTTGTGTATTTCAAGACAGTAATAGTTTCTTGCTTTTTCATTTAGCTTTAAAGCGTCTAGTATATTTGAACTGGGCAGTGATTAACAATTAAATGTTAATGTTTAGGATTCAGTTTATATCCTGGTCTTTAGTTATGCCATTAACATGCACATAGAGATAGATTTACCTTTAAAAGGCTGCAGCAACTTCTGTACGTATAAACTGGTCTCATGTACCTGCCCACGTTTGCAGTTTCCTGGACAGAAGAGTCCTGCATGACAGTCCTTGCAGAAATGGAGGTTAATGTGACTCCTTATAGTGGGTTTATTGGAGAATTCCTTCTAATATGACTTCCTGCATACAGGCTACACAGCTCCTGTTGAGAGCACGTCCCTGGGAATGCTAGTTACTTGCACTTTAAAAAGCACAGTGTGGTGGATTCAAACTGTTCCAATGGAGTATCTTTAGGAACCCGTATCTAATGTCAGCATCCAATCTTCAGATTGTGTTACGTTATGGCTTGTGAGATGGAAGAGCCCCCTCTCGGCCTCATGGTCTCTTTTGGATATACAAATATCTGTATGCAGTTAATCAAATTAACTCTGAAAGTGCACCCTGAAAGCCAAATAAGTTTCAGTTTTACAATGACATGGCAGTGTGGGTTTTCCAGCTCCTGTTTCCTTTTGAGACCTTTCTTGGGAATGTCGTCAGCATTTGTTTTTCTAAACCTTTAAACACAGACAGCAAAACTGGAGCATTCTGACAGCTGCATTACCAGTGTTGTGAAGAAGCAAGATTATTTTTTATTTTTTGCTTTGAAGCTCCTTTCATACTCAGAATGAGGAGTTAGAGTAGCCGTTGCTACTACAGTTTCACGTAAGACTTCATGGTAAAGTGTTATTTATAATGACTCTAAACCATCTCCTACCAATATATAGGATAGTATAGTTGCTTTTTAAACTTACTATCTGAACCATCCTGTCCCTGATATATATAATTTTGAAACTTGTATTACAGACTATCTGGCTTCCTACTCCTTTTGCAGAACCAGATTCTGCCAGTTGGTCTTGTAAGACTTGTCTCCAGTACCAGGCAGCTGGTGCACATGGCAGATTTTAAAAATAGTGAAAGTTGGTGATTGCTTCTGACCACATCCCTGTGCTCACGACCCAGGCAGGACCTGTGCTGGAGGACAGTGGGAAGCTGGGCAGATGGGCTGCAGCACTGTGGCTTGTGGGTGAGCTGAAACTGCTGCTGCTAGAATTCGGCAGGCTGGACTTGAAGAGTCCGTCGAGCTGTCCCCTGGGCCATTGTGCTCATTGTGTCAACCGTGAAATCTAATCAGAACAGTGGTTTGGTTTAATTTTAAATTGATAGACAGTTGTTGGTAATTTCATTGTTTTGCCTAGGACATGCATTAGGCTTTTTTGTTGTTCAATCAGGATTTCTCAAGAAAATTCAAAGCAAGTGGATCCTGGAGCAGCAGCTCTGCTGCTCCACACACTAGATATTGCTGTGCTGTTAGATTCCCCCAGGCCGTTACCCAAGCTCGGGTAACTTCTCTTTCAAGTACTTGTTCCTTAGGAACTGCCATTAGTACTACCTGCCTTTTCAATCAAGAAAGAGTTGGGGAATATACTTTGTTTTCTTCTATTCTTTAGTGGTATATTTTGCTCCTATGGTCAAGATGATAAATCCCTGACTGCAAGGAACTGCAACGGATTTGTTTTACATATCTACAGGGGGCACCTGAGGAATTACACATATTGAAGGAAAAACTTAAATGAACAAGCAAACCCCCAAATCTCATCTGTTGTTTCTTTGGATTGAGTTCTGATATAGGCTGCTCCATTAGCAGTGAAAGCTTCTGAACAAAAGAAAAGCATGTCTGTGAAAACTGTTTGGTTCTCATTAATGTATTTTAAAAAATGTGACTTCGACAAAAAACTGAAGGAACTACTCTCAGCCTTTCTGTGAAGCTTGCACTTCCCTTTGTGTGTGAAGAGATCTGGAGAAACGGAAAAACCTGTCAGCATTAGGAGCTGCTGTATTATAATTAAACTTGGAAAACATAGTGACAAAATCTCTCACGTGTACATTTTACAATTCTAGTGACACAAGATGTTTCATGTGGTTGAAATACAAAAATGCTTTTGGAAATGTCTGAGAATTTCAGGGCCTTTCAGTCAGAAAGGATGGTTATAACTAGAAAGACATCATCGATTGATGGATGAATGAAAGGTTACTAAAGGATCAGAGTGTCCTTTAAGGAAGTATCACATTTAATCTGAAGCCAGGTTCTCTAATTGGCACTTAGGTATCTTAACATGTTCAAAATGTTCTTATTTAAATAGAAAACTATTAATTGAGGGCTATTTTATTTATAGTTCTGCTTATTGCATAATTGCTCCTAACCCAAAATCTCAGGGTTCTGAAAAATTTTTACTTGCTAAGGAACTAATGCAATTGTTACTTAAGGAATACTTTAGAAGGCTTTAGCATTGTTGGCACTGGCATATATACTTTGCTAGTTTAAATTGATGTATATAGATGATAAGCATGAATAATCTTTTGATTTCAGGTTGATACTCATATCCATGCTGCTGCCTGCATGAACCAGAAGCACTTATTGAGGTTTATTAAGCACACATATCAAACGGAGCCTGACAGGATTGTTGCAGAGAAAAAAGGCAAGAAGATGACTTTAAAGCAAGTTTTTGAAAGCCTTCATATGGACCCGTATGACCTCACTGTAGACTCCTTAGATGTCCATGCAGTAAGTTTATTAAAATGACAAAATAAATGACAAAAAGCTAAGTTTTCTAAGTGTGACATTCTGGTTTCTGCAGTTTTTTGCAAGATAACTTACTAAATCAGAATTTGAACTCATGCATTACTTTAAGTTAGCGTTAGCCTTTTCTGTGTGTTTTATTGCTGGTTTATAAACTATTATGTGTACTTATAACCATGGTTATTTGGGCTTTTTCCTCCTTCAGGGTCGTCAAACATTTCATCGATTTGACAAATTCAATTCCAAGTACAATCCAGTTGGTGCTAGTGAGCTGAGGGACTTGTATCTGAAAACTGAGAACTACATTGGTGGTGAATATTTTGCTCGTATGGTCAAGGTAAATATGTTTCAAGCTTTTCCAGCTGTAGAGAAATGAAGGTTTGTAAAGGATTTGTGGTCGTAATTATGTCTAGAGCTAACACGATGGTTAAGTGACTCCAAGTATTGGACAATGCATCAGCTAAAGACCTCTGCTAAGTCAGCCACTGCTGCTCTCTAAATAATTTTATGAATTAGAAACTCATACACATAACCTGCGTGTGTATGAATTCAAAGCAGGGTTGTGTGCAGTTTCAAACTAATGGAGAGCAGCCAAGGGTCAATTCACTGGCTTAATATTTTGTTGGGATGTAGTTGGCTAGTGGTAGCTGCTGGGAATGGAGCTAGGGAAGCACCTCTGCTTAGATCTTTATCTCCACATGCATGCATGGGCTTCAAATTTATTTCTTACAAAAAAGGAATTAATAGCTATCATGAACTAGATGATCTAGAACATCAGCTCTTCTTAGATGTATAGAAGTGCTTGTCTAATGGCCTTAAAATTGCTCACTCCCATGGATTCTGGGTCAGATGCTCCACATTGGTCTGGATATTTTATATAGTCATTTACTACAGTTTAAATAGTATAATTCTGATTTACAAATTTTAAACCTATGTCTTACAAAGGTGTTAGTAATAACTGCACAAGAATATTGTCCTCTAAATCTAGGTGGTACAGTTACTTACAATCAAGAGATATCTGAGATAGCTTGCTAGTAGAATATGAGATGCCTAAAATAAAATAATAGACAAGAGATTCCCTGTATCTTTAAGAGGTGATATCAGTTATGTCTGACCTGAGGAAAATACAATGATAAATATACTACTAGCTGTAAATGATCTTCAGTGTCCATATTAAAGCAAATATATTTATTACTTAATAGGAAGTAGCCCGTGAACTAGAAGAAAGTAAGTACCAGTATACAGAACCCCGCTTATCCATTTATGGACGGTCTCCAGATGAATGGCTGAACTTGGCAAAATGGTTCATTAAGCATAAAGTTTATTCCCCTAATATGCGCTGGATAATTCAGGTTCCCAGAATCTAGTAAGTAATCAGGAGCTCTTGGTAATTTTAATAGTTTGAAATCATACCAATGATTTGTTCTAATTTCTGATATTTTTTAGATGGTTTATGAGCTGTCTTGTAGTTCTATTTATAAGCAACAGCCTGGGAAATTTATTCCTGACCATTGATGCAGTTTTCCTGACAGTCTGGGGGTGGAATACAGGAGATGGGGTTTAAATCTACTCTTTATGAAGCTATTCAAAAGTACAGTGAATTATTTCTAAGTCTGAAGATACTAAAACCAAAATTTACAACTGGGTGAAATTAAGCCACATTCAAAGGCATGGTAAAATACAGTTTAGTAATGAAAATAAATCAACTCCTGAATTCCATAAAGGAGTACCAAATGCTCTGTAAAACTTATCAAAAAACTTCTTCAAAATCAGTGACTACATGACAGTGAACTTGGAAATGCAACCCAGATCGCTGATCTGCTGGCTTAAATCAGTATCAGATTTTCTTAGTTTTTAAGCATCCTTTGGGACTTTATTAAATGATTCTTTGTTTCTAATACTATATATTGTCATACAGTCTCTCATGATAATTTTGTCAGCCTTAATAGCTGAGCCTTATGTTTTGAAATTGCATAGTTGGAATGCAAGTAGAGAAAGAGCTGTCATGGTCGCACACCCCCCAGAGTGTGTTTCTCATTACGGAGAAAGTTTCTCTCTTTTAATTTCTTATGTAGCAATTTCTTACATGCGTAGCAGTGTCAACACTTCCATTAAGTCATGCACTTAATGACACACTGAAGTACTGTCCCTCTTTTCTGAGAAGCTCACTAAAGCAGAACATTCTACTTTATTTTGGAGTAGTTACAGCTTAGAAAACAGAATCTTTCACAAGAGGTAATTCCTTATTTCCCCTATTAGTACTTGGATTGCTGTAAAGGAAAGGGTCAGTGTTCTTGAGACAGCATCTACCCCCTGCTACTGTCTCTATATTTGGAGTACTCGGGATCTTCAGCAGAGCCTGGATGGAGCAGAGTGCCAGACAGCACAAGAAATGGAGCACAGAGACAATCCCTGCCCTGACATAAACTTTGAATTTCTGAATCCTGGGAGAACTGATGCTGTAAAATATATACAGATAACTGAAAATATGAAAGTGGAAGAAAAATATAAGTTGATTAAAGAATGGTCACAACCATGTATATTTTTTTCCCTTTCAGTGACATATTTAGATCAAAAAATATTCTGCCTAGTTTTGGAAAGATGCTGGAGAACATCTTTGTACCTTTGTTTGAAGCAACAATTAATCCCAAAGACCACAAGGAACTGCACCTTTTCCTCAAATATGTAAGTATGCTTGGATTTTCTGTCTCACGTGAAATGGATCCTCTCCTACTCATAAATTTTGTTTGTACGTAGCTGTTTCCAGACACTAAAAAAGCTTTCTCCTCCATAGATTACTTTTATTATTGTTTTAAAGTCCTGACATACAATGTAATAAAAACCTGAGTGAGGTCCTGTTGTCAAATAGTTATTTTCTCTGAAACAGCTCAACAGCTACTTATTTGTCCTCTCAGTAATCCTCTCTATAAAGAATGACCAAAAACCATTTGCATGTTCTTGTGCAGCAGGAACATCATAATGCAGGACATGTACTTTGAGCTTGTCTCTAGGACTGGCCTCCAAAAAAGAGGCAACTGAAAGGAAACAGCGTGTAGATCCTGATGGTACTCAGGACAGAGGTGGGATGGAGCTGCTGGAATGGGATTAAAAGAGACATTTCTGACTGTGTCCCAGATCAGAACTCCGAGGTTTTCTGGGAGCCTCTGGCCTTCAGTGGCTTTTCAAACAACAAAGGAGATGAGTTTAAAGGATTATAATCAGAATCTGAGGGAGTCTTACAGGCCTATGACCCCATAGGAGTCTGAAGACTTTTGTGCACCTGGGCTGCCTACTTGTCTCAGGAGAAAAAAATGTGTGAAACTTCCTTTGAGAAAAGACATTATTGCTGCTGTCTGCATGGTAGGGTAGGAGGGCAGAGCAGCAGGACTGCTAGTGTAAGGATGGAAACGAAGGAAGGGGACTAGATGCTCTGTACAAGCAAGTCATGAAGCAAGAGTAAGTAATGCTGAAGTCTGCTTCCTGAAAACACTGATTTCTGAGTATCTCTTCTCCCACCAGGTGACTGGCTTCGACAGTGTTGATGATGAATCCAAACACAGTGGCCATATGTTCTCTGACAAAAGCCTTAACCCTGACCTCTGGACAAGTGAGAAGAATCCCCCGTACAGTTATTATTTGTATTACATGTATGTGAACATCATGCTGCTAAACAACCTTAGGAAGTAAGTAGTCATTTTTCTCTTTTACAATTTTTTTTTTTTATATTTTTCTCTTATAATCTTGATCTCAATCTAAGTCAAGGTCTAGATCATATATCTTTTGAAGCAAAGGTTATCTTGAATTATTTTAAAGAGTCCAAGAGGAGTACGTGATTTATTCTGAAAACATTAAATGCAAAATGAATTCAAATTAAATATTCAGAAATAAAGGTTAGGCATTTGTGGTTATTTTTGGTTTTTGAATTCCTTAAACTTGAATGTATCAAACAAAACAAAAGAAGCCCCACAAAATTGACTTGCTTGGATTCACAGTGGATTTCCAAATACAATGTACCTCTTGGTAGCTTGCTATCTCTGGGTAATTTAAGGGATACAAAGTTATGTTGTGAAATATTGGTTTAAGGGCTGCTGCTGTTGCCACAATAGACAAAGGAGGACGTTAACTATAAATTGCACATCTAGCTAACTAACTTTAGCATGCTTATTGACTCATGCAGTTTTACTACTTTTGCAACCGATATGTAGGCAAGTAACGCAGGGAGTTATGATACTGAATGTGAGATCATGACTGTAAAAGCAGACTCTGGCATCAGGCTCAGTAAGGCCTGAAATTCAACTTGAGGTTATGTTCCCGAGTTGGTGGCTGACTCACTGGTGACCTGCACAACTCACTCAAATCAAGGCACAGTGAGCTTACCTGGTGATACTACGGTGTCATCACTTACCTTGCAAGGATATTTATAAAACATTTGGGGATTTTCTTATAGGAGGTGCACAGATTTGTGATTTTAACAGGTCTTATCCAAGTTAACATTCACAATGTTATTTCTTCTCTCCCACTACTCAAGCATTTCTTTATCTACCATCATACATAAACAAAACTCATACTAAAAACATACACCTTAAATTACCTTGAACCTGCAACAAACAGGCCTAGTTGTTAGTTTTAACTCTATAACGGAAAGGACACAGTGCAGCAGGTATCTAAGTCACCCCTTCTTCCTGACTTCCTTTACATTATCTGTAGTCAATGTTTTTTTTTCTTTTCCAAAGACAGAGATTCTGTGAGAACTTACGCACTTCTTTTTTATCTCAAGATCATTTCAACTACTGTTTGAAAATCTCCCTAATCATTAAATGTTCTTTACAGCTAGGAGAGATAAAGACACAATTCATCAATGAGTCAGTAAAACTGTTCACCCTGAGTATTTGAGGCACTACAGCCAGCCATTACAAGACATTTTTATACATTTGGTTGTATTAGCAAAGTCAGCAAGGATGGATTACATCCTCATATCCATTTTCAGGAGAAACATTACCAAACTTCCATCCTAGGACTGCCTTACACTCTAGCAGTCCTTGTTGAAATTCTTTGTTTTGAACACATCCAAGTACTTACAGGACATTTGTCTGCACTAACAGGGTCCATTGTAACCTAAAATCCAGCATAATTTTTAATATAGATAATAAAAATAAAATAGCTCTAGAAATTACAGTGTGGTGAAAGAAATTATATGATGTAATAACTAACACCCCTTGATCATCTCTGTGCTACTGAGGGTGTGGTTTTAGGCAACACTTAACCTGGTGAGAAGGCAGGTTATCATCACACTGGGTAGTGCTAGCTAACTCTTGGTAATATGCTTCCACTTCTTCCCTCATTTTGAATTTAGGAATTATGCAGCCACAGGCTGCATCAGTTCACTTTGCTTTCCATCTGCTATTTACCTCAACTTGAATAACTTCAGCAACTGTTCACCCAGTAGCTAAACAATTGCTAAATGAGATGTAACTGGGGAAGGAAAGAAGTGTGACAAATGTCAGGTGGTGGAAGGGGTTTGGGTGGAGGGACGTGCCCCTTTTGACAGCAGCCCACAGGTAGGCCTGATTAGATGTTGTGTCAAACTGTATGAGAATGTGTAATTTTATTTAATTCCCATATTATTGGTAATTACACACAAAATAGATGAAAAGCGGTACATTTTTTGTTAGTGGAACTTGCTTTTAATCTCCTCAGGGAAAGAGGCATGTGTACCTTCCTGTTTCGACCTCACTGTGGAGAAGCTGGGTCTATCACACACCTTGTATCAGCCTTTCTGACAGCAGACAACATTTCTCATGGATTACTCTTGAAGAAGGTATTGCTTGGTTGCTCACTTAAACTGATCACCATGTGCTTAGACATCACTTATTCAAACAGCAGGCACCAAACTGACTATCTGGGCAGCCCAAAATTACTTTTCTCAGCAAGGCACAAGTAACTTCCGTTTGATCAGAAACCCCACCTGGAATACTGCATTCAGCTCTGGGGCCTCTAACAGAAGGACACGGATCTGCTGGAGTGGGTCTAGAGGAGGGCCAAGAAGATGATCAGAAGGCTGAAACACCTCCCCTGTGAGGACAGGCTGAGAGAGCTAGGGTTGTTCAGCTTGGAGGAGGCTCCAGGGAGACCTTATAGCAGCCTTCCAGTACCTAAAGGGAGCCTACAGGAAAGATGGGGAAGGACTTTTTACAAGGGCATGTAGCAATAGGACAAAGGGGTAATGACTTTAAACTGAAAGACGTAGATTTGGATTAGATATAAGGAAGAAATTTTTCACTGTGAGGGTGGTGAAACACTGGAACAGGTTGCCCAGAGAAGTTGTGGCTGCTCCATCCCTGGCAGTGTTCAAGGCCCGGTTGGAGGAGGCTTTCCGCC
>VYZX01030669.1:17678-77999 GCA_013401335.1 Brachypteracias leptosomus
CTTTCTAATGCAAAGAAAAGCAGTAAATGCTGCCTATGCAGGGCAGTTCTGGGAAATAGTCAGTGCTTATGCTCATTCACCTATTTCCACATAATACAGGCTTATTGTGAAATACACCAGAAAATATGTCGTTATAGAAGTGCACAACTGAAATTTCGCTGTGATTTTGACAAATTTACATGGTGTGGCAGCTAACACCATCCAAATATTTCCCGTATCTCTGATCCATCCTGTGAAACCATTGCTAGCTTGTTCATCCCCACGGTCCCTTCTTCCTGCAGTCCCTTCCAGGTGCCTCTGTATTTCAGCTGCCTGGAAGACAATATATGACTGACCTCTCAGAAGACAGGGGCTTCCAGCTATCTGACCATGCAGGACATAATTTCCTTTGACAGTGGTGTATCACAATGGTAGTTTTGTGTATTATACCTGTCCTGTTAGTTTTCCAGGCCTGGTGTACCACATCTTTCTTTCTTTCTTTTCTTCCCGTAAGCGCAAGCATACCTCTGCAGATAAGGAAAGAAGGCAGAGCTCCAAGGTTGGTCAGGTCACCCATAGCTACTAAGAGAAGTTTTGATGAAGACCTCGCTTGCAATTGCAGCTGACAATCGGCTGGACTTAATTTGTGAGTGACTGAAGGGAGTTAGAGATGCAGCAGCTGAGAGAAGTCTTGCTTTTTACAGCACTTGTGATGTGCCAGCATATCCCCTCTTCATTACCGTTTCTCTGAGTAGGCTTCTTTGAACTGACTTGTAGGGCTGCACTTGTCAATTATTTCAATAGTCAAATAGACGACATTTTTTGCTACCAACTATTTACATTATCAAAGTTTTCATGCTTGAAAATGAGAATAAAAGAGATGTATGTACTAAAATTTGTCACATAATTGCATATACCAGCTATCTACAGAGGCAATACACATATGCCTGTGTCTATTTAATAAGTATGTAGAGTAGAAAATTGCACAGACTATTGCCATTCTCTTGTTCTCCAAGTCATTTTATATTGAAATTATAATGAACTCACAGCTAAAATTGAATCCAAAGATTATGAAATGGGTCAAATTGTTCATGTGCCAGTCTGTAACTGTATGCTACTAGATTTCTATTAGTGGCTTAGGCTAGCACAGCAAAAAGTAGTCCCATCTGCGCTTGTGTTGTATGCTAAAATTAACAAATACTCATTCCTAGGAGTCCAAGCAAAGCGAACACTGTTTCATGGAAAAGTTTTATTAAACTACAAACTGGTTCTCTGTTGTCACCGATGCTCCAGTCAGCGTGCAACCTCTCCCTCCCAGAAGCAACTCCAGGTGGCATAGCATTGCTTGAGCTGTTAGCAATACTCTGAAGAGTATCCTCTGGAGAGTTCTTGAGCCTCATTTATACCTCTTCCCCATTAGATAAGGGGTCTGTTTAAACAGCAAATATTGTGTGACACACGGTGTTTGGTAGTTTTGGCACATATTGGTGGCTTTAATATCTGGAATGGCAAAATTAATATTACAAATGCAGAATACCTTAAAATTAGCGTTAATATTTTTGAAGTAAATTTAGAAGAATGGACACAAGTACTCTTCAGATGAGCAGTAACCGTGTGTGTAGCTAAAGTGAGGATTCCAAGAAGGAATTACCTGTAATTCAGTGAAATACATATGAACATGCTTCATGTATTTATGTATCTTTAATATGTCTCTATTAAATAGACACTAATGTATTCATTAATATGTAATTAATTTGGGCAAATAGATACCAGTAGGCTCATCATACTCTCATACATGAAGCATATTTAAAACAATCTTTATGGAAAGAAAACAGCCTCTGCATCTGACTTTTCAGCTACCTCCTTAGGACCAGGAAGTGAATTTGGATGTCACATGTGACTTGTCTAGTGTAATTGCTGGGGCTAGCATCTTCAGTCAATGCCAAGGCTGGCAGCAAGGCAGTCATTACGCCTTTCCTGAGCAACTCTGCAAGTGTGGCACAGCCCTGCCTCTAGGGCTGAAAGAGCAATTGAATTCCCATCATTATTCTTTTGGGCTTGTCTGCTGGAGAAGGGTGCCCAGCAGTGATGCTTTTTGGTCAGGAACTGATTTACCTAATCTGTCTGGATTAGAGCAACAGTGTGTTTCATATGGTCAGCACACAGGTGCTTGGTCATAAACCTTCTGTGTGTGAGTTACTAAGTTGCAGCTCTCCAGCTTCATGCAGTCACACTGGTATTTCATAGGACTAGGATATCTGTCTTCTAACTTCAGCCAACCAGTTGACACTTAGCACTTACAACTACAATGTCAGCCTGTAAATTACAGCCTCAGCAAAACTGCAGTGCATAATCTGGCAGATGGACCATCACTTTCGGAGAAAGCATGCTTTTGTCCACTGTAAATATGTAACGTAGCATTTCGGAGTCACTGTCAGTTTCCTTTTTCAGTCATCACTGCTTCTTTGCACTCACATCATCTCGCAATGAATAAAGCAATACTCTTATTCTTTATCCTCCTCCTTGGAAGGAAGGAGGATAGAAGGATCAGGAAGTTGTGGAGAACTGGTGAAGAACACAGAAAAAAAATCCCTACCTTTGCTTTGAATCAGTGGTGTAGCTAATCTGGTTTGAATTCATAGATTCTTGCCTGTCCTTAAAATAGAAGCTGGGTGTGGTGGTGGTACTTTCTGAAAGTAGAGTCTGTACTTCCTAAAAATAAAATTAAATTATCAGTGTAAGCACTATGAAGTACCAGCATGTAATCTTCTTCATCTCCAGTCTTCTCTCTGCCCTCTGTCATGGTGTTTGAAGGACAGAATGCAGAAATAAACTGGTTGGTTTGTTTGTGGCTCTATTGAATGACGGAAGTTGAATGGAATTCCAAATATATTGAAGTAGTATTAACTGTACACACACAATATACTAGCTTATATTAGTCATTCAAAATGACTCCTCCTCTGAAAAGGCTGATAAGGAAAAGTCCACATTATGTGAAGATTTCTACATGATTTGACTTTATGTGGCTTGACTAACTGTGGAAATAAAGTTAACTACCCACTACCCACTACTACTTTCTTCTAGTTTATTTTATTCGTAAGAACAAAAAAGCATCTTCAGGTCTTGAAGCTAATTTATGACTTCTAACAGGACAAGGTTGATAGAGAAGATTAAAGCATAGTTCTTAGATTTGTGTCACATGGTTTCTTTCAGCTCCTCCTGTGTCTTTCTCAATTGTAGTATTGTTCATACCAGTCAAACTGAATTCATCTGCAGTTACACACTTACATTTCATTAACGCACTGGTATTTGTTTATTTTAGCTGATAAGGTTATATCATTTCTGTACACAGTCTGCATGACACAGTGAAGCACAAATGACCCACAAAAAGCTCTGTGTTACAGTGCTAGATGTTTCTAGTACCTGCAGCAACTTGCTTCTAAAGCAGATTAAAGCAATCAGCAATACAAACTGTCCTTCACTGGGTTTCCCAGAATGGAACATTTTGCAGTGTTTTTGTTATTGAATTTTCTGTTTCATCAGTGTTTTACCAATAGATACTTAGCAAAGACATTCTCGGTGTTGCTGGTGTCTAGCATGTACTTTCCACCAGCTCAACCCTGTCTCCTGTGCTGACCCTAAGCGTCGTGACCCTAAGGGAGAGCCATGCAGCAGTTTGTGTGCAGTACCTGGAGGTCTCTTCTGAAACCAAACCTAGGCTAGTTTTCAGTTTTGAAGGACATTTCACCCTAATGCCAGAAGCATCTTAGGAAAAGTGGAAGTTGTTCCTTGGAGCCTGTGAATGTAGTGCTTCTTAGTATCATTAATGTTAACTGAGGTTAACTTGAAGGTAGTGAGACTGCTGATTCTGCTTTAGGCTGTCTTCCAGAACAGAACTGGTTCCTGAACTCTGTCTGTCTCTGTGTCTGTGGCAGGAGTGCAGACAGATTGTTGGGTTACTGATGTGCTCTAAACCTGGGCTTCAAGGCTGAGGTACTGGTAACAGTTTAAAACTGAAGTCTGCTTATCAATGAGCTGTCTGAAAATGAGTACTACTTTAATTGCTCTTGTGACAGAGAGGAAGAATTTGGTTTTTTAACATCTGTAGCACCAAGTGTGTAACTCAAAAATCAATATTTTATTTAAGTAGAAAAAGTTAACTTACTACAATACAGAAAATGATATTTTTCTAAAGATACCTCACAGAACCATTGAGCTGTGGCTTGTGGCCTTAAAGTCTAGGCTTTTGTTTCCTCTAAATATATTCTCTTCTGTTTTCTGTGTGTCTGTCAGGTTGGATAAGTAACAGGCAGTAGGCACAGGACCAGGACTCATGTCCCACATATCATGTAAAACAAAACAGGCAGCTCTTTGAATTGTGAGGCAGTCACAAAGCTGGAATGAAGGTGCCAGAATTCCAAAACAGAGTTGCAGTCTCTAACTCTAAATATGAGCAGGGTTTTCTTTTTACATACAGTCTGTACTATCCCAGTACCTACTTGGTCATCTGTAAAACAACCTCACCTTTCAAATTTCTTGTTGCCCTGTCTCAGGTTCCTTCTGAGCCATCCCCCAGCCTCTCTCCTCTCTTCCTCTCTTTGCTGTTCCTTACCAGTGTAGCTTTCTCTGCCATTCTGCTCCACCCTGCCATGGCCAGGGATCTCCTGGCTGCCCTGGTGTTTCTGCTCTGCTCAGATCAGACACATAGACATTGGCAGTGATGCACTCAGGTCTGCAGCCCTTGCTCTCGCTGAGCAGTGCTCCAGCCTGGGTGTGGTCCCCCAGACTTGACATTAGGATCCAATTGCTGATCAGTCGCATGCTGTTTGTGTACTGTGTGCCTGTGTGCTACGAAAGAGAAAGAGAACAGGATCCTTCGAGAGTAGGCTGACTTATAAAATTTTCTGCCCTGATACTATCTCATCAGCAGTAGATTTGAATAATTCACCAAAGTAATGCTACCACTGCAGTTAAAAGAAGGATTATTTGCAAACACTCTCTTAAATTACTGAGGATCACACTTATGAGAATACACTAGAAGGTTCATTTTGTGTTACACTTTCCTTAATTCAGGGCTTAATTTATCTAAATTTTGTGGGCTATCTGCTCAAAGGCATGGTTTGTCAGCTCTCAAGATTGGTGTGTCAAACTGTTGGTGTCTTTTCCAAATCCAGAGTCAAACAGATATTGCTGATAGGCTGATCACTGATGTCTTGTTCCTGGGACGGATAATGGTTCTTGACCCTCAAAAAGGTGACGTACGGAGTTCCTCATCTGCTAATGTCTCATGTCTAATGTGCATGCTGTCAACTGCTGGTACTGGCAGATAGAAAATAACCCCGCCCTTTAGCAAGCAAGATGGATTTTGTGCGTATCTAAATAGACAAACTCTTGTGATATCATCTTTGAACTATTAATATGTCATGAATGTAATTGTTTAGAGGAAATTTTGCAAGATTTTGAAAAAATATTAAATTCTTTTTAGGTTTCATGATTGTGTTTACCTACCTGTTGAATTGAAGAAATATAGTTGATTATTTTCTCTCTAGCTTGCCCTTGCTAAGTACCTCAAGGGTAGTATTTCAGTGAGGATTAACTGAATTCCTTTCAAAATGTAGCTCTTGATCTCTCTGTTTCCAGGGTTATTTTAGCTGAAGTGAATTCCACTTCTCTGATGTTTTCTATTTTGATTCTTAAATACTGTGATAAATGTTAGGGTCTATTAAATTTCAACTTTCTATTTTTATCCATTGGTAAACACTGCACCAGATGTGGGTGTGAAGGACTCTGAGGATGTGAGAAGCTGAGGGAGTTCTGCTTTTATTCAGTTTTAACTTTCATAATAGAGAATTTCAGCTCGTTTTTTAGGATTGTGTATGTGCTGTTTTGGGTTTTTTTAAGAGATGAGAAAAACAGGCTTACGCAACTTAGTTTGCATAAGTGCAGTGAGTCATTCACATTTCTTTTTTGCATGTGTCTCTGTGTGTATATTGCTTTATATAACCTTTCTTTGTAAAAGAAGTACTGTGAATGCTAAGAATATATTTTCCCTGTTAAATAAAACAGAATTGTGCATATTAGGCAGATAGCTGCTTTTCAGTGAAGTCTCCTTGTAGATGCTGTTCTCCAGGAAGGCATTTTGGATAATCTTCTTAAGGCTCTGGTTCTCAGTGGCAAAGTTTATGTGGGTATACAAAGGTGTAAGGGGAAGGCCACATAGCTCTATTCTTCCCCCTTTCTGGGCAGAGCTATGTATAATGCCACATAATAATGTTGATTATGTATATGTATATATTTACATAGGGGTTTTAAAGTGTATAGTCCTTTCAGCAATACTTAAGCTTCTGCTGTATCACATTGCTTCCTACTATCTAGGGAAGAGTGGAGCAGAGTACCTCTGTGCATTGTTGGAAGAAATTTGTGGCTTAAATTCTTCACATAGCTATCAGACACAGGTGGCAAGCACCCTCCAGCAGGCACATTTAAAAAGAAGTCCTCTGGAAGGCCTCTTCTTTTTTGATACTACTTCCTAAGTCTGTGTGATCAAATGTACCATGAACATCTAGCTTCCTGGAGTTCATCGTTTTTGATGCAAGGTACTAAGTGTCAGTACAGTTTAATGCTAGAACTGCTGTTTTGTTTATATGTTTCAGATGTGTTTTCCTCAACATCTGATGGATGGTGCTATGTAACTGTGGCAGGGAACTCACTGCTGGTTTTCCAAGGAGGAGGAAGTGTGGTTCATGATGCAGAGATGTGTGCCCAGGTCTTCTTCTTGCCCTTGTGGCTGTTCTGAGGCTTGCCACTTCATTTCTGTCCAGTTCTTTGCTGTATCATCATGATTTCTGATTTGATGCACATCCTCTCTGGCCATGCTACAAGTCCCTCCCAGCACAGGAAGTTCTCCACAACAGTTTCACACAGATTATTTCCATGCACATTTGGAAATCCCTCCACTCTGCTCTATAGCCCTTATGTTTTACCAAATCAGATTCAGGGCCTCATCCTGTCTATAGCCCAGTTTTTATTTCCGTTAAAGTACATCACAATTTTCATTTTATTTCAGTGGCATCTTATGTTTTGTGCAAGTAGCATTGTCCATCTTCTTCCTTGTTCATTCTTGTGGCAACATTTTGATGACTGCAGTAATCACTAAAATAGATATACTGTGTTTTCTGTCTGATGCAGAGCAAACGTTTGGAGTTGTAAGATAAGGCAGTGTTCATCCACTGCCTAATTAGCAGATTGGCAGTATCTAGGGTCTGCAGAATTGCCATGGAACATTCAGGTTCTGTGCTTTGTCTATAGTAGTGTAGTCAGATGGACATTAGACATGGGAATAAGACTTTTATTCATCATTAAGAAATTGAATTCACATAAGGAATTCTAGTACCTCTCTAGCTTCAAAAATATAAGCAATTTTCATGAATGTATTTGCATGTGTAAAATGAGGTATACGCTTAGATTCCTTGCTGGATTGATGTTCAGAAGAGCAGCTCTACTGGTTTGGGCTCTAAATGCAATTAACATACCTAGAGACAAAAATACTGAGTAGGAGTCACATAGATCCAACTGCTTCTTCCAGCAACTGTTAACAATAAGTCACCTCCATCACTCAGCAGATAATAATTGACATGACATCTGGAGATAAGAAAGTTATCAGAACTTGTGGAACTCTGTATGAATAGGAAAAATTTCCTACTCACACACACAAAAACTACAATTCAGAGTAACTTTGCATATTTAGTCCCCTTACAGAGGTATTTTCCCTTTGCACACAGTTGTGGACAGCATCTGCATGGGCATAGTAGTTCCTTTCAGCACTGACAGTATCAAATGACCCCTTGTATAAGCAGGCAGATTAACTAAATTGCCTACACCTGTATATTAATCATGAACTTAAATGTGGAATGTGAGAAGTGGGAGCTTCTTAACAATAAAGTCATGAGCAAATTTTTTAACATTCATTCTTGTGCTTCAAATACAATGACTTAAATTTGCTGATCCTGGAGATAGCCCTTGAAGCTCTCGGTTTCTAATTGGTCCTCTGTCCCTAATTGGCAGTATCCTTGTGCCCATTTTTATGCCCACGCTGCAGAAGACCATTGCATATAATGTCCATAGAAGTCAGTAATACAAGCCAGACACCTCAATGTACCATATACTGTAAATGTATCAGGAATCTTAAAAGTCTGACTAGAAGGTGAATGTCCACTGGCATAAGGATGGCGCTGTAATAGTACAATTGTGTGCACTCCAGACAAGAAGATAAGAGTCTAGAGAAATGGAATGGACGGAGAATGTAAGAGATCATATAGTTTATTCAGGGAAATATACCGTCTGTTCTTAAAAGTCATTGAAGCTTGAGTTGAAATGAAAATTTCTCTTCCTGCTTTTGCCATTTTGCAGACTTTTTCACATAATTTAGTGCAGAATCAAAGATCTTATTGCTTGCAGAAAGAAATAAAGAAGTAATTAACAGGCAGAGCATTAAAGGAAAGGAAAAAAAGTGTCACAAGGCTCAAATTAATTTTTATCTGTTTTTCTGTTGCATCCTCATCTGACTGCTTGAGCACCACTAACTAGAGCTAAATTTTAGCAATTGGGTTTTAGAAATTTCTCAGGAGTTCAGCACAAAGCAAGTTAACTTTCTATAACCATGATAAAGTAGGAATAATTACACTTCTAAGTGACCCTTCTGACAGTTTCCAGCTGCCTGGAGTAGAAATCTGGGTCACTACTCCACTGAGCAATAATGTAAGACATCAGGACAGTTCTGTGTTCCAGATAAAGTAAATTGCCCTCTTCCTACTGAAGTCAAAAGAATGTTCCTGCTTATGGTCACGAGCTTGTTCTGAGATTATCTGAATGCTGTCAGTGATACGTTTTCTATGAATAAACCAGAAGGCTTGTTAACTTTTACATTTTAATATATTCAATACTTACTGACTTGCCTTTGCCTCCTGTTAACTTTAGTGGAACTTTTTTAAGATTACCTTCTATATGGCAGGAAAACTGACTTAGTCTATTTTGGATATCAGAGAGCTGAAGTTGATATGAAACACAGTATATCCTTCATCTTAACCAAGTGGCTTCAGGATGTCACTGCTATTACTAAAAGTGTATGAACAAGAAGTTAGCTCAGTAGCAGAATAGATAGTGTGGGTGTCAGCTCATTTCTAAGGTTTACATATAAAGCTTCTGAAAAATTCCAGAGTGCCGTGGAGAATTTCCTGTCAGAAGGAATTGTTGTTTTACCATAGGCATACTCTTTGGGTGGATTTTTGGCACTAATTTAGCCTGGGATGTGGAAGCCATCCCATGCCAAGCTCCTGCAAAGGTATCAGATTACACTAACAACATATCAGGAAGCAAGCATTCAACATTACCAGCTTTGGTCTGGTTCACAGGAACAGGCTTGAAATAATGTGTATGAAAAATCCTTTTGAGAGGTACATGAGAGGGGAAAAATAAGCTTCAGAAACTTATTATTGGAGACTTTTTCTTGAACCATTTTTTAGTTGTGAGCCAAATATTGCAGTAATTAAGCTGCAAAATTAAAGGAATGTGCTCGCTTTTAGTGGAAATTAACATTGGTTTTCTCCAGGCATTCAATCACTTAACTCAGTTGTCATTTTATATTATTCAAATGTGATACACATTAGTCAAACATAAGTGGTTGAAGTATCATGTTGCAGAATGCCTCTTGAGAGAGAAGTATGTTATAAACATTTCTACTAATGGAGTATTTATGTTAATGTAAATTAACTCCATAAGGGTGGCAAATCCTTTGAAAGGTGAATGTGAAGTTCCTGCAGCACAGTGGATGCTTTTATTATTTTGTTACTTGTACAACACAAAGAGTGGTGTACACACTTCTGCTGTGGCCAACAAGGACTTCACAAATACAGTTTGGTGATCCTCAAGAATGAAGGCCTGTCATACACTGAAAAATTAAAGCAGGTTTGTCTGATGCTGAAGACAGGAAGGACATTTTTCAGAAGTAATTGTAAGAACTGTGATCTGAGAAAAAATGCAAAATAAACAGAATCTGTAGAAGAGTAGAACAAAACAAAGAGTTATAGCAGATAGCAGAGCGGATGGCAGATCTAATTAGATTGGTAGAGATAGTGATCATTTTGGAGTGGGTGATCAGTTGCAAAGAATATTAGGGATAAGTACCTCAAAATGGCAAGAAAGGCTACTGTTACTGTCGTCTCTATTTCTTGAAATTCAAGCTATGGGCATTTGCTTACAGGCATGATATGTTGGAGTGATGCAAGAGACTGGTAGCAGACCTTGCCTGGAAAGCATTTTCATGGTGGTAGCTGAATTCAAGATCCAAGAGCTTTCTAGAGAGCAGTCTAATGTGGGCTTCCCCACTGGAATTAACTGCTTGGTAATCTCCTGCAGATAACCTGTCTGCAAACTCTGAACTTCTGTATGTGCATATGTATATATACATATATATGTATTAATATTGTATACATATGAATACTGCCGTAAGGAAGAAGTTGGACTCGACAACTTCAAGGATGGCAAAAGGGACGAAACAACTGCATCATTCTTTAGAAGACAGCGCAGCAGCCAAAAGAGCCATGTCTGCTGTAATAGTCTCCAGCTCTATCTCTATGCTCTTGTGCATAAGGGGAAACAGAAGCCCTGGAGGTTAGGGAAGGGCAAAGTCCAGTGAAGTCGTGTCCAGGGTTTCAGAGCAGGTGGGGATTTACCCAGTTGCGTATTTTGAAGTTCCCAAACAAATGTTAGAACAACCTGCTAAAAAACCTTCATATCTTCAGAGATTATGTTTCTGTAGCATGTAAATTTGTTATAAAAATTATTTATATTGCACAAAGCTCTCTTTCAACTGTGATTTATTAATTCAGGAACAACAATGATAAGATCTAGTTCTTTCCAAAGAATTTGGTATGGCACATCTCCCAAATGGGATCAGATTACAAAGACAGTTCAGCTCCCAGTTAGGCTCTTCAGTGAAGTGGTTAGATTTCTGTCAGCACTCAGCATCCAGTGGGTCTGGTGTTCATTTTCAGGAATGGGAGCTGGTAAGCACTTCTGAAAATGTAACCTTTTGTACTTAAATATTTGTGTGTCTTCTCCCAACCCCATTTTCCATAAAGTTATGTGATTTATTTTTTTTTTTGCTGTTATTTTGAGAGTTTGTTTCCTTGCTTAATAAAACAAAACTAAATAGTTCTGCAAGAGTTCCACTGAATTTACGTGCATTGGGATTTTCATATTTTTTTGATTATTTTTTCATATTTTTGTGATTTTCATGATATTTAAAACCCGAGTGTTCATAAATATGTGCACAAATGAAACCATAAATACCACGATGAGTTATACAGTAGTGATAACTCCAAGTACAAATACTAAATTTAAAATGTAACTTCTTATTTGTATAGCCAATTAACATGAATGTCTGATGAATCACAGTAAATCCACAAACACATGCTGAACTGGGATTTTTGCACATGTAAATCCATTTGCCTTAACACCTTGTTCCTTGGATAAATAAGACAGTTTTATGTGGCTTATATCTTTCCAAGAACTGCAGACTACTTTCTTCCAAAGGAAATCAATACGGTGTCCTAACCTACCATAAATATTCCACTTTTCCAAATTATTCTTTAATTCTGATTTTGTCTTTTGAAGGATCTTCCCATTTTCAGGTGTAGTGGAAGATGTTAGGTTCTAATCCCTGATGGATACCTGTGAATACTTAAAAAAAATATACATCATATAGCCAGACTGGTATGCTGATGATGCCAGGTAAGTTAAAAGACAACTCTAAATCATTGTTTCTAGTGTCACATGCAAACTTTTTTCCTTGTTTAGAACACCTTACTTACCAAATTGTCCCTGTTACTGTCTTTCCCCACAACACTCTCTTTACACTGACAACTCTGCTTCCAGTCTTCATGGTGCACACCATGTTTCTGGCATTGACCTTGTGCATCTCTCCCAACTTCTCCCTACACATTGATGCCATTTGTGAGCTTCCCATTCCCGCTCTTCCCAAAGATCTGCTTTCTCTACAGTGCCAAAAAGGCACTTGTTTCTGCATTAAATGTACCCAGCAAATAAAACCATCTTCTGCTCATTTTCTTTTGTTCCATTTTCCTTCCTCTCTTCAGCTATCTGACTTTTATCACATTACCTTTGTCCTCCTCTGTTTGTCAAGTCAACTTTTGTAGTTTGGATGTGTTCCTGGACAAGCAGCAACTCTTTTCCTTGCCACTGTAGCATGTCTTGCACATGCTGGAGTGTTAGCTCAGTGTATTAAGAGGTTTATTTTTATGTAGGTATTGATTAATTGTTGCAACAATTTATGAAGTTACTGGTCTATATCAAATGTCTTAGTGACCTCTGTTTCTTTCTTATGATTCACTACCTAGGTAATAAGCATGGCTAACCTGCAAGTCAAAGTGAAGGCAAGCAACGAGCTGTGACTTCTGCTTTTCACCAAATTCTCTTTAAGTGTTTCGTCATCTTCCCATGCTATGCCCACACCCTTCACCTCGTTGTCTTCTTGGTCTGACTCTGAGCTCAGTGGGTCAGGGACTTTTTATGCTAGTGTTTATTGCTACACCTCTTAGTACACTCTTGCCTCCTCCCAGAGTTCCCAAATGCAATGTTAACACTTTGCTCTTTAGGACATAACAACAGCAAAGGTGGTGTAAGATGAAGAAACATGGAGGCATTATGCTGATCTTTGATCTCCAGAATTAGTCTCTGGTGTCGTGGGATGGGAGTCTTCAGTTCTCCCTGCCTCAGCTGAACTCTGCCTGTTTTTCAGCCATTCAAAGGGTTTCATTCCCCAGGTTGGGCTGTCTGGCCCCTTTCACAAACAGATCAGTTTCAGCACATGAAAAAAGAAAAGGTCCAGTTGCATGGAGCTGGGGAAGAGGCAGTATTGCACAGCTTCAGCAGAAAGCTAACCTTTCCTTCCACTGCTCTTCTGCTCCTCCCACTGAGCCCTGCAGAGAATTAGCCATCAAACTGTAAAACCCCCAAAGTACAGAAAGAAGTAAACGTCCCATCCCCTCCTAAGAGTTCATGTATGCTGACAACAGCCTTATTCAATCTGACACCTGTTTCACTTTAAAACAGGCCCCTATAAATAGAGTGAATGTAACCCTAGGTGGCATTGCAAATTTTATGGAAAATACGGCTTACAACCCTGTGAAGAAGGGGGAGTAGAAAGAATGGGGGTGGGCAAAAAGACACTATCTACCATAAAAACCTGGCAGCTTCATGCAAGGGCTGTTGCTTTTAATTTAAATGCTCATTTCTTATTCTATTTTCAGATCCTCTCTGGGATTTTAGGAATGTTGAGACGTGCTGGTTATAAAGCCCTAAGTACAAAATGGTCATGGATGGCTGGAATAAGGCATGTTCTAATGGAAACAAACCACTTGTCAGTAAGCAGCCTTCAAACTTTTGAACAAAAGCTCAAAAGGGTCAGGGAAAAAACATGTTTGTTGACTTAAAATGGCTGGATGCAGGTCATCAGAAAGGCATAGGTTTCAGTATTGTTGAGGTGACTCTTCATATCTATGTAAAACCAGAGTTTTTAATGAGGTTAAGTACTTTGGTGGCAACCACAAATGGAATGAGCAATTTACATTAAACAGAAAGCTTACACATGTATAAACTGAAGTGTGCATGCTACCAAAATGTGACGCACATACACCACTGCAAAGCAGCTGCAGAATAGAGCTCGGCTGTGGGAACTCCATTTAGGTGTATAGACATGAATGTATGTGAGAAAGACTATGGTATATACCTACTGAAATTTAGAAGATTGACCAGTATTCCTGTAACGTAAATGTAGGTGTCTGTGATTTATTGGTATTTTAGTTTGTTAAAATAGTGTAGCTTAGTTTATAGTGATTTGAGGACAAATCCAAATCCCGAGTATATTTGTTCAACTTTCTATAGGTTTTAACTCTAAATAAAATTCTGCAATGCTATTGTTAATTTTTTTTATTTGCTTGCAAAACCGATAATGAGGCTCATGAACCCTGGACCAACCATAATGAGGGATCAGCCCTTCTTTATCCTGTGTAGTATTTTGTGTTGCTGTGTAAAATGAATAGTACTACTCTACAATAAGTTGTATAAGGAGGATGAATTCTAATCTTTGTGGAACATCATGTTGAATCTCCTAATTCTACTGTAGCTTGGTTTCATAAGAAAACAAAGCTTATGCAATCTTTCTTTGTCATCAATCTCTCTGCTAGTCCCCCTCATGAACAGCTTCTGAGTTTGTTCAGTCTTCAACAGGATTTGAAGAGGAATTACAGATAATTACGTTTTGACTAGATTTGTGGAAACTGCATTTTACCTAGAGGAGGAGAGGCAGAGGCAGTGCCTCTGCAGAGGGGAAGGCAGGTGAGGCATTGGTGTCAACTGAGTAGTCAGCACAGGGGTCCTTAGCACAGCACACACTGTTTTGTGCATACAAAACATGCGTGCACCAGGCATGTAACGGAGACTGAGGAGACAGGCCTGTGCAGAGGTGATTGGGGAAGAAAGCTGATGGGACAAAGACCTGACTTCCATAAGTAACCAGGTTTCATTTCATTCATTTATTTCATGAAATAATTTCTTTTTCATATGGAAAACAGCAGCAGAAGAAAAAGGAATTACTCTGTGTGGTTAAATGATATATGTGAGCTTCAAAGTGCCGGGCAGGTTTTTGGTGTTTCTGAGGTTTACTCCACTAAGTAAACATTATCCTGCTTTCAAAACGAAGAAACCAAGACACTTCTTCACAGAGACTTGACTTGCTCAGAGGCACCAAATGACTCAGCAGCAACCAGGTATGGCATATAGGCATGTTTGGGTAGCTTAGAATCACAGAATCATTTAGATTGGAAAAGACCCTTAAGATCATTGAGTACAACTGTCAGCCTAACACTGCCAAGTCTACCACTAAGCCATTTCTCTAAGCACCCTATCTACATGTTTTAAATATCTCCAGGGATGGTGACTCAACCACTTCTCTGGACAGCCTGTTCCAGCACTTGACAATCCTTTAATTGAAGAAATTTTTCCTAATATCTAACCTGAACCTTCCCTGGAGCAGTTTGAAGCCATTTCTTCTTGTCCTATCACTTGTTTCTTGAGAGAACAGACCAACTGCCACCTCATTACAACCTCCTTTCTGGTAGTTGTAGAGAGAGGTCTCCTCCAAGCCTCCTTTTCTCTGAGCTAAACAACCCCAATTCCCTCAACTGCTCCTCATAGACTTGTTCTCTAGAACATTCACCAGCTTTGTTTTCCTTCTTTGGACATGCTGCAGCCCCTTAATATCTTTCTCATACTGAGGGGCCCAAAACAGAACACAGTACTCAAGATGTGGCCTCACCAGTGCCAAGTACAAAGGCACAATCACTTTCCTAGTCCTCCTGGCCATGTGTAGCCAGCAGCTTACACAGATTCTTTCTGTGTAAACCTTCACTTACCATGTGTACTAGCCACCCCAAATACTCTCCTTCCTCAAGGCCCTGGAGGCCTGAACTGCTCCCCACTTCTGCCTTTTGGGTTGCTCTTTGAGTCCTTTAAGTCTGCATCTGCTATTACTGCAAGAGGAGAGCATTGCCTCTTCAAGCTCAGCAATTTCTTGTCATCTAGAAAGGTTGTTCTATGTGTTGCCATGACAAGGAAAACAGCCTCCAAATGCCACTGGCTGTTTTCCTTTTCTGCCAGAAATGAGAAGATGTTTCTGAAGGAGGATTGCAAAGCAGCAAAGTAGCCCCCAGAGAGCTCCAGGCGGTGTGGACAAAAGTGTTCCTGGTACATGAATGACCTTGTTTGAAGTTAACTCGGGTTTATCCATAGTGTCTTACCCCGCCTACCTGTCTTCGGTTTGTCAGCTGACAGTCATTGGTGGTTTATAGTGCTCTTCTTTCCTGACCTGTCCATCACCTGAAGGACATTTGGAGATTATGGGAAGGAGTAATCCAGAAGGCACTCCTTGTCTTCTCTTCAGATACTCTGCTACCTAGGAGGAAGCTTATTGGTGACTTGGAATTCTCAGAATTCTCAGAATTGTTTTGGATGTGCTTACAAACACCTTGTATTTGAATTAGGAATGTCATTGCCCTTACAGCACAGAGCACTGTCCTGCTTGGTCCTGCTGTGCCACTGTAGACCTATGTTGAGGCCAGGTGCTTCATCGTAGGTTGATCTGGGTGCTAGAGTAGAAGGGGTGGAGGCAAGAAGTAAGAATTGCTCCCAGTACCATGGTTAGTTTATATATAGGAGTGCAGCAGCACTGAAAAAGTACTAAAGGTACTAAATGACAGGCTTAGGGGAGAGAGGGGCAGGCATACTACTGCAAATCACTGCTGCATCCTCCAGAAAGACAACCTGATTTCTTTTTGCCCAAATGAGCATCAGATGGGGAAAAACACTTTAGCCTTGATAGTACATTTATTTCTGCCACAGAATTATGCCTGCTGTGCGTGTGACTTGAATGTAATGTGCTTGTGTACACACGCACAGAGTTTTTGATTTTTATCACATGGCTGACAAAAATAACATTGAAACATATAAGTTAAGCATGCCATTATAGCACAATGGCACTTCATTACTGCTCAGGGCAGGGCAGGTTTCCTTCTGAGCGTATCAGCAGCAGGCAATAATGGAGAAGTACAGAGGACAAGTAAAAGGAACAGTGAAACCTCATGACATTTTATCCTAAATGCTAGGCATGGTCTATGTCCCCTGGTGAGTTACCCACTATATGGATTTAGCATCTTTAGTAATTGTCTCTCACTGTTGAATTTAACATAAATATGGTAATACCAAATTGGCTTCTTCTGGAGTTTTTTCCAAATTACAGCAGTTGGTCTTATGAATAGTTTCTCTCTGATCAGATGAGTCTCTCTTTCCTCTGTAACTCTTCTTCTAATCTTGCTTTCATAACTTGCTACTTCTCTGACTTTCAATTAACACATCATCTACGTTCGTTACTTAGACACAGTAAGTGCAGCCTTTGAAATTCTTCTCTAATGTGTTTTTAGTGCTGTCACTTCAGTTAGGGGCATGGTAATGACTAACCTCTGCTCTTCTAGCTCTGTTGCTATGTTGCATAATGACTTTTTAGAAGTTCTGGATTAATGCAGGTCAGTTCATAATTTGGGGCCACATGGCAATATGATGCCTGGGAGAAATCCATTTGTGATCTGAAAGATCTTATTGTGAGTGTTGCATAACTTGAGGAACATAATAGCTTATTAGCTAGAAGTCTAGGTCTGCAGACTGAAGAGGAAAGACTTGTCACATCAGGAGAGACACTGGAGATGACTAAGGCAGCCCAGTCTGCTCCCAGTATAACAACCAGTGTAATTAAGAAAAGGTGAGGGATGATAGTAGTAGATGACTCTCTTCTGAGAGGTACAGAGGCACCCATCTGCCGACCTGATGCACTCTCTAGAGAGATGTGCTTCTTACCAGGGGCTCATATCAGTGATATGATTCAAGACAGTCAGCATGGTTTTACTAGGGGCAAGTCCTGCCTGACCAACCTAGTGACTTTCTACAATGGAGTGACTGCAATCAGTGGACAAGGGAAGAGCCACAGATGTCATCTATCTGGCTTTTGACACAGTCCCTCACAACATCTTCCTCTCTAAGTTGGAGAAATACGGGTTTGATGGGTGGACTGTTTAGTTAGGAATTGGCTGGATGGTTGCATCCAGAGAGTAGTGGTCAATGGCTCAATGTCCAGATGGAGAACAGTGACAAGTGGTGTCCCTCAGGGGTCCATACTGAAACAATGATGTTTAACATCTTCGTTAAAGATATTGACAGTGGCATTGAGTGCACCCTCAGCAAGTTTGCTGATGATACCAAGCTGAGCGGTGCAGTGGACATGCAAGAGGGTCAGGATGCCATCCAGAGGGTCCTGGACAAGCTGGAGAGGTGGGCCCAGGTGAACCTCATGAAGTTCAACAAGGCCAAATTCAGGGTCCTGCACCTGGGCTGTGGTAATCAGTGGTATCAATATAGGCTGGGAGAAGACATGCTAGAGAGCAACCCTGTGGATGGTGGATGAAAAGCTGGACATGAGCCACCAATGTGCAATCACAGCCCAGAAGGCCAATCACATCCTGGGCTGCATCAAAACTGTGGCCAGCAGACCAAGAGAGATGATTCTGCCCCTCTACTCTGCCCTGGTGAGACCTCACCTGGAGTACTGTGTCCAGCTTTGGAGCCCCCAACACAAGAAGGATGTGGACCTGTTGGAACGTGTCCAGAGAAGAGCTACAAAGATGATCAGAGAGCTGGAACACCTCTTCTATGAAGACTGTCTGAGAGAGTTGAGCCTGTTCAGCCTGGAGAAGAGAAGGCTCCAGGGCGACCTTATTGCGACCTTCTAGTACCTGAAAGGGGCCTATAAGAAGGCAGGGAAAGAACTATTCACAAGGGTTTGTCATGACAGGACGAGGGGTAATGGCTTTAAGCTAGAAAAGGGTAGATTTAGGTTAGAATAAGGAAAAAGTTCTTTAATATAAGAGTGATTGATCGCTGGAACAAGAAAAAAAAAAGCGCTTTATTTCTTAAGTACTCTTCTCACAATACAACATCAGAGTAGCTCCAGGTAATGGTAGATGTTGCAAACAAACATTTCTGCTCTGTAATCCTACCAACTCAATCATCCTATGTGTTGGCACAGCACACTCTCTTCTCTGAGTTCTCTTGGTGAATGTGGCAAGTGTGGTGCTGCTGTAGAAAACACTACTGTGTGGTGGGGGAAACACAGCAGCTAAAATCTATAAATTGTGTGTGCTATTCCTGTCTAGAATATGAGAACTTTTGCACCCTGATGAGAAGATTTTTTTTTTCTTTAGCTTATTATATAATGAGAATTCAAGATGAGATCATGATAGCAAGACCACAGCAGTCAGGGAGTGTCCTGGAGCACTGAGTAGCTGGCATGGTAGAGAGAGTTGTTATGAAATTGTTTTTAAAAATAATTCTGGAATCTTGCCCCTCTTTCTACTTAATTTAAAGTTCATATGTAATGTGTTGAATGTCTATGTCCTGAATTATGCTGCTAGTGGATCCTCCCAGCTGGTCTGTCCAGTAACTGTTGACTAATGCGATCACGTTTCCATGTTAAAACTTTAAAAATAATTTAATTATAGCTACACTTAGTGACACCATTTTAGCACCCATATGACTTAACTCTCCCTTGCACTTTGCCTGAGACCATACAACAGCTGCGTTGTACCCAAATACATCCCATCACTTCAGGCACAGTAAAATTTTTAGAAAGAGGGAATTATGCTCTTACAGATCACTGCATCTTCCTCAGCTCTATAGGCTCTCGTTTTGCTACAGAGATGCTTGAGCTTTCTTTAGTCTTCATAAATCTCTGAGAAAAAGAAGTTAGACGTTTCCTAAATGCAAGGCTATAGCGACTTCTTAATAATATTATTCACTTCAGGGTAAAAACACGAATTTGGAGACAGAAAATTTCTTCTTAAAATGGTCTGTTGCCTATATTATCACTTAAGTAATGTGGGGCAATATTGATAGGTTTATTCTATTAATGAAGAAAATGTTATTGAAATAATAGTTGAAAGATACTGGTATTACAATTAGAAAGCTTTGACACATAGACCCTCTATTGCCTGGGGACAATTATTTCTGGAAAACCTCCTATCACCTGCCTTGCCTACCTAGCTGTTCTGCTCTTTTCATGCAGCTGTGATTTGGTATCAGTTTGCATGTTGGCAATTCTGTTTATAGTAAGATAAAATGCACCATAGTCACTGGGCAAAGTTTGTACTTAGCTACATTGCTGACAGTTCAGGGTAAGTTGGCTAGTATCACTGATAGACATAGAGCTGTGAACAGAATTTGTTTGCCATTTTCTATCGATCAGAGGTTTCTTTTTATTCATTTAAGAATAAATTCTTTTCATTTCCATATGTGGTGAAATACTGTTTCTCATGGCCAACACCAGAATATTTTTCCATTAAGTAAGAAAAGCTCTTGCTACGGATAATGGTGTAATCTCCTGATGTGGGCAGAAGGGCGATCTGTAAAAAATGAATATTGAGTGTGACATCCCATATGTGTTCCTAACATGTAATAAAAATTCCTCCCTGCTATGCTTTATGTTTGTATTTCATAGGACAACTTGTTTAGAGGATTCTATCAAAAGTTTCACGCTATCTTTACTATGGGAGAGATGGGAGAACTACTTTTCCCCACTCCAGCTCCAGTTCAGGTATAAAGCTATCATATTTTAGCCTTCAAGTCTGTGTAGCAAAGGGCTGTGCATGGATTTGGCCATCCCTGGTGTTTCTCCTTTTGAAGTCCAGACTGCAGACTGAACCTAGCTGTACTGTCAGTTTCACCCTGGAGAGAGTGATTTTTAAAGCCTGATTTATGACAGGCACACTTCAAAAACTGTCCTGAGGTCTCTGGCAGTGGGTGACAAAGCTGAGGTTCTAGCAAAGAGAAGAGGTGATAACACAGTCTATATAATCAATCTTCTGATCCTCAGAGCTGTTGGTCTGTGTCCTCAGAGGGAGGACCAGCTGCCAGGCTACTAGGAAGAGTGTGCGGTCTCACACTGCTGGCTACTGTTCCCCTCTAGTTATAAAATTAATTCTGATTAATAATAAATTAAGTTAAAAACTGGCTAAATAAACCAGCCTGATGTGGCTTATCAGATACAGTATTGTGTTGGGAAACTAAAAGTGCTTTTGCTCCCAGTTTTCTCAGTCTTGTTTTGTAACAGTAGGAAAATTGCCCCCACTCCCACTCAAAACAAATCCATTGTCAGTCCTGCTTAATAGACAGACAGATTGCTTTGGGAAGAGGTTGTACTTCAGGATGTGCGTGTTTGGTGTCCAGATAGTCCTCAGCCCAGGACAAGAACCTCTAACTCTGTGTAAGCATCTGTGCTCCATGTCACTGTTACAGCACAAAATGCACCAGTGTGTCCTTGGATGATGGGTCCCCTGCTCTCTTTCTAAACTGCAGTAGGTTTGGGAGGTGGATCAGTAAAATAAATTTTCATAGAAGAAATCAGGTCTTTAGGGAAGAGAGAGTGAAATGACAGGGACAAGAAAACTGATGCTGCTGCCTGAGTTAAGAGGATAAAACACAGTAAGAGGTTTGAGGTATAGAATAGAGCCTGGTTTGAGACCAAAGGCGTGGTGGTTGCAGCTGGCATAACAGGAGACAGAAAGTCAGAGAAGTGGCCTAAGGGCGGGCCCAAATTTTTCACCTGTTCTCTATAGCCATGGCAGGTCAAAGCATCATTATCCAGGCTGAGCTTGCAGGGCTGAGAGACCATCATGCATGGAAGCCTTTGCACTCTGCCCAAGTTGTGACTGACCACAAAAGCAGAAGTGATTTCCCCTCCTGCCGCAATTGAACACTCCCTGCCGTGATCCCAAGCCATATGGGAGAAAATTGGAAAGCAGATAATGAATCAGTTTCTCCTCTTCTTTACACAGTTGTAAATGTGAGGTAATTCAGCTGAAACTGAAGTTGGAAGATTGCAAAGCTGGTGTTAGTTAGAAGAAAATAAAGCGAATATGTTTTTCAGCCAAAGCAAGAAGAAAAGCTGGGCAACTTCATGAAGGCATTTGCTCAATCTCCTGTAAAAATATAGGGAAGAGTAGAGTACAGAAAATATTTTCATAATAATAATACTTTATTTTTAATTTCCTAGCTACCTTGTTCTGTTCTTGGCCCTCCAATGAAAATAAAACATTGGGAACTGATGGAGTCCAGAAAGCAGCAATGAAAATCAATAATAGGATGCTGTCATTTTCTTTACTAGGAATGTGCTTGTTGCTGACAAGACAGAAAGGGCTGTGAAAGGGCCAGTTTGCATTACGGATGGAAGTGAAACAGAGATTAATGAGAGTAAGATTATTTAATTGCCAGACAATACAAAAGGTATGATATTTCATGTAACAGAAGGTACAGAGGTGAAGATTTAGTTGCATTTATGAATCTTTTCTCTAATACGATCACTTAAGTACATAACATGAAATTTAAAGGGAATATTTCCAAAAGGGAGGAAAAAAATTATTTCTAATGCACTGCATAATGATGATATAGGGCATCACAGTTAGCATAAAACACTTAAAAAAAAAAAAAAAGAGGTTAGACATGTGTCCAAACAAACTAAAGTAGGCACTTGAATTCCATAAAGCAAGTGGGCACTGCAGACATTTGTGAATTCTGGCCCCCTGAGGGCTGATACTAAATGGGTGATTTCACACGATAAGAAAAATCAGGTGCCTAAGTCACTCCACTTACCCATCTGATTTGCCTGTACAACTCTAGGTACCTTGCCAGCTGGCTGAGCTGCAATTCTAGGTAGGGAGTACTCAGAGCAACAACTCTTAAAAATATAGTGACGTGTAAAAATGACTAAATGAAGGGACAGAGCATTTATGGGTGCACTAACCAAGCAAATATTGTTTCATAGTTTTAGCAGATCACCTACTGACTTGCTCTGTCATATTTTAAGATAGGTCACTCATGAAATAGGATACTAGGGGTTGCACATGTATCCAAAACCAGCATATTGCAGATTGGTTTTGCTGTTTCAGAAAGCATGGTCACATACGCAGTCTTGAAGGAAGGTGAGAGTGAAGCCAATGTAGAATTAACCACACTGAATAACTTGCACGTTTTCAATGAAGCCTTTCATGTATTCTCTGCTTTTCAAAAGTGAACAAGGGCCAAAACCAGCCACATCACTTGGACTTGCTATAAAGAACTCCTACTTCACTGCAAACTGAATCAAAGCCACTATCCTACACATACCACATCATAAGAAACCACTAACCCTAGCCATGAGAACAGCACATTCATGTCTCTACAATATGTTTGTTACACTCACATTAATAAATGAATATAATGTTACAATGGCTGTGCCATTAGACAACACCTGTTCAATACAATGGAAACAAGGCACTCCATGATTAAATATATTATCTTCTTGACAAAGCACTGCACAACTGTTTGGCTAGAGCTATAAAGCAAATGGTGTATTTACATATGAAAAGGAATTTGTGTACATTTGATGAATGACAGAATAATTGCGATATATGGCAAGGAAAAAGGATGTAAAATATTTCGTCTACCATTATCGCTATTGCAAGTAAGTGGGAAAGACCTTGATATAGCTGCAAACTTAGCTTTCTTGACTGTTGCAGCCAGGCACAGCATATACAGGCTGCTGGCAGTGTTACAAGAGTAAGCTTTAATCCTAGAAATCTTAGTTGAAAAAGGTCTGTACGATATGTTCCAATCATTCCCTGGGAACACACACAAAATGGACGTTTTGCCCACTTGAGTTTCAAGGGTCTCTGTCCTGGGTTTGGATAGGGTAGGGTTAATTTTCACCAGAAGCTGGGTAGGGGGGCACAGCCAGGCTGGGCAACCAAACCAGCCAAAGGGATAGTTGATACCATAGTGATATCATGCCAGCTACATAAGGGCTGAGGGCAGGTCTGGAACAGTGCTCAGTCTCTGGCTGGAGTCCCCAGTGCAGATTCAGGTGGTTCAGTTGGTTTTGTATTGCTTGCTTTACATATTGCTTCATTACTGTTATTGTTATTACTGTTGTTTCTTCTCCTCTTGCATTGTTCTATTAAATTCTCCTCATTTCAACCCCCTGTTCTCCTTCGCATCCCACCGTGGTAGAAGGGGTTGTGTGTATGTGAGTGAGCTCCTGTCTGGGTCCATGACAGTCTCAAATGTGGGTCTTCCAACATTGTACTTGGGTGATTGGTCCATATTTTAATAAATTCCTGACAGTGATAATTTTATTTCCTTTTTATTCAGTGAATTTTTCTTTTTTCTTGGTTTCGTTCGCATTAGTCTCACTATATCTTTCTAAACCACTCACAATTACAGGTCTTAGCCCTAGCTGGACAACTCCAGCCTAAACCTCTGTGAAAACAGTGGGGGAAAAGTTAAAGAGGATGGAGCACATCAAGGTGCACTCTATACTTTCAGCAACAAGTTGCAGGGCAGAAAAGAAGGAGGGATCAGAGGTTTATAGACAAGATATTAGATAAAGACAAGGGAAAATGATAGTTTTCTACTTCGGCCACCTTGCTACACATACATACATGCACATACACAAAATGAAGGAGAGACTTTTAATCGCAAATTTCCCCTGAAATTGCTACCCTCAGCAGTTATCTGGAGCTGAAAACTAGACCCAAAAGTAGAGATGTTGTCCTTCCCATAATCCAAATCTTACTGCCCTTGTAGGAGGAAGATGGCAGCTTTGGTGATGATACAGTCACTAAAAGGGTGAGAAATAGCAGGTGAAGAGAAGGATCCTGGATGGGTGGGGAAGTGCAGTAGGTTCTTGATTTAGGAATTTCCATGTTTAGAGGTGTTGATCTGATTTGCAGAAATGCTAAACCCTCACAGCATGAAACTGATGGCAGTGAGAACGGTATTGAGCAAATATAGAGTGCTATCAAGTACTGAGAATTGTAGTTGGCATCTCAAACTGTCCTCTCAAATTAGCTTACAGCATGAACAAATTTGACTTTGTTTTCACTGAAACATGGTTTCTTGTGCATCAAAAATGGTAATAATAACATCTCATTTTTAGTAAATATATTCAGGATTATTTAAAGAAAAAAAAATCCAAACAGAAAACAATGTGAACATAAAAGCCTAAGAAAAAGAAAATTCTCTTTTGCTTGTAGAGTTTGAAAGGCAAACAGCAAATGACACCTGAGATCCTATGCTGAATGACTAAGATAAACATAAGTATCAAATAACTGCCCATTCACTGGAATAAGGCAAGGTTCCAGTAGAAGAATGTCTGACCACATTTTATATTATGTACCCGCCTGTGGTATGAGATGTGTAACTGAATGCAGCCACAGAAACTGAGCTTGGGGAGCACAGGGTGGTTCAATTAAGAGGCAATGGAAAACAACCCTGCTGCTTAATTTGCTCATGTTCAAGCGCTTGGGTTTATGAGTCTTGTTCTTCTCACAGTTTTCTTCTCCAGTGCAGTTCATGGGTATGGAATACAATGACAGCACTTTCTGAAAGACAGCTGGCATGGTTGATTCCTCAGAGCACATGACCACAAACCAAACCTTGTACTGTCAGCCTACGTTAATCATTGCTGTGGCTTGCTTAGATTAGTGACCCATCAAAATGTAGTGGTGTATAGTGACCCTTTTTTCCCCTCTTGTAGCACTTTTATATCTGGACATGTACTGCATGCTGCATAAGTAATGAGCTTGTCTCAGTTCATAAGCATACCCAACAAACAGTGATTGGCTGGTGAAGATTTTTAGGCTAGCAAGCAGGAATATCTGTAATGAGGTCTTGCACAACATTTGTCCGCTCTTACAAGATCACAACAGTCCTTGCCAAACCCTCAACCTTTAAGTGGAAATAGGACACATTGCCCTTCCAAGAAGACAGGGATAGGATGGTACAACTCTTCTGACATAGACAAGGAGGCCGAAAAGAAGCAGGTCTTCTCATCTAAGAAGACGAGTAACCACAATTTTGCTCTTCTTACCAACTTTTGTCAGTGGGTTTGTGCATTTGTGTTTTGAAACATAATGCATAGCAACCGTGTGTGGGCAAGGAAGATGATATAAAACTACTAGTGCTTTCGTACCTGGTGAATAGGACTAGAGCTCATAAAAATGTCATTTGATCTGTTCCAATTATTCCTCCCTTTATTTAGTAGCAAAATACAGTTTTTCAAAATAATGATAACTATCATATTTAGAAACACTGTGTTTTATCAAAACTAGAAGCTAGATGTGCCAAACAAAAGTCCTAAATATGGGGAGGGAAGGGGAAAGGTTATTTCCCTTCCCCCTTTTAATCACTAACTGGTAGAATAAAACAAGAAACGACAGCACTCAATTATTTTATTTTTTTTTTCAGTGTTTAATTTCTTTCCAGATTTAATTTTTCATGGACTTGATAAAACTTTATCAAAAGGGTAGATATTCTTTCTTCTTTAGATTATTCCCAAAAGCAGGAAAAAAGTAGTTCTTCAAATTGTTAAATGATAAATTGGGCAACTGGATTTTTTAAAAGTGCCTCAGATCAATTCTTGAACAATCAAGGTTTAGTTTATGGTCCTGGATTAAGGAATGTTACATTGTGTTGAGTTTAGTATCAGATTCAGTATAATAGGTATACTGAACTCCCAGTCTTATTTGTGAGTGTTCGTCACTGTCAACAATAAGCACAGCTGTAAAGAAGGAAATATTTAGTAATAGGTTTAACTTAAAATGATAGTCACTGCCAGAAAAGGTGATCAGGATAATACAATTTCTCCTGCAAGTATTATTCATCTTTTGTATTCTGAGTTAAACAAACTTTGTGAACATAGTGAAAATATGTGGCCTTACTGCATTGAAAAGGGTTGAGGTATTTTGCTTAACAACAGAGGGCATTGTGTTCATTTTCTTAGACCAATGTAGAAATGTAATGTTGCAAAGTAAGCTCTTGCTATGTTCTGGAGTCTTTGGCCAATTTTGCCTTGAGCACACAGTTATTAGTAGATGATGAGGTAACTCTGTTAGTAAACCAAGGAGCAGAAAGGATGTTAATGCTCAAGTGAGACAAGGCAGGCAATTAGAGGGCAGAAAAGGCACTTTTCTCTTGCTTCTTGTCAGGCCAGTTAAAACTGAAATCCCAAGATTTACATGGTGTGATATCAGATATGCTCAATGCGTAGGAAAAAAGCATGGTCATAGCACAGTAAGACAGCAGATGTTATAACAGACAGCCTTCAGCTGAGGTTGTCAGAAATTTATGTGGCATCAAAGCATCCCCATCTTGCCAGATGTCCTACTCCATGAGCCAGATAGGCACCTACAAGTTGGCTCCTGGCTGTCTTTTTCTCTGGGGCCCTGAGCAAAAGAGAAAGCTGATTAGTTTGACATCCAAGCAGAGTGCAGTACTAAGCACCACTGATAAATTAAACTCATTTACATTCTGCTCATAAAGATTCTTCCTTGAAAAAAAGTTTCAGATGTATTGTCTACTCCAGATGTATTACATACTCTTCCCCTAGCCCCGTTTAGGCTTCTAATTGAAAAAGAGGTATGTAGCTGGAAAAAGCTAGATCTAGACTTTAAACTACAGTGCATCATATAATAAAGACTAGGCATACCAAATTTGGAACAGAAATGCATGGGGAGTTTTCACTTCTTACCCAGCAACAGTCTACTTACTAGGCTGGTACAAGGGAGCACAGAGTATGACTGCTATAAGTGCCATACACGTATCCATCATACGTAGAAAGTTATGTGCCTTATCTGACATAGTCATGTACTACATTTTTCAGTCTTTCTACCCCATCACTTTTTACTTGAAAAGGCAGAAAACTGTTGACTTAATCTTTTCTATTGGGCAGATGAACTCTTTTTTTCTCTCCCATTTCTCATTATTTAAATTAGATTTTAGCTATTTTAACAGATATAAGAGATGTCATACTGAAAACCATGACAACAAAGTTTACACAGAGGATGAAACAACAGTATTGTACACAGGCTGCAGCCAGCAGACATTGGTCATATTCTGAACAGGTCAAGGGCAGGTTCTACGCATATGAAACTAATTCAGGGGATTTTGTTTATTTCCTTTTGAGATCTCTTCTAAAGTTGCTCATGATGGCACCATTTGTACTTCCCTGATACCACAGGTGTTTCTTGACAGGGTGTGTATTGTACTCTGTCTAGCCATCATACTGTCAGTTGCTAATGACCTAAATAAGATAACAAATTAATTAATTTCCCCAAAAGCAGACGCATACAAAATCATAAATATGTAAAAATTTCTATAGCTCCCACATGTACTTATGCACAGATAGGTACTTTTGTATTCATACGGTTCCTAATGATGCAGTGATTCTTCCAGGGGACATGGTAGTGGGATAATTGCATAGAGATTCATTTTCAGTTCCAGCAACTGATGGTCTATCTCTCTATATGTGGTAAGTAAACAGTTTTGCAAGATTTTTATTGGCATTTTTAAAAAATAATCTCTTAGGTTTTACAATTTAGGAATTTAAAATCTTGACTATTTTAATGTCAGTTTAAAAAGGGCTAGGAAAGCTCCAAATAGTGTGTGCAGTAAATCTGTGCCATGGCAGAAACAATCGGAAGAGTAAAGAGTAATGATTAAACATTTAATCAGAATCATTATACTTTGTTGTGTTCTCATTGTAGCTGCAGGAAAAGATGCTGTAACAGATCTTTAAATAGAAAACCTGAGGCTAAATTCTACTTCATCCATCAAAAGCAGCTGCTAGGAGATGACCTAATTTTAGTGGCTTATCAATTCTTTAGTGCTTGTTGGTTGATGTAACTTTGAGCCTCTGATGCTAGATGACTTTTGTGCTGAATATAGCTAGAATTTAATGTGAATCTTTTGGATGGCTGCCCAACCAAGCTGCATAATCCAAACAAAGAGAGCGAGTAGTACATGATTCAAGCTACTCACGTGTTCAATAATACAAATATACGTATCCTGATTCCTTTGGGCAATCAGCTCCATGTCACCAAGCACATATTTCAAATACAATGTCCTTGTGGATTTTTTTGGGTTGTGGGTTTTTTTTCAAACAATGCTTTGCTTTTCATTGGAAAAACAACACAAGGTGCAGTGAGACTCAACTGCTGCCAAGAAATAATGATAGAGTCAATAATTGCAGGACGTTTTTAATGAATGTTTTCCAAACAAATCATTGCCATTTCAAAGGGCTGTTATTTCTATTTATGTAGAGATTAGCCTACACGTTATCAAGGAGAGGGAATGGTTTATGATTTTTTGTCATTAGTTTTTGTAGCATTTTTAAGGGACTTTTAAAAAAATAATACATCTTTGTCGCTCTTTCTATCTTACTCTTTGTCTGAACTGTAACTTGTTTTCCTTTTCCTTTCTCTCTTTCTCTTTTTGGCTCTTCACTAAAACCATCTGTGACACACATGCAAGTTGCTGGGTGTGTGAGCAATGCTTCACACATATTTACTTGCCCTACTTGGCATTATTTGCTAGTCATTAAAGATTATGCATGAGTTTTTCATGTTCCATTTTTTTATTTACTTAGCATGCTAAGGTAGGAATAAGAGAGTGGTCAGGCTGTTCTACAGCTTTTTTTCTTTTTTCTTTTCTTTTTTNTTTTTTTTTTTTTTTTTTTTCTGGCAGAGGCTTTTTAGAGTTTAGACTGGAGAGGATTTAGACTGGGAGGATTAGACTAGAAGGATTTCTGGGTTTTCTTCCTGGCACTGACAATCATGCATTGTGTGAGCTTGGGCCAGTCACTTAGGGCCTGTTTTTCACACTCCAGTTGAAATAAATGGGAACTGCATGTGCTCAGCACCTCTGCAAACCAGGTCATTTATCTCTCCTCCTTTCATTTATGCACTGATAAATATAACAATCTTTGCCTTTGCATATGCAAACTGGGCAGAAGGATACAAATATGGGCAGTTAAACATGCAAATCCCTCATTTTGATGCACAACCATCCATTTCATACAACCAGGGACTTCTACATTTGTGAGCCTTGCATTCTTTTTGGAAAAATGGACCATAAATAACAAAATCTATACAGGCATGTCAGAGAGGCACAGCTGAAATCAATATGTTTGTGTATCTTCTTTTCTATAGTTTCACTTCTGTTAAAAATACTATTAGCTATAATAATCATTTTAGCCTACTTTATTACTGGATTAAGCCATGTTGTCAATGTGAAGATGCCTTGTGCTTCACATGCTAATCATAGGTTATTACAAGATCCAGTGTTAGCTGTTTGATATGCTTTTGGATTCTTAGGTGGGCTTAATTATCGTTTCATGGTACCTGTATTTCTTTGGTGACAGTAAGGGTGCCCAGAGTGGCTAGCCTGCAACTCAAGATTGCCCCAATGAAATGTCTATACTGAGGCACTGTAGGCATTTCACTATGCCCTATGGACGTATAGAGAGGGTCAGATCTGGTACAAAAGCAGGAGACAGAAAATATTTATAATAAGAAATCAGACTTACATCTATTTCCACTCTGCCTACCTCTGCTCAAAAAGACCCCCCACAACCAGAAAAACAGAAATAAGAAAAAATTTCTTCAACAGAAGTCAGAGTAATCATTTTAGAGCTATTCTTGATATAAAAAGGTCAGTGGCTCGTAACTCCTGTATTCTCCTTACATAGGAACTTGCTAGAAGTCAGAAGCACTGAGGGCCTTTCTTGCAGTCACAAGATACTGTCCACCAGTTTCATCGCTGTTCTGCTGCTTTAAAATGATCAAATTTTGGTGAACATCCCAGTTTAACAAAAAATAATTCCTTTTCAGTAGTTTTGTTGTGGAAAAAATTTGTATTCTTATGTTTTGCCCAAAGTCTCACAAAAAGACCAGAGCATAACAAGGACATCCTACCTGGAATTTCAAATATGGATCCTGCTTGCTGGAACAATTCCTCCTATTTACATCCCCTTCTTTGCCACTTTCCCTAGAACTCCACAATGTTCACTTTCTGATGGGACAGAGAAGCCCATCACATAACTGAGGTGCAGAGATGTCCTCCACATATCCTAGAGGAAGCATTTTTTTTCCCAAGATCTTGCACTTTCACGTACCTCCAGCAGAGTCATGGGCTGGGGAAATGCTTGGAGCTTGCATAATGTGCACACCTCTAGTGGTGGCATGGGAGAATTGACAGTGTGTGTGTGCAACCCTCAGCTGCGTTTAAGGCTACAGGAATTGCCCCAGCCAGATCGGCCACTCTTGTGGCAGAACAAAGAGCTAAACCCATAGCTCTTGTGCTGTCCCTGGCCTTCCTGGTATGCCAGTCAGCTTCCCAAATGGGGCCTGATAATTAAAGTGTTGTGTGTAACCATGAGCTTACTAGGAGCCTTCAGTGAAACCAGACCAGCTTAAACATTTATGACTCACCTTTGTTCCCACTGGACTGGACAGATTATTATCTTCAATGGAAATAATCTTAGATGCTCTGTAATGTCAGAGAACAAGCAAACAGCTGCTGCCTCTAGAAAGGAGCGATGTATTTTGAGAACGGGGCTGGCAGCCAGGCATTCCAGACTCCTCATGTTTGCCCTGGACAGATCCTGTATTCTTGCTGTCTCATAGTCCCTGTGCAGCACAAACAGAATTGTTTTGCCTTCCCTCGTTGTGGGTGTGTCTGAAGATTAAATAAATCACCTGAAAATTATGAGCATTAAAGTTGTTGTTATTATTTTGTACAGTCCTCAGGAACCTCTTGCTTCTAGTCAGTTCCCTGGCTTCTGATGTTTCAGTTAAAAATTCATACTGGTGGGATGTTTTTTGCTGCGCTCATGGCTCTGATTGATGGTTTTGTGTTCCTTGTCACTAATTAAGAAAGCTCCTACCTTACATGATATTATAAAGGTTAACTTCATACTTCATGATGGTTGTGAGTCGATATTACAAAATGCCAGGCTTTACTACTATCAAGATTGTATTAAGTAGTTAGGGCTGATAGGAATGAAAGTGCCCTGCCTGCAGGGTGAGCTGCTGGGCAGCATCACCAACTGGCCTGGTTTACAGCTGAGGCAAGGATGGCTTGGGAACCCAGATGCATCTCATTGACCTGGATGTGGCAGCTGTACTCTTCTACCTGTACTTAACCCACATTCTGGATATCACTAGTTGCTGAATATCCCTGTGTGTTTTTCAACCCACTTGCTGTGTTTGTGAATACAATGTAAATGAGGCTACAGTGCTGTAAAGTATGATATTACATTACAGTGTGAAATCAAGGCTTTTGAATCCAGCAATGCATAACATAGTTATAAGAGCAGATGTGATCAAACATGTGAAATGACCCTGAAATGTTTTTGGAGGCCTACTTGTTCTTCCAGCATTCTTGAACTTTTACTTTTCAGCAGTATGAAAACCAGTCTAGGCATGGATTACTTATTATAGAGACATTAGCACTGAATGTTGCTAAATGATCACAAATAAGCAGTTAGAAATTTGAAAGCACTCAAATTCTGAAATATTTATTTAATGGAACCAACATCCTAACTAATGTTTGCTACAGGTCAAGTGAAAAAATATGGATGCAAAATCAGATATAATAAAATACATACCAAATGCTACCCTGCTTTCTGATTTTTATGCTTATTTGCATTTTTTCCATGAAGTGCCATGTATAAAAGCTCATCTTCATAAACACTTATACTTTGTGCCAAATTACATGCCACTGTAGTTACTCTGGATTAACAGTGGTAAAACTGAAAACTGAGTTTTCCTTGTCCAAGATGCTACTATTTGTTCCTGCAATCACGCATTTGTGCATGGAAGAACAGCATAAATTACCAGTTCCACCTTTCAATGAGTGAACAGAGACTTTGGGGCATTTTTTGTCACTTTTTGAGGAAAAGATCCAATATATATGTGATTAAAGTACCAAAGATTGATCACAAGTGTGCAGTCCTTTTGCTAGTGGTTCATAAAGATTCACCTGTCTAACTAGACTTTTGGAAAATACTAGAGTAAAAAAGTGTGTTTGTTAGTCAAGAAAGAGACTCCAAAAAATACCTCAACTTGACGTGTGTCAGCAGGTAAGACCCATGGCACTGGAAATACAGTGTTGGTGGTGATCTTACTTCATTGAAACTTCAGAAGCAAACTAATTCATGGCTTTTCCTGTAAACAGCCACCATCAGCACTGTTTTGGACAAAAACCTGAAAGCCTGTGGTCCTTCCTGGGACAGCAGGGCAAAATCAACGTGGGGTAACGGTGCCCAGCAAGTGCTAACAGAGATTTGGAGGCACCTGAGCAAGGCTGCAAGAGCCCTGGACATGCACATCAAAGTTTTGCCTCAGTACATTTCTGGAAATAGCTGTGTATGACTTGTCCGTGATCACATGTGATAACCATGAGTGAGCAGGGAATGAACCCAGGCCTTCTGCATCCCTGGCAAGGACCTCAAGTAATGCACTGTCTTTCCTACCTTTTTCTGATGTTTTAACTCAGAGAAGAAACTGGCACTGAAGAAATAGTGAGTCTGCTGCAGGCATTGTGACTCAGACAGATATGAATTTCTTTGCTGTTTTGGTGATTTGTTGTATGTATATAAAAAAATAACCATGCTGCAATTATGGGGGTCGTAACAGAGTTAGTTACCAAGCCTAGGTTTTCACAAGCAATTTCCTTAGTTATTTTTACTTTTTTGTTTTCTTACAGCTTGAAAAAACTCAGGAAATAAGACTTGTGTTATTTAAGAATGCCCAGTGTCTGTTTTGGAAGGAAGACCCAGGCTGTGCTACATTGCCATTAATGGAAATGAGAGTTAAGAGCCTAATCCTTTTGCAGCAGAGGAGATTAGAGCATATTGTGAATATGATTTCAGTATATATACTAAGTTCCCCAAGGGTATCTCATCAACAGCAACTTCAAAAGTTACTTTTATGCCACTTCCACTCAGCTGACAAGAACACTTGACATTTTGAGAAGGTTTAGAATAGAAAACATTAGCAGTTCGTGTTGATCATATAACTCATTGGCAAAAACACTGTTTAAAATATCATGTTCAGTCATCGTTGGATTGCAATCTAATGAGCGTAAAAGATGAGTACTTCTCAAAAGTGACTCGTTTTGCAACTTTTACGGTTACAGACTTGCAAAATGAAAAACATGGACATTTACTTCCCCCCAAATATCGTTTTCAAGGATGGTGTCTTTTCATGCCTTGGAAAGGCACTCCAAACAGCTGTAAATAAATAGTCATGATTCTGTACTTTCTGTGCAGTGAAATCTCAACAGGAAATTTTCATTGTTATGAACAGGATGAGTAATCTTGCTAATGTCATAGTTACCAAGTATGTTCTAGCTTGTCTTTGAGTACCTCTCAGCTTTGTGGTTGTATTTAGCTGTTATCGAGGAGTAGCGTTCCAGGTAATCACCAAGTAAAAAAATTTAATTTCTTTCCTCCAACTGACAAATCACTGCTTGACTTTTCCTCTAATTGAACCAACCAGCTTTTAGAATTCACTTTGGCATGGATCAAGGAGTGGGATTGCTGATGTGTTTAAATTGCTTGTTTATTTAACTTCCCAGTACATAATCAGTTGAGTAAAAATTACCTTCCCCTAAATATATCTGAGTGGCTATACTGTATTATACTAATGACTGTAACATGGAGAAAAGCAAAACAAGCATTTTGCCAGTATCAACAGAAATGATGAAAACATAGTTTGCAGCGATGTATGAGTTATTGCTGCCAGCTTGCAGCTCCCAAGTTAACTATTGATGAAGTTATAAATTGTGACAATGAATACTGTTTCTATTTTGAGTCACACTGTGAGCCAATTTCTGCTGTCATAAATTGAGACTAAATCCTTTACAATTAGATGTTTCTATTTCCGTCCCACTAAAATCAGAATTTTCCTTCCTAAAGTCAAATAATTATGGTGTGAAATGGAAAAAGACATACAGGGTGATTTCTGTTGCATCATTTCAGGTATGGATTCAGGTACAGATGTGGCAGGTAATTCAGTGATTCAGTCTAGGAGTTACCTTATGCCAAGCTCCATTTTCCTAATTTCAAGCTCCATTGGAAATTGAGGGGAAGCAACCAATATCTGAGAGATAGAAAGCAAGAAAGCAATGGGACAAAAATTCGTGAGAAACATAAGGGGTGAGGGGAGGAATAGAATTGTTTATCTGAATCCTCCCTAAATGTCTTCAGAGACTTTGTTCCAGACCATCCTAGTTTTAGCTTTTTAAAAACAAATCCTCCCTCTTATTTTAAATAGGGGTATGCTAGAATTAGAAGCACTTATCCAAACCACCCAGGCTTTAACTTTCAGAAAAAATGGGACCTGGAACTGAAACAGCTTTGGTTTGGCAAAACCCAAACCACCTTTCCCCCGTCCGCTCCCCATCCCATAGCTGGGCTAGAGCTGCAATCAGAGAACTACCAGTGAATGTGTAAAAACAGCACACACTAAAAAGAACAACTGCAATTCAGCTACCTCTCTTTATGCAGTGCTGAATTACGGGATACTGGGAAGATAGTAGTAAAGTTTCCACCCAGGTGTAGATATGGAAGGAAGCAGGATCATTCTGGGGGCACGGAGCTGTATTGATGTAACAGCAAGGCTGTCTCCATAGACTTCCACTGACATTACATCTCAAATCTGTGCTAGATAGCTTATATCTTGGATGAGAATAGCTTGAACTCTGAAACATTTTCAAGTTCAGTATGTGTACCCTGTTTCACTTCATTGCTTTGCTTCATTACTGTGGTAATCTCCTTCACTGCAAGTGTTTATAGAAAACTTGTTCTCCAAGTTAGAAAACAAGAATTGCTTTCATTGTTGGGCTTCTTTCAAGCTCCATTGTTAATGATAAACATATTTCTTCAAATCTTTTTTCACAACCTTTTGTTCAAAAACTGCACTATTTGAAGACCTGGGTAACGTCACAGTTTGCCAAAGGCTGTATTGTCCAAGGGGAAGAATATCCAGGATGAAATGCTTCTTTTTCCTCTTGTACAAATTTCCTCTTGTGCCTCGTTACTGTTTTTATTTGCAAAAGGGAGGATTTTTCCATTATCAGCATATCTCCTGTACTGTGCTTTCAATATTTAATAGCCCTTAAAAGAAATAAATTTTAAACATATTTTGCTACAGTTGTTTGGATTAACTCCCCCTCAACCTCTAAAATCCTGAGGACTTTGTTAACAGTAATTTTCCAAGACTTTTGAAAAAGTTTCTGGAGCAGAGCAAGCTTAGCAATGCTAATCATAATTTAAGCATTTTCAAATGGGAATATTCCTTCTGAAAATATGTCCACTAACAAACAAATTATGTGGAAAAAATTAAAAATATCTCCGAAAAATTCCAGGCAATCTTAGTGCATTTTTCATGAGATAAATCTCAATTTTATGAGTGTCCCACTGATCCTTTCCAGTTCTTTTCATCTTCTTTTCTGTAGTGTTTTGTTAGAGAATAGTTGCCAACTATTTTATCTTTTCCAGGTAGAATGTTGAAGAGTTGTTGCTTATAACCCTGGAGTGTCTTGTTTGGAGTTTTTACTGGAAAGAATAGAAGCCACATGTACTTCAAATACTTTTTTTCTCAGGGTCAGCTGGATGCTCTCAGACATGTTTTGTAATGAAAGTGTAGCATAAAATTTTAAAACCTAACAATGACTTCCTCACCATGGAACAGTTCTGTATAGGATGATGATTCTATGATGTGTACAGAACAGTGATTCAATATTAATGTAATTTCCTGTAATAGCCAAATTTTAGGACTCTGCATAAAAGACAAACATCTTCTGCTGACTCACCCTTGTCTTGCTCTACCTTCATGTATTACAATATGTCTGGTCAGTATTAGCCTTGGGTTGATGCTGCTGATGATCTGTCCTGTTTAAATTCAGTTCTATGGAAGGGGCTTAGGCCCATTTTAAGCGTGATGTGAAACCAGGTGAAATTCCCACCTGCTCTTTTATAATCCTTATGGTTTGGGTCTTTTTTTTTTTTNTTTTTTTTTTTTTTTTGTTATAGTTTGGGTTAACATCACAGATAGAACTCATGGATGGATTTATATCCAATTATATACTGCTCTAAGAACAGGTGGGAATAGCTGTAGAGACTCATTAGTTTTATAGTTCCACTGTCGTTGCCAGAAAATTACATGCTGCTTTTCCACAGCCTGTTTTGAACCAGAAGAGCTGCCAGAAGCTTACCCACCATTTTCATGTAAGTGGTATATGATTTGAGAGGTGGGAGCTGGGGTGGCAGATTCATCCACTGGCATCTTTGAGGGAGAACTTGAGCCATTTGATTTAGCCTGGAGAGGAGGGCTGTTCAAACTCACTGGGTAAAGAATTACTGCTACCAGTAATAAATATGAGTCCTCTTCTTTGTGGATACAGCTACACCCATTTGCTGGAGCCTGATGGGTAAGTTCATTCATTCTTTGGTAGTAGAAGCAAGGACAATTTCATGAACTGATATGCTGATACTTGGAAAATGCTGGAGGAGACTACACAGTGGCAGTGGTGGTAGGAGCCAGAGAGTAAGTGTAGGATTACCTGATGGCTAATCTTCTTGACAAACCAGGATCACCCACTAGAACTGGAAAACAATCTAGAACAGAATTGGCATAGAAAAGAATTGTGAGATTTTTTATATTCCAAAAGGAAGGGACCTCAGACATCTCTGCTCTTTCTGCCCATCCTCTTTTTCTGTTTTAAGTGTAGGAGCACACTGTCCTTCTGGCTCGGAATGAAATTTCCTCTCAAGTGAAGTATCTAAATCTGCAGTAGCCTCAGGAGACAGAATATCTTGTAGGATCTCAGCGTCACCCTAAGTGAAAAGAGTGGAGATATTGGGGTTTGGGGATAGGTATTTTTTTGATTCTACTGTTGCTGATGGGTTTTGCACGGAAAACCTTCGGGCCTGGTCACTCCCAGGGAGTGGAGCAGGTCAGCCTGCTGGGGTGGCACACACCATCCTTTACAATGTCCCTGTTGCCTGCAGATATGCTGGAAGTATTATCTTAGCACAATAGCTATAGGTGTTTTTTCCTAGAAAGGAGAAAGTCTCACCCAGGAAGGATACAAGAGTTTTTGGAAGGTCCCCATAGTATTTCAGGAGCTGAGCTTGTGCATACCAGAGGGTGGGGGAAGGAAAGGGGAAATGTAAGATATTGTTGCATGTTGACCCGAGAGTGGAAGAGTATGTAGCAACATTAAATGTAGTTTGTCTCTGTATGTAATGTTCTTTGTTGTGCTTGATAATTTAGAGAATTACAAACTGCACTTGTGAATAAACAAATTGGAGCATTGCTGCAGGCATGTGGAGAGCACGATATACGCATGTGATGTTATGTAGTAAATAGTACAATGTTGTCTTGGTGATATCAGGGCCACATGCTTTGCATGGAGGACTTAAATGTTTACAAGCAGTAAAATCCTTCAGGAAAGGCAATTGTTTCCTCATATTGGCTTCCTCCGAAGCCAGCATAGTGAAAATAGGCTGTTTCCTTCTGCAGACATTCCTTCTGAGATGACAGAAACTCCCCGCATCAAAGCCTTGGCACAGGAACATGTTGACTTAGTGCTTTCTTTTCACTAATAATTTTGTATTTTGGACTTTGTTGATGTACTTCTGCTGCTATCTTAATGCAGTTCCCAATTTAATCTTTAATTTAGGGAATAGAAAATCCTGATAAACATCCGGGCTGTTATGAATGCAAAGCACAAAGCCTTTGTAGTAAAATGTCTCTGACATACACCCATAAGAAGTGTTTGATGTGTTGTAAAAGGCATCTGTCTGAAAAAAAAAAAAAGTTTTTCCTCTTTGGTATTGTTGAGCAGACTGTGGAAGTAAATGACACAAAGTAGCCCTTCTTTTCTTCTCCTACTGCTCTCTTTTTTGTTTGATCTTGCAGTGATGTGATAATGGTGAGTCTGTAGCTTGAAAGTAATTTTTGTAATGACTTATAACATGAACAGAGAGGGTTTTATTTTCTGCTGCTAAAGGGAGATCCAAGTAGGATCTAGAGATTAGACCTCTTTTGAGAGAGAACTGAGCAGCCTATTTCTACCTATGTCACTGAATTGCTGTGTCAGATTGGGCACATCACTTAACTTCTCTGTGCCTTGTGCCTTTGCTGTGTACTGTAGCATTCAGCACTCACACTACTAGCAAATGTTTTGCATGACTTAATCATAAATGACTGCCTACACACTAGCCTCAGCCAGTGCAAAGTTTATTATCCTTGTTTTCAACCTTTACACCAATTCAAGGGATGTGACGGCTGGTTTTGATTTAGGTTTGGTCACAGCTTGCAGAACGGGAAGGAAGAAAGTGCTGAGGTCTGCAGAGGAGATGCAGGCAATGGCACAGACTGTAGGCTGATGGGAATTTCTGGGCTTAGGGCTGTACTATACAAAGGACGCTGGCATCAGAGAAGCATTATTACAGCATTTTATCTTGGCCTGGATTAGTTTAAACAACCAGCTGAGCCACTCGCAGCAATATACACAGCTCAGGCCAACCTTCAAAATAAGACCTGTGTCTCATTTTGGCTGCACTTGACTTTTGGTCACCAGGTTTTTACTGTGTTGCTGCTCAAACTAGTTCAAATAACACTAGCTGAGGTATGCTGGCCCCCTCTTGCAGCTGTAGTTTGGAGGTAATGCATGCTCATAAGCTCAAACTGGCAAATGAAAAAGTCAGGTCTGTCAGTCTGCCAGCGTGCTGCATCTGCATGAATGCACAATCCACTGAAAAGCAATCAACTGGCCAAGCCCTCCAAATACCAGGGCAAAGCTGTGCCAACAGTTGTCTCCCTGGCAACCGTGTGAGCACTTTATATGTGGAAGAAATCAGTCACAATCAGTCTAGAAGGAAAACACTTGTGGAAATCCCTCTGCTCTAGACAAGGCTGCAATTTTGCCATCTGTAAGGAGACAAAGATGTCAGGAGTGTCTCACTCTGTGGAGATACTGGAAATCTAATCCTAGGTATATGCAAAGGTAACATGATTAAATCAGAAGTACTGGAGCAATACAATGCTGTGTGTGAAAGAAGGCTTACATCAGTTCTGTATTTTATACACAGGCAGCCTAAGAGAAGAGATTTTGTCTTGCAAAATATCTGCAGCCTGTGTCCCTGGAGAATCAGCAGGAGTTGAAGAAAACTTCCAAATGTTGCACACATCCATGAGGGAAACAAGAAGGCTCCCTTCTCCCAGTTTATCAACACAAAAACTCAGGAATAAAGAGACTAAAAGACTCTGTGTGTGGCGCAAGGTGTTGGTTTGTGGTTTTTCTGATGCACCTGAGAAAGGAGCAAATCCTCCAAATTTGCCAGTATGACCCAGAGGACAAAGCAAACCTCATGAATCCCTACAGCAGTTGCAACATTGTCTTCTTGCCCTCTGCCCTCTGTCCTAAGGGGAAATGTTGGGTGGCATACAACATTTAAAAAGTTAATGATAGGCTAACTGCTAAAAGCTAACACTTATGATTTGGGTTCCAGGAGCAGAGGAGCAGGAAGGAAGCCTGCTTATACCAAATGTCTGAGTGTACCTTACTCATGGGAAGTGCTGGCAGACTATAAAGTGCTCTGTTAATTATTGTTGACATTGCATAGAGAGGTTCATGCTGTTCTTTCTCTACCTGCTTCAACTTAATTTGTTTAAGAAAGTACTTTTTCTGTACTGTAGATTGTGTAAATTCATGTACTCTACCGCACTGACAGATGTGTCTTTGTTTTAGAAGAAGCCATTATTTTTTTCAGTGCTGAATGTGAATGGAGAATTTCACATTGGTAGCTTCCAAAAATATTTATAAAGCAAAGCTGAGAAGCTCAAAATATTTTGCCCTCCTACACTGACATTCAGAATCCTTTATAACGCGTTATCAAAAGCATTTGCAGTGGAATGTGCCTGAGTCGGCCACAAAGACTGTGTTAGTCAACAAATGACTGAAGGCACACATTTTATTCACATCTACCCCACACGATGTGTAGCAGAACTCAGTTAATACAACTGTAGCTAATGGGACAATTATTCTATATTGTGGGTCAAAGACTATCTTATAATTAGCTCTCATAACTCTTCCTTATCTGAAGAAACAGAGGGTGAAGAAGTAGAAAGGGACTAAAACCCCCTTTCTCCCTCTTTCTGCTGGTAAGATATGGTTTGACTCTTCACTGACCTCCACAGACAGCGGTTGCTCTGAGGCATGCCATGGCTCTGGTGATCTGACTGTGAGTGGTGGCATTGTTCTCCTTCCACAGTTCACCGCTGATGATTTCCTAGGTGTCCTTCAGATCACTCTCCCATTCATTGATTCCTTCTGAACATGCTGCTGAGAAATGGAGCACACTACATCAACTTGAGCAAAGAGAAGTACTCCCTATGAACACATAAATGCATCAAACTTACTCTTAGGTTTCATTATAAATTAAAATGACCTTTCTGCCAATTGACTGTAATGATTTCCATGATCTTCACCACACTATCAAAATCAGGGCTTCCCACATACTTCTTCCCACAAGGAGTCATCCAAGTGAACTACATCTGCAATCAGTGCCATCCAGCTGCAAGAAGAAGAGCGTGGCTAACTGACCTTGTTAGTATAGTGACAATAATTGACACTCAATGATTTGAATTATAAACTCGTATATATTGCATATCCATTCTCAGCTTTGTGCATTTCTGTCTTTAAAGTACTAAAATGTTGTATGATGAATAGCAATGAATCCAAGGAAAACTACTTACAAACCTGCTAAATAATGTGTTTCTCCATTGGCTTTGGCCAGCCCATCCCTGTCCCAAGGAATCAGGGACCATGGGGCTAAGCACCATGCAGAAATGCTCTGATTCTCCTTGATGGGCTGATGGTTAGAAAAGACATTTAGACAATGGAAAGTCTCCCTCACTGCATAGTATAGCAAGGAGCTCAACAGTAGGAAGAGGCAGGGTCTGTCCTTCTACACTGTCCTGCCTTCTTAAATATGAGTTTGCGATGATAGAAGAAAGGTGGGCAGTTTTATTCAACAATGAACAGGAACTCCACCTAATCCCCCTTCTTCATTAATTAGGAGATAAAATATCACTCTAATATACACAATGACTACGCTGAGTAGGATGCCATTTCTCTTTGATAAGTGCAGAAGTTTCTTTCCTCATAATCCTTGCATTGTTTGGACACAATCCTTTTCCGTACTCTTGCATTTTCCCATTGCTAGAAGATTTTAATTGCTGGTGAGTGTGTGACACTTTTGTCATCCATATGCAGTGTTAATTCTGTGGTATTTAAGCATGTCAAAATGAAAAGTGCTTCAGCTGAAGATCATTTTCAGCGGAGACCATTGACTGATTTCCTTTTTTTTTGTAAAAAGCCACTTACTTTGGTTTTGTGCATTTTTGGGGCTTGTGTATTGAAGCTACTTCTAAGACTTTGAAACAGGAAAGAATAGCACCCTTTCAAGCATATGTTGCAATGTACTTGCTACCCTCTTGCTTATAGCTGCAGCAGGTGAAAAAGCAGTAATGGGTGACCCATAATGCAATTAAAAAAAGAAATGTGGAGAAAAGTAACAGCAGATACATGCAGTCTTTTGTACCCTATGAAGTGTTAATTCCCTTTAATGAATTTATAACTTAATTAAAAAAATAAACTCAATTTCCCCTTTTGGTCACTGCAAAGTAAGAGAATACTAATCATTTTGATTAAAATATTATTGAAGAATCTACTCTTCTAATATTTTGTGGGTGTGGATAGAACAGAAACAAGATAGAGAGTTTGCTTCTTACATAACCATCCCAAAGGAACAGGAAATTGATATGACAAATCATCTCAGACCATCTGAAGAATTGGGTTAAATGATGAGGGTTGACAGGGATGGTCTTCTGACACGAGTAGCCTTCCAGATGAAGGATTATGTGTATGTGTGCAGAAAGCATTTGTTTTTGATGGCCAAGCCACAACTGTGGAGCAGGCTTCCTTTCCTCTGGGAGCTTATCTCAGATTTCATCAGCTCCTACTGCCAGTGAACAGCACCTTTCTTTGACCTCGACATTTCTGGCATAAATGTTTAGGGGCATGTAAAATCCCAAAACAAATGCCCCTCTCTTTGGGTAAAGGATAAGTGAACAAACATGAGATATGATAGTGATGTTACGTAATGCATGACTGATTTGCATGTTTATTCTTCTCCCACTGAAATTGCATGTGGCCATAGAAGAAAAATAGGGCATCTTTTGACACCAGTGTGCGTGGTGTACCAGTTAGCAAGACATAGAAATATGCCTTGATGTAGGCACAATGTTTGAAGATGATTCATGTCCCAAGGAAGCCTTGAACTTGCCTGCAAAAGTCTTGCTAGAGCTTTTGAACTTTGTAAAAATGCAGTTTCAAAATTCACCTCCTGCCCAAAAAGTGCAAATGAGGTTTTGCAACCAGCTTGTGAGATGCTCATCTTCCTATTGCAACATGGTGTCTCTCTGGAAAACATCTGTGAGTTGCTTGGGCTTGCATGTTTGTTTGGTAGGTGTACAATGCAGAACCTTTCAAGAGAGCCACCTTTCATTGAGAACAGCATTTCTACTGTCCCTCACCAGGTGGGGAGAGTAGATGCTGAGCTGCAGCTGCATGTGGGTAAGGCATAGTGTCCAACTGCATAGAGAGACAGGAGAAACAAGAACTGGCCAAACCGGTTACAGAGGCCCAGGTAGGGGCTCCCTGTGCTGGGTCTTGTTCAGGCAGGCTCTGAAACCTGCTGTGGCGGCATGGCTTCAGTTGGAAAGAGCCTTGCACTTCCCTTTTTCATCCTCTCCCACTCCCCTTTTTGTCCTAATTCATTCTCCTCTTTTTATAGCATTTTGATTGAAAGAATACACTGGCAACGCCGAGTGCTGCATTGGAGGGAGGCCCCAGTTAAACTGGTTCCAGCTGTGCTAGAACTGGCCTGGCCATGTGAGCTGGAGAGGGAAGCGTGCCTCTCCAGCGAGGGGAAGGCACCCATGTGCCAGGCGATGCACGTGGCTGACTGCCACAGTTAACCTACTATTAACTGCATTAATTATGGACATAAACAGTGTTTAGTGCCAAGCATGTCACAAGCTGATTATAAAAGCTGTGGTGTAGGCAGAGTTTCAAATTATGCTTCACTTTTAATTTTAGGCGCCTTTCCCTCCCCCCTCCTCTCTCCGAAATTCCTTGAATGTGTCTGTGTATTTACGAAAATACAAACGTGTGTCGAGTGGGAGAGCGATGAGACTGTAAATACTATGAGAATACCTGTTCAGCGGCTGGGGGCATCCGCAGTCCCCGGCCGAGAAGAGCCCCCTCCCCTCNCCACACCGCCCGGGTCTCGAAGGCTTTTAACCCTTCTCAGCGCAGCAGCAGCATCCTGCCTCCTGCGCGGGTCCCCCGAGGTGGGCGCCCGCTGCGCGCCCGCGCAGGGCGGGGAATGCGCGGTCACGGCGCAGAGCGCGGCGCCGGTCCCTCGGGCTGCACCACGAACCAGCCTGGCCCCGCAGCACCGTCTGCTGGGCACTCAGGTAATGGCCCAGCAGCAGTTGCCTTGGTCTGAGGGACGGTTTATGTTGGTTCGGGTGTTGCCCTGAGCTTCCCCGGCATGGTGTCCGACACGGACATTATCTTCCAGTAACTAATCTTTAGCAAAGAAAATAATATCCATAATAAAATATGAAGTAACTAAATCCGGCTGTATGCACAGAAATGGTGCTGATGGCGCTTCTGTACAGTGCATCCCCACCTTCCTTCAAGGGGCCAGGTCATTCAAGTGATTTGGAATGGCTCTGCCCTTCATAGCTCATGCTCCAGTGCTTCATCTGGAACAAACAGTATCCATCGCAGCGTGTGCTGAATGCTGGCTCGATGTGAAGAGTGTATGTAGGTGTTTTGTAGCAGACTGTGTGCCTAGCATGGTGAAGTAGTGCTCATTATGAGTTTTGGCTGATTAATTGTAACTCGCTTTTGGATTACACTTTTTCTCCTAAAGCAGTGGGGGCTTTTTTGCTCTTTTTAGAGGAAAAGCCCTTTAGTTGCACAAAAGTTTGGAAAGGCAGAAGATAATACTCTCTCGTTTTTAAATATAAACCTCTTCCCAAGCAGACCAGAAGTAAAACGTTCTGAAATTAAAAATTTTGCTTGGGCACACACCTTGCAATAATCTTTACTTAGTTTGAAAAGTGCATACTGGGTTGTAATAAAGATTACTGGATTATTGGAAAACTACACTGGACTCGTCAGCAAAGATTTTTCTCAAGAATATAAATACCATTGAGTATACAAATAAAGTGCATGCAGGTGCATGCAGATAATGAAATGGACCCTTTGTCCAAATAAGTTAAAACTTCCCTTGGAACAAAAGCAAAACTGCTAGGAAAGGAGTTTCCTGGCAGCATAGATTTCGTAGGTCCGGGGCCAATGGGTGTCCACAGAGTAATCAAGCTCTGTGGGCACTGTGACCCCAGAGTAACAGCTGTGGGTCACTCTTTTGGCTGTCGTGTTGTTGAAGAATGGTGGAGGTGGGCCCTATTTCTGTTCTAGAGGAAGGCAGGTGCTTCTGAGTTTTGAGAGAATGGGCTGCCTTGCGTGCTTGGCTGTGCTCCATTGCTTTAAGACATTTCCTACTGAGGATTTCTTGGCTGCTAGTGGCTACTGACCTATTTGTAACCTGTGTTTCGCAGAAGTTTTATTTTAAGTGTGGCAAGTGGAGAGTTGCAAGGACATCTGAGCTTGATCTTCCCCCTCCCATGAAGGAGGCACCTGCAGTCAAGCTGTGGGCTGTCTAATGGTGTTGGATTATCCTTAGCTAATGTAATAGTGTCCTGCTGTTAAGGGTAGTAAACAAATCCCCTACCGACTGTCAGATCTTTCAGATGCTTTGATAGGTGTAACTGCCAGGTGTCAGCAATAAGATCATGGTCCTTGACAGGACTTTAGAGTACTGTCCATGAGATACTGGGGTAATTCCTAGAAAAGAATGATTTTATAGAGTGTTTATAGGTTTTCATTCATCTAAATGGGTTAGGGTGCTGCTGCTTCCCACATGTCTTTCTGAAAACACAGTATGAATATTGGGTTGCAGAGGACAGTCATCCAGAAAAATTAGTTAGAAGGACTACTCAGTATAGCCAAGTGCCACCCCCTACCTTGTTTGCAGTTGCCTCTTTCTCAGTAGCTATGTTGATTACCAGATGGTTCAGTCAAGGTTTATTTCTTTTTTTGTTTGTTTTCAAATGACTGTATGCAAGCTGCAGCAAACAGTAATGTGCAAGGATGAAGAATTTGCATATTTTGTAGGCAAAAACATCTCAGCTTAAATTTAGTGATCGGTTTACTATCATAAACTGGTCTTTAGTTTTCTTTTACAAAAAAACACCATATTTTTGACTTCATTAATGATTAAGTCAAAACTAAGTAGTGATTGTGGGAGTTGATCTTAGCGACAGAATTCATGGAATAATCTTGTTAAGGGGAAGTTTCACATGTTTAGGTTAGCCCAGAGAATCTGTGGTATGGGAAGTAAAAATGATGTTGAATGAGTGCCATCAAGTGTCTTCCTGCTGTATATGAAAACCCAGGTCTTAAGTGAGAGAAACACAACACAAAGTTTTGTAACTTTGAGAGGCACATCACAGAGACAGCAAATTCTGTTAGAGTGAGGGGATTTATCATTAATATCCCATTGAAGTACAACAGCAATCTCTGGAGGCCTAATAAAGGTGAAATGTCTGTGGTAGAGGCAAAAACACAGACATAACCCTGTTTGTGCATCCAGTTCATCTGTCTTTCCATTTTGCGTTTCCTCTGAGTGACTAGTGCTGCAGTCACTGCACAGTGACACTGCACAGTGGCTGTGCTGTATTATGTCAGATGGTGGTATGATACATGTGATCTTCCTTTAGCAGGGCTGGTATGTGTCACAGGACTTCCTAACAGGTGACATAAGTTACAGATTGGGAAATTAACATCGCATTTTGGCCATCCTTCTGCTACCATTAATCCCAATCCCACCCTTATCAATAGATCCAGTGGGGGCAAGGCTGAGTGAGGATGTGTATGAACAGCAGCTTCAACAAGCAAAACAAGGTAAGCATTGCCAGGTGTCCTCCAAGGTGGTTTCATCACAGCTTCCCTGTAGATTAAAAGGTTCCAATGGATTTTCAGTACATACATGAGCGTGATTAAAGAAGGAGGATTTATATTAGTATATCTTTAGTCTTACAATTTGCTGAAATTCTGGTGATTCAAGCCAAATTGTAACAAAGTTCCAGTTGAGGTTCCCTATGCTGAAAGCTGAAGAAAAAGAGAGATGCCAAAAAGCCATTTTATGTTGCATGTAATAATAACTGCCCCTTGTCATGCTGGAGTTTGTTGCCCAAATTTCCACATTGCAGTTGGAGACCATATCTAAAGCAGCTACACAAAGACTATGAAGGATATTTTTCCTGTGGTTGGTGGGAAACCAGTTACCTCTCCTTGGCAATGTGAAGTTCCTTTTGTTCTGGTAAAACAGCAGAAAGAGGAGTGGACTGAAACAAGAGCATAGCCAAAGGGGCTGTTTACTGTAGTGTTCTGGTAATGTACTTATTTGGAGATTACAGAAATATTTTAGGTTTCAAAATGTGCTGAAGGTTGCATGCAGAATTTTAACATTTTTTTACAGGAATGTATTTATATGTGGATAAACGGATCAGTGCTGTGGTACATGGTGCCCATGAATCTTGGAGGAGTGCCATGGAACAAAAGGGAGCACCGCACATTGTGGGGACTCTGGGCAGTAAGTGAGCAGCAGACTTGCTCTGTTTAATCAGCAGCCCATTGTGTGTCTTGGGGCCTTTCCACAGGACTTAATGGGTGAGCAGACTTCTGCTGGCACAAATTTTCCACTGTAGTGCTCTCTGTCCTGCTCTGTTTTACTCTTTCACTATAAATTAACTTAAAAGTATCAGATTTCCCACTGCCTGAACATGCTGTGAAAAACCTCACTTCAAAAGAGTGTGTAATTCTTTTTTACGTGATGGAAGGTGCAGCTGTAAAGTACAGAACCCGGAACTGGTGTAGTGGCCTTGAGCTATTTGGAAGGACTTTCACTTTTTATATGGGTGATGTATATTTGTGGGACCTACAGCATCCAAAGAGGGTGACATTCAAATCATTTGATCACACAACAGGTAAAATACATGCTATTGATTTGTTATTTACCAGTATGCAGGGCTTTCTAAGCACTGCTGTGTGGTGTGATAGATAACTAAGCTGCCCTCTGAATAAGGGTCAGTAAGACAAGGTGCTAGCAGTATATGACCAAGGTGAGCAGCACTTTTGTAGATTCAGATAAATGTCTAAGCTTTGGTTTAAGCAAAATTAACCTTCTACACAGAACAATAAGGAAGTAGGTGTCCTTTTCCTTGTGTCCCTGCCAAGCACGATAGATACAGTTATCAGTGTTCTTGCCAGTAATTTACCTATTATCTCAGTTTAAAAGTATTTAATTGTTTCAAGGACAGTTTTTAATATACCAGAGAATATTCCTATCAGGCTGTGGTATCTGGGCACCAGTCACACAAAAGGAAAAATAAAAGCATCTCTTCTCTGAAATGGCCAACCTTACTACAGCTTTAGAAGCACTGTTTGGGGAGCTGAATAGAGGAAATGGCAAACTGAAAAGGGTTGCTAAGAAACAATTTCAGACGCTTCCAGATTTTTTGAAAAAAAGACACACCCACAAAACCAGACTAATCATTTCCAAAAGGAAACAATCAGATAGCTATTCTTCTACTAGCCAACACTACTAGTTTAATAAATAAGGAAATAATAAGGAAATAAGAGCTTTGGGACCCAGTATAATTAATAAACATGAATGCGGAGACTCTCCTGAGGAAAAGCTTTGCACAGGGCCTGAACTTCCAGTAAAGCTTCCACTTTAATAGCCTCGGTGGAGAATCACTTAAACAAGTTGCGCAGCTGATTGAACATGTTGCACTGGTGAGCATCAGGTAAAAAACTCACAGTAATGATCTACTTTAATGCAAGGAGGGTTTGTGCTGTCTTGACAACTGATGCATGATATGCGCAGACATGCCCTGCAAGGCAGTCGCACACTCCCAATCACTTACCTATGGCAAAAAACATTCTTAGCTTCCACTTTGCAGCTATTAAACTGGTATAAGAGAAAAACCTCAAGATATAGCTGGTCCTAGAAACATCTTTCCTTAATGCACACAGCTTCAGGTATTTGGTTTCCTGTGTCACCTACCAGCATTTCTTCATGTTCCTGTTCAGCTTAGCTGGCTGTTGAGTTTTGGTTTTGCTGCTGGTTTGGTTTTCCTTTGTTTCTTAGACTGTTAATGATGTGGGTTTTCTCATCCAGTATGGAGGACTATTATAATATATTTTAACATCTGACTGTGAAAGGTCAGAAATGATACAAATTGGTTCATTAATAGCTAAGGCTCAAGAAAGTACTTTTTTTTTATATATATATGAAATCTTGCACTCATCACAACTTGCTACAAGAAACATTACTTGTGAACAAGTAAATGAACCAAAATGCAGATCACTGGGGACAGTTTAGCAGAATAAAAAGCCATGGAGTACCTCTCAAACCAACATGTTTTTAGTCCTGGAAAAAACTGTGGTTACTTTAGTTTTTATCTGATTAAGTAACACAGGAATATATTGATACCGTGACTATTCTCCCATGTTCATCTTAATGCAATGATAACTTTATACATCTTTGTGAAATTGGTTTTGTTTTTACAAAGCCAAGTAGTGTAAGTTTTTTATTTCACAGAATTGTGTTATAAGTGAAAATAATTTTAAGTAATTATGTGACACAGAGTTTCCCTCCTCCAACAATTGAAAAATTCCCATTTTTAACTAAAAGCAACCCCAAAAATTTTGCATGATGTTTATTTGATTGAAGACGGTTTTACTAACACCATGCTAACTGATGCTTAATCCAACTTATTCTGAATTATTTGTATTAAAAAGGTTTGGAATGGACTCTGAAATACTAGTAGGAAGATATGTTGTCTTCTTTTTATTCTAACATTGATTTGACCTCCTTTTGGCTGTATAGTGAAAAAAGTTGCAATTCTCCAAAGAACAGTTTCCTTTCATTAAAATCTGCAAATCAGAGAAACACAGCTTGCATTGTGCTCTCTGCTGAGTCACATGCTCAATGGATGACTGCTCAATGTTTAGTCAAGACTGGACGCGGTAAACTACAAAAGCAACATGTTGAATGGAAGCTAAAATGTGTTTCAAAATACAGTTCCTTCTCTCAAATCCAGGATAAAACTACTGAGTTAAACATGGCAAAGTTTAATTTAAGATTGTGTTCTGACTGCCATGAAGATATTGGAGAGAAAAGTCAAACAGAAACAAGAGATTGCCAAGTGGACAGTGTTACACTCAAGCAGCAGTCATGTCTTTTTTGTCTCAACAGTACTCAAACATCTTGGAAAATCAAAAAGAAGTGACAGTATCTGACCACATTCCTGCACTAAAATGACTCTTATCCTACCATCTATCTCAGTCCAGATCTTTAGGGACTGTGTCCAGAAGGAGGAAGGAGGTTCTATCTCTTTGAATGTCAAATTTTTGACTGCTGTGGTTTCCTCCTATCTTTAGTCTTCTGCTTTAATTATCTTTTCCTTTAATTTTTAAGAAATAGCACCTGGAGATATGACTATATTAATCTTTCTTTCAATATTTTTCCAGCTACTAATGTCAAAGCTCATACAGGTGAGTAGCTGCATTTACCTGTAGAAATGGGATCAATTTATTTTGTTATCTTTCCTCTCCTTCAGTCCTATGTGCATCCATGTAGTTTTGGACTATAGGTTCTCTGAGATAATTCCCCTCCCAGATAGTTAGGCTAAATGATCCTGACTAGGTTGTTAAAAATGGCACAATAAATAATGAATAGCTTTTTTTCCATAGTAGCAAAAGTGGATTTCAGTGCTGAAGACTGAAGTAGGGACAAAATAGGGAATATTTTACAAAGTTACTATCAGGCAGCTACCACTAAGTAGCTGCCTGGTAATAGCACCTTGTGATCAATATACTCAAGAGATGCCAGTTTCAAACGTGCCCAAGGCAGAAACTCAATGGTTTCTTTAAAATATTTCTTCTGATTGATGAATGCTGGTGGCCTAGCACTGAGTTCCATGCCTCTTATCATCCATCACGTATGACTTGGATGTGCTCATTGTTAGGTTATGTGATTAATTATGTGATTATGTGTGGCTCCTCAGCCTGACAAAGGAGTCCAGCAGGAGTACTGTGTCCAGCTTTGGAGCTCCCAATCCAAGAAGGATGTGGACCTGTTGGAATGTGTCCAGAGAAGAGCTACAAAGATGATTAGAGGGCTGGAACACCTCTCCTATGAAGACAGGCTGAGAGAATCGAGCCTGTTCAGCCTGCAGAAGAGAAGGCTCTGGGGGGACCTTATTGCAACCTTCCAATACCTGAAAGGGGCCTATAAGAAGGCAGGGAAAGAACTATTCACAAGGGTTTTGTAGCAACAGAACAAGGGGTAATGGTTTTAAGCTAGAAAAGGGTAGATTTAGGTTGGATATTAGGAAAAAGTTCTTTAATATGAGAGTGATAGATCACTGGAACAGGTTGCCCAGAGAGGTGATGGAGGTCCCATCCCTGAAGACATTCTAGGTTAGGTTCGACGGGGCTCTAAGCAACCTGACCTAGTTTGAGACGTCCCTGTTTATTGTAGGGGAGTTGGACTAGATGACCTTTGGATATTTCTTCCAACCCAAACCATTCTATGATTCTCTGATTCTACACTGCAGGAAGGGTGGAGAGACCCAAGCACCCTGTGAGAGACGTGAGCCCCTATCCCATCTTCTCTGGACTGCTCCAGGAGCCAACTGCTGGAGGAATCCATATTATGCATATATGTGTATAAATTTCCCACTAATGGGCCACCATCCTGACCAGTTGGAAAGGAAAATGGATGAGGTCGTTGATTGTGTTTGCATGAGAGCTGAGCATTCCTATACATGTGGTTGAACATGTGGGCATATACCTATGCTCAGGCTTGCAACTGGCTGGGACAGAGAATACAGGGTGGTGACAACCTGACCTCTATGAAGCCACCAGTTTTTTCAACGTCTAACTTTTGTAAATCCTTTACATGTCATTAAATTGCTGTTGACAGAGAAAATGACACAATACAGTAATTCCAAGGTACTTCAGATGTTTTCAGAATAGCATGTTTGAAAGCTTAAAAGGCAAATCATGTCTTTTTATATGTTTGGTTATTTTAGTTTGCATATGCACAGTAACTGGAGGTATACTCTTTTATGTGATTAATAGTAACTTTTAAAATAAGGGTGGTTTTAGATGAATGACAATTGTTTCCCTCACTGTGTGCTCACAGGAGACTTGTCAGAGTTGGTACAGGCTAACTTACCTTTCCTGTATCCCAAGAAAGTACCTTTTAATGCAAGAAAATCCTTTGATAGGGTTGAGTTGCACATTATTTTATTTGGTGGATACTGTTGCCCTCTGGAGGCCATTTCTCAATTATCACAATATTAGATTGGCACTTAAATTAAAACTTAGAAATGTTTGCTATTATAAACAAAATATTCCCTTTAGCAATTAAAAATATTGTGATTTTAATTAAATGAGTTTATGAGCTTATCAGAGAAATAACTGATTTCTTACTATGCTAATTATTTTTCTACATTTACTGTTTAGATTTGCAAATTACTAGACAGTAAAATTTAATTGCTTTTTAAGGGAGATGAATATTTAATTTGAATACAGTACTTGGGAAAAATAAGGATTTTGTGAATATGTGTGTTTTAAGCAGCACAATCAAACTAGGGAGTATGAGTGTCTCCGCATGCACTGTAGACACATTTCTATGAAGTGTTACTATTACTCATGCACGTGCAAGAAAATGAGCAGTGCAAGGCTGTGAGAAGAGGCAGCTCTTGGCCACATTCATGCTTTGTAGCTGCTCTATTGCCCCTGGTTGGAAATAGCACCAGAGTCAAAGGCAGCTCATGAAGCTAAGAGTTTTGCTTGGCCATCGCTAACAAGAGTTAAGCTGATGGCCACACAGGCAGTTACTCAGACCTCACATCCAGCTCCTCCTCCACTGCATGGCCTCCTGGCAATGGAGCCCTGCTAGGTTCTCCACAGGGGCACACAGTAAGGGACACTCTCCCAGGGTGTCTCAGAGGCTTCCTGAAGTGGCAGCTACCTTTCTGAACTTGTGTAAAAGAAGCACCCTCTTTTCTCTTTATTTCTGGGTCTGCTAGAGACTTTGAGCTCATTACAACAGTTTGGTGGATGACTGTCTGAAACTGACATCCAGCCTAGAAAACAACAATGGTTAGTCCTTCGCCACTGGAGTAAAATCTGAGCTACCAAGCCAATTGCATTGGTAATAGTTAATTGGGCAGCCTATGCAGAAAGATATTTCTCTGTGTGAATAAGGGCCTGTTTCTAAATATTTGGTTCTTACAAGGGTTGGTAATCACTATCACTAGTGGTATGAATTAAGTATTAATTTATACACATCTAATTGTTTAGCTTTTGCAATTAGTCCCTTGTCTACACTTGTAATTACACTGTTTTTCCTTCATAAATGCTCTACCTCCCAGCTTTTTTTCTTTACTGGAGTTCTGGTTTCTGCTGTCTCTCCTGCCCTGTGGGGTGCTGGAGTTAACTTCTGCTGTTCTTCACTGAGCTTCCTGCCCTGGCCAGTGCCAGCATTTCAGCAGATAGCTGTGCTGGCAGAGAAGCAACCCTGTACTAGTACCAGGAGGAACAGGGCTATCTGTGAAGGAAACAGGAGAAGGGCAATACTTGGTACTGCTTCTCCTATGTATTGCCAATCTCCAGTGAGGCCAATGTTGCTGGTGATTAGTGAGCCATGCACCAGGACAGATGCCCAGTTCTAGACCCTTTCTTGGGATTTGGCTGTTGCTTTCCAACCTCATAGCAATCCCATCCTGCAAGAAGGCTGGCAGCTTTCTGGATAGATATATGGAGTGCATTTGTTTCTCCTTGCAAGCTCTCATTTGCCTGAAGTCTGTAAGCATCCCTCCTTCTCCAGTTCTTCATTTTCTTCCTGTCCTCACCACAGGCTCAGTAATTCCTCTCTGAGTGCAATTCATGTTATGCTTTGTGACCTTTATGCAAAACGTTTCACTGAGCTTCATTAGTACTTCAGGTAGGCTGAATGACAGCCTTAAAACTGCTGAAAAGCATAAGAAAGGCACCTGTTAAAGAGTGCAACAACTGGGCTTTTACTAGTTTTTTTCTGTCAGTAATATCAATACCATGTGCGATATGCTCAGTTATAAAATAACAAAGTTATATTGGTTCAAATTATTATTGCTTTTTGTGGGCTCCAATGCAAATGAAGATTTCATACAAGCTGAGATGCCAGGAATTTGTAGCTGTTGCTTTTTTGATATGCTCCTTAGCTAATTGGAAGGATTAAATTTTCTTCCAGTGGAAATATTCAGTCTCTGACATAGCTCAGCAGTCTTGATATACTGAAAAATATATCCATGAGGATGAGCTCATGGTTTGAGTCTCGTCATATAAGATTACATAAATATACTTTCACCTTGTTTTTATGCATCTCCTGCATACATTAATAATAAAGTCTAATCAGTTACATGCAAACCAACAGGAATAGCATATTACTATTCTTTTCATAATTCTAGCATTAGAAATACAGATGTACACAGACAGAAAAACATTGAGAGTGCCCATAGTGATGAATGGATAAGTCTTTACTCTCCAGCTTCTATGCAGGTTCCCTCTGTTTCTTCCAGGCAGCTCCTAACCTACTTCTCCAAACCTAATCCTCCAGCTGGGCTCCTTCTTCTGTTACTTTCAGTAGACTTTCTTTTTCTTTCCACTGTCCCCAGCTCCTGAGGGACCATACTTGTCAAGTAGATGAGGTTACATGCCAGCTGCCTCCTGCACTTCCACTGCAAAGGTGCTGGCACACCCCAGCCACAAGTCCACAAGCTTCAAGTAGCCACTTTCCAGGCAAAGGCAGGGAAAGAGACCTGTGGAACAGGAGAACATGGCAGGGGAGGAAGGAGGGCACTGCAAAGACTTGCACCCTGTAAACAGGCCAGCTCAGAGGCAGGTGGAATGTGCAGGTCACCCTTCAGGGAAGATCTGGCACAGACCTGCAAAAATTGTTGGAATAATCTGTTTGGTGGACCTTAGGTTGGCATGAAAAGGGACTTTCAGGTTACGGAGGGGAAAGTTTCACCAGGTTGAAAATGGGTGAAATATTCTATGTGCTATACTTTTGACAAGGAAAAAAAAAAAATCTGTGCATTATTTACAGGCCAGAGGCTTAAAATGGTGAGGGGAAAAAAACCCTCATTATTTTTGCTTTCAAAATGTTAGTTATTCCCTTGGTATGCTTGAGATTTTGATCATGACAACATTTAAGAAATAAAGCTTGCATATGAAATGAGGCCTTCTGCAAAAGGAAAGGGGCTTAGGCTTAGGACCAAAGCTTGAGGAGAGTCAAGATGGATCAATAGCACTGGTCTGTGAGATGAACCTGCTCAGCTTGCTCTCCAGTGAACCTGATTGGAGCATCTTTACCATAATGTTTAACACACAGAGAGTACTTTCCCATGAAAGTCTTTGGCAAAACTGAACAACCACTATGGGGAGGCTGAGGCACCAAGGAAAAATGAGATGTCTCCCCATAGGGAAAGGCATTCTCAGGGATAAATAAACCAGGTGTGATGATTTCTGCTCTATATGATTTCTGTTATTTAAAAAAGGGGGGAGTGGGGATGGGGACACATGGAGTAGGGAAGGCAGATTTTAGAGCTATATTGTTTTGGAGAGGAAGTTAAAATAACCACTTCTGTTTGAAATACACTTCTTTTTCCTGTTAAAACCTCCAGTTTTAGGAATGGAATTTTAATGATGACCACAGGGAAGGTTTAGGCTAACCATGGTAGCACTGACAGCTAATCACACCTCCTGTTTCTGCTCTGACCACACAATACAAACCCTAACAATCTCAAAGGCAATGATGAGGAGAGAGCTGCCCTGTGCATTTGCTGAATGGTATTTACAGTTACAGGAGTATGAATAAAATGTGCTCCAAAAAGGCGTTAATTGCCATCAGTTACAAATACCAGGGCAGGAAGGAGAACTAAAACCGACATGCAGTTTCTTGTGTTGGTGATGGAGGACAAGTATATCCATAAATGGAAGATTTGAGAAAGAAAATGTTATTTGTAAATAACTGCAAGGAGGAATTCTAAATTGGAGCAACTGCACACCAGCCACAGTGCAGACCCGGGGCCATCTGCTCTGCCAGTGGGGCTGGAGCTTGGCTTTGTCTGCCACTGTGAACAGATAGATGGATGGAGGATGGCACTGCTGCGTTTATGTCTCTGTGAGCAGCTGGCCAAGACATTGCAAAAATTCACAGGACTTCTAGCACTTTTCTCTGAAGTAAGAAAGAAGAGGAAAAAAAGTAAATATCAAAAGGACTTGCTGACACAAAAAGATGCCATGCATTGCGATACACCAACAAGACCATCCTTAAAACACCTGAGAATCACTCGCTTAGTTCTGGAGTATTGCTTTTGCTGGGCCTAATTTATTCAGCCCAGTAACTCCCAAGCCTCTGCACAGCTCTTCTGGTCCAAGTCAGTGTGTCTGACTAGGGGAGAAAAACACACAAGATCTTTGGAAGGTCACTTCCCATAAATTACTTCCAGTGAATCATTTGCCATTTACATTAGCAGCCACACTCTACACAATATCGTTAAATTTTACAAGGGTTTGAGTTAGCAGCTGCATCTTACACAGTATGTTTTCATCTTTACATATAAGACACTAGTTCTTTCGAGGATGTTCACTAGACAAGTAACATTTTTTTTATATTCAGCCACAGGACAAGCTGTCATTACTTGCTTGAAAAATTGTACCTCTATTTATAGTGAAGTATTAATGTTATTTCTTAAAAGCTACCTTACTTTGGCTTTACAGGTAAGGTGTTGGGGGGAAAGGAGGGAACTTGCTCTCACAATAATTTAGAAAATTAGTTTATTTCATAATTATGGTTACAACTACAGCAGTAGTGACTCATAGCTTAGAAATCTTTTGGATAATACATGTGGTGGAGAAAGCTTCCTGCCTTCATTCTCGTGCTAATATGGGGATTTATGCAGCTGTTAGATCAAAGGCTTCAGGAGCTGCCCCTGCTTAGAGGTTGGAGATGCCTTAAACTTGGGCAAGATTAGTTTGGTGGGGATACAGTGACAAGTCGGGTTTGCTTACATGCAAGATTACACAACACAAGGAGAGTTGGTAGGGGTCTGATAGGACTTAGAGGTAGGTAAGGTCTTCTGCAAGGGGCTTGGAAGGAGTCCTGTGAATAGCCACAGCTGGCTGAATGCAAGACAAGTGAGGACAAAAGTAGTATCAGATTTTCCTGTAATGCCAAGTATGAGGATATTAACCTCAATCCATACACCTAGGTGTCAATGACTAGATGAAGTTGGCATGGCAGGTGTACCTGGAGCAGCTGTGAGGCAGCCACACTTGGGCAACTCCCAGGCTCTTAACTTTTCCCATCTTTCAAACCAAAAGACAGAGCCTGGTGGTTCCTTTGGGTCTCAAAACAGCTTCATAGCAGGGAAGATAATTCTGTGCTCCCCATTCTGCATCCCTCCTTCTCCTTGAAGATACCCAAAGTAAGGATTTCAAAACCAGAGACTGGATCAAAAAGAGGTGGTGTTTCACTTGAGAGTGACCCTGATGGACAGGGAGAGATGATGGCACAAGCCACCTGCATCCAGTCCTAGGACACTGTTAGCTGGCTTTTCCTAAACTGTCTTGCAGTTTTGTAGTTTGTTTATGCAAAGGCAAAGGAGCAGCATCCAAGTGTGTTTTGTAAATTGACAAATGACAAGAAGTTAGGTGGCTGCTTTTCTGATTTCCTTGTAAGAAAGGCCTCCCCTTCCCCTTGCTGCTCAGCAGAAGTAAACAATATTCTTCCCTGAGCCAAAACTTAGCTTTCCTCTAGCTCATGGCAGTTAATGCCATTAGTCAGAGACCTCCAGTTTAAGTGTCATGAAATACTAATTATAATAAGGCGCTTGATGTCTGTTCCCAGTTGTACCAGGTCAGGATGCTGCTGAAGTCCTACTGGGCAGGGGTTACTGGGATAGAACAAGAAAGGTGTTTTGTCATGCTACAGAGGAGGTTAATTAGAAAAATTCTCACATCATTGGTGAACCTAATTAATTTTACAACTTTAGAAGATAGTCCTGATTACATATGGAAAATAGCTGATAACCCCAACAGCAAATTATGTGTAATTTGATACAAGACTACTCAAGTTTGTGGTTACTTGGCAACAGCATATTTTGCTGACTTTTAAGTGAGAGTAAGGACTAACACCTGTGCAGAGAGAGCAGCACACAATATCCATGGGCAGAAAATGCCTTGTTCTGGTTTCCTATGAGAATGTCCTGATGATTTCAGGGAGAAAAAAAGGATATTTCCATGGAAGGAGACTTAATGGTTGTTCCCTGCTTCCACTAAGTAATTTAGGCCCGGAGATCACCTTCCTACTGGTACTACTTGTCAAAGCTTACTTTCTTGTCCTATGTTTAAACTCAAATGCACAGTACTAATGGGCTGCATTCTTTATTCTCTCTGTGGGTTTACAAATAAACAGTTCTTGTCAGAGATACTACGCACGTAGACTTACACGAACTCAAAATTAATGTAGCTTTCAACCACCCCTCTACACCTACCCTTTGTGAAGATATACTTCAAAAGCCATTTTCCTGCCAGCTGCTGAGCTGATGGTAGATGGGTTTTCATTAGTAAGGCATATAGATACAAGCTGACATCCTGGTTCAATTAGTTATTGGAGCTGGGAGTTACACAAAAACCTTAAGAGATGTGTGTACAGGCATGTAAAACCACCAAAGAAAAGAGCAATATAAAGGAAGTCTTTATCTTTGTGCTGCTCAGAGCTTTGTTAACCCAAAAGTTAGGCTAGCTTTGGAACTACTGGCTGAATGTAGCAGAGAAGCCCTCTTGAGCTAAATAACATGCCTTTTATTTTATTATGTCTCCTTCCTTAGAACACATTTATTAAACCTTGCATGTTGACTTACTAAATACCATTACATATGGCTTGTTACAGCCTGTTGCTAAGAGTGACTGTGAGGCTGGCACAGCTTCCTGAGGATTTGCGAATACTGGGAAGTCCCACTGAGGTTTTCAGGGCATTCCTCCCCTGAGCTGCCAAACCCCATCTGGGTTCTGGTAGCACAGAGTGGTGGGCCAGAGCCTCCTGGTCATACAGGGGCCCTGTAATGAAAGGCAGGAAAAATGAAAATGAGATCTTGCTTATGCTAGGGAGAGTTTGCTAGTGCAGATTTCCAAGGGACCTCTGTTAAAGCAACAAGGGAACTTTTTGTATAAAGTAGTTCCTTTTGGCTGTGTTGGCAATTGTGACTTTTTCTGCCAAATGGATCTTCCGTCTAGAGCTTTTGTTGTTGTAAGTGTGTCAGGCATGGAATGAAAAAGAAATAGCTCTGCTGACAGTACCTTTCAACGCTGATGAGGAATGCCTGTGATCACACACAGAGACAGGAGTAAGAGACTTGAGGCCACGTTCTGCTCCAGCTATGCGGGGATACTGAAGAACAGTAAAGTGGAGCAATTTGCTTAGGAAAGTCTCTAAGGGCTGCGGGATGTTGGATATGTGCCCCTATTCTTTTGGAAAGTAATAGAATCAAGTCATGGGGAAGAAAAAGAAAGACACATACTCTTCTGAAAAATGGCCTATTACGTCTCTGGTTTTTTCCCCTTTAAGTCCAGGGAAAATATTATGCAATGCAGGTGATGGATGTGATGCATTTATAAAATCAAAAGATTAAAAGTCAGTTCTTGCAAAACTCAAACTCAAGATGGCTTGTGTAAGAGAACAGACCTGATGCTACACATAATCTGATTATGAATGGAAAGTTGTACATGTGCTTTTGTGTTTCTGGAGATCAGGAGTTTGTAGCTGGTTGTGTTCTGCTCCATCAAACTTCCACACTGTTAGTAGAGCTTGGTGCTGTGAGACAATTTCTGTCAGGAGGCTTTGGTAAGTAGAGTTCTCAGCTGCTCTGGGCCTTGCTGCATCTGCCTGAATGTTTGTGACGGGCAGAATTTTGATCTGCAAAATTTGAAGTCTTCAGGTTTGTGTCTAGACACTGTCTACTTGAAGTTTCCAATGCTCTTTCTCATCAAAATCTGAAAATTCCGGTGCTGGATTTCTGCTCATTATTTCCTTGCTGACAGAAGTGCTTTTGTTTGCTCTTTCACTGCAGATAGCTGAAGAAAACACTATTTACCTTTTCAGAAAAGGCTTAAAACAGTTTACCTGACTTATTTTCATTTAAGCCCTTGTAATCAGTTTATGTCTGGGTATGGCTTTTTTCTTCCCCATAATAAGACCAGCTTGCAGTCTTATCTTTATGCTATAGGTTAAATCTTGTGAGAAAAATCTCAATAAAAAACAAATGCCAAACCTTTTTATAGGCATTATTACTGTTGGATATCAAATATAATTATTAAAGTCTGAAAAGGTTCTGCCCACTATGCCATAAAACCCATTTCTGTGGCAGAACTTACAGCACACTGAATATTTATTTGTAATAACTGTCCCACATAAATTGCAGTAATGCCTTCTGTGGTGGGTTTACTTTGGCT
>VYZX01030674.1:0-10875 GCA_013401335.1 Brachypteracias leptosomus
AACCTTAAACCACAACAGTATACAGACTCTCCCAGAGTATGAAGGGGCAGGTTTTGAATCCCTTCATGACATGGAAAAGAGAGAATATAAGATTTTTTCGCTCTGTGCAAAAAAGTGCTTTAAACTCTTCTGTTCTATTTGACCTCTTAAAAATGGTAACAAAGAACATAACTTCACTCACAGAGAAGAATCTTGTCTAAAGCCTGTGAAGATTTGGCCAACTACTCACATTTCAGAAAAAGGTCCTGTGGGATAGATAAAAGGTTCATAGTAGTGCCATATGGAAATTCAATCTGGTCTTGCCCTTACAAATAACTTCATTCCATTGTATGAAACAAACACTTCCCCTGTGATAAAGCCTGATAGTTCACCCACTGAACTCAATAATTGTATCACTTAGTTCAGTCAAAATAAACTGGATTTGTCTAAAGCCAACTAAAATATAAAATCATAGCAAAAGTATATCTTCTGAATTGCATTGTTATCTGCAGTATTTTACATTACAATTTGCTTACTTGTGCCAGGTCTATGGTTAACTTTCTTTTCAGGTCTGCTTTTCTTACACAAATTGTTCATAACTCAGTGGGATTGCTGCAATAAAATTTAGCCTTAATACTAGCATTTGAAAGGGCACAAGCTTCCACAGGGTTAATCCAGACCGTCACCTAGATTAACTTTCCCTGATTCACATGGGGAAAACACATACCTCCTCACCATCATTTAGACACACTTTAATGTCATGTGTCAGACTGATTGTGTGCCTGAACTCTTCTCGGACAGGTATTTCTTCCAAAGTGATATCAGAGGAATTATAAATGTAGTTAATTTTAATCCTGAACATTTAAGATGTCTTAAGTCTTTAGTCTGAGGTAGAATTCTTGTTCAAATCAGAAGTTACCATGAGAAAGACTGTTTCTGCTTGTCAAAAAGAGTTCAAACAAATGAAATTTCACAGGATATTCTAGTTAATCACTTAATTAACCTGACTCAGATTTTTGCACTCAACTATTTTGTTAGGCACATAATTGTAATCTTCTAAAGACTTGTGGCTGTAGTAGTTACAGGAGAACTTATTAATACTCTTGTATTTTATTGTTCTTTAAACATATTTAACTCTCTGTCAAACCAAGAATTAATGAGGTACAATTTATACAAGTCACATCGAAGGCCAAATCTTGCTCCCAAATTCTTGTGGAGAATTCCCACTGAAGTAAAAGCAAGTTGCATATATGATTAATGAATATCTGTCATAGAGCAGTTACAGCTAATTTTTCTTCTTCTCTAATATCCCTGAAAGGCTACAGGAAGCACTGGAAACTCAGATCTTTACCTTGTCCACAGAACAAGGCAAGTGGGCGTGACAATGTCTCCTAACTGAAAACATATGTGGACTGCTGTGAAGGCCATGAGTTTGGTCTGTTTTGAGTGAGGAGCAGTAGATGAGATTGGACTCCTAGGAAATACTGCTGACAACCTTAATTTTTCTTAAGATGAGCCTGTACATTTGAGGACCTTCAGTGACAGCAGTTTTCTTGCATGACAGAGGTGATTGACCATACAGAGATGGGTTCCAGAACACTTAAGACAAATCCAACATGGCACATGGAAAGCCACCAAACTCAGAGTAGAATTAATCCACTGGTGGTGTACTTCCATTTGGAGACATGGTTTACAAACTGGTCTTCTACAGTGTAGTCTAACAGGAAGCATGGGAATGGCTCAAAGCTGCATCAGAGGAGGTTCAGACTAGATATTAGGAAACATTTATTTACTGAGCGCATGGCCAAACACTGGCATAGGTTTCCTAGAGAAGTGGTTGGTGTCCAATGCCTGTCAGTGTTCAAGGGGCATTTGGGTAATGCCCCTAATAATATGTTTTAACTTTTGGTCATCCCTGGAGTGGTTAGGCAGTTGGACCAGATGATCTTTGCAGGTAGGCCCATTTGAACGTTCCAGTCACAGAAGCCATCCCACCACATCTCTGTGATACCAATAAGATCATAGCCCTGCAAATGTGTGAGCGTCTCTAACTCCTCTTGTTTATTCCCTGTGCTGAGTTTTTGAGTTTGCATACAGGCATTTAAGTTGGGACACCAGTGAAGCTGACTTACTGGCTGGAGTGGCTGGATTTCCTTTGTGCTGCTCTTCAGATGCTCTCCTGCTGACCTGTGATGCTTCTCCATACTCTGGGCATCTGTTGCTGGCATTGGCATCAAACTGGTGGGAGAGGGACAGATTGAGGTTCCCCTCCCCTGGCAACTTTGGTTTAAAGCTCTCTTCACCAGCTTGGCAAGCCTATGACCAAAGATAATCTTCCCCTCCTCTGATAGACTGACCCCATCATCCCTCAGTAGACCAGGTTTCTCAAAGAGAAAATCAAGTCTTGCTAGTTATAGCTGGAGTACTAAATTCCACTCTGTAGTGCTATCTGAAAGTAAAGAGCATTAGTTTTTGTCCAAAATCAGGACAACGCAAATTTACTTGGATTAACTGAGATATTTTAACAAAGCAAAAGCTACTTCTGTTCCTCCTGGAGTTTGTGAGTAAGATGCTGTGGTTATGTTAATAAATTAATTAATATAAATAATAAAATTATCTAACAACAAAAATTAAAAATTACAAGAACAGAGATAATTTCATGTTTCTTAATATTAAAAGCTAACCATTCAGGCTGATTTCTTTGGGAGTATGTAACTGTCACAGCCACAACCTACAAGGGTTACCCGATTCACAAACTGATCATGATAATTGGTTCATAGGATTCTGTAACACACAAGCACATGGGGTCTTTGCTTCCATGAGTTTATTTATTAAAAATTACTTATTACTTATTTAAAAATACTTACAATTAGTAAAGCAAGCATATGTACATACACAAATATATATATATATTTACAATTATTATTATTAATTACCACTAGTTAAACAACAATTTGCTTAATTACTTATATGTACTCCTATATATTTTTTTCATTCAAAGTACTACCACCACAATCTATTAAACTGCTCCCAGGAGCAGGGCCAATCAATGATGGACAAAGTCTCACTGAAGAGGTGATCTACATCACATAGTATGGATTCAACCAGGTCTCCCTGGCAGCTCCAAAGGAGCATGTGGATAAGTTCACATGGGGAGTTCTTGGAGAAAGAAGCTGGTTTTGGGAAGACAGTGGGTTGCTTTTGTATCTTTAATGTGGATATATAACTGGGCATAGGACATCAGTTCCTGAAATAGCTCTTGCTGACTTCTGCTTTCTTAGGAGGTCAATTTGTAGGTTATAGTTGTTTCTTTGTTTTATGCTTATCAAAGATGCTTCAGGCTCCCAGTTGTGCTTATCAAGGTCAACCCAGACTCCCACTGGTGCTTGTCAAGGATGCTTTGGCTTCTTCAGCCAGGTTCCCAGGCTAGGAGTTCCCAGATTGACAGAGATTTTCTCTGTCAGTGTTTAGCAGATATCTTTTGTCAGTATTTTTCCCCATTATAACCAGATCACTTTTATGGCTGCTCTGACAGAGTATTTCCTCTCACTGCTGTTAGGTAAGGGAAATACACAATGAGGGAAATACTGGGAACTGAGCTTTATTTGTATAATACTTTCATTTCCTTTTCATCTTAATGTATCTTTGATAGTGAACATTTCCATTAAGTCTCTGACTTATGATGCCTGAACCTTCAGAGAATTCATGTGGAGGAAACTAAAGTGTAAAAATTTACCTTTGTAAATTTACCAACAAGCAAACTGTTCATACTCGAGCATAGGTGCCTTTAGCTGCATGCTATGAGCACTTTTCCATGAAATATTTATTCAGCTTTCAGCTCCACCTCACATTCTGTATTCATAGGGAAACTGGGCTGAAAAACTAGTTTTGTGGTAAGTTCACAATAATATATCACACAAAATCCCTTCAAACAGTTGTATGTCTGAACAGTGTTACCAGTCCCTACTGAGAGTCAATAGCATACTAATCTTCACAGCATCTGTTTTCTCACATACTTCTATTTTAATACAAGTCTGAGGCTGAAATTGGGATTTGCCTCCAGTGGGTCAGACACAACAGAAACATAGACAAAAACACAGTGTCTATAATCAAAAGCTTACATTCTAAAAAAAGGAAAAAAACCCCAAAACACAAAGGTTTCAGAAAGCTACATAATACACAAGCAAAGTTATCATGACAATGACTTCTACATACCATGTTTAATTTTCTAATGTTTAGGACAGGATCATAATCCCTTACCTGTGTTCTGAAGCACCTTCTTCAAAAATAACTTTGTAGTTCCTTGGTGTCCTTTATGGACCAATAGCTGTTCAACACAAGGAAAAGACCATATTTAATTTTCATCCTAGTAGAAAGGTTCAGCTTTTCCTAAGCTATGGCATTTGCTTCATGTAACGAAAAGGAAAAAGGGGTTGCAGTAAAATAAAAGAATAGATATAAAAGTATGATAATAAGAATCTAGGTGGGACAGACAATGTCTGAGTGACAGATAATGAAGGTGAAAAGAGAAGATCTTTCATCCTACATGTTTTTATAAAAAAGAAGCTTCAGTTTAAACAAGCTTAAAAAAAACAAACAAAGAAAACCCCAAAACTTTATCAAGTTGTAATGAGAATAGAAAATGAAAAAATATTTGCCTGCATTGAAACTGGAATTAAAAAATTTAATTGTGTTATTTTACATTTTAAAAATATTTTTCATTTAGTGAATTAGCTTCAAATTAATTGAATAGTTTCTATGCTACTAAAATAATGTCCTATGGTTATGCAGCCAAATGTATCCTTAAAAATAATGGATAGACTTTAAATTAGAGCCTGAGCCAACACAAATTTCAGCAGATGGAGAATCCTATTGTTAATCATCAAAGCACTTAACAAGGAGAACGATATCAATGCCCAAGCACTTATCCGGTAGAAATTTATGTACCTTTTTCACTTGCCATGATGCATCCGAATGATATAATCCAAGACTATGACTTCATTTTTTCAGTAAATTGGAGATGAGTGAATGAGTAAAAAAACAAGCAGTAATTGTTTAACTGGTAGGATCTAATTTTACAAAGAGCACAAAGTTGAAGTACAGATGGCACAGAATACAAGCAAACATCAAATACATTTTTCCAATTGTGCCATAAGGTAAAGTCTGAACTTTATATTTGTCAAGGGTTAAGGCTGGGCTGTACACTAGTCAAATGATAGATGCTCTCTATTAACCTCTCTCCCTTCCCAAAGGGGAAGAGAAAGGGAACAAAAGAGAGAGACTCATGGATTGGAAAAGAAAACAGCTTTAGTGAAGATAATAATAACAATAAAATAAAATTGTAGTGGGTCTGGCTGAGCTGATTTTCCTTATACAGCCNCTGGGGGGAAGGGGGAGAGAGATAGAGGGACTAGGGGTGGGAACCTGGCGTCCAGCCAAGGTAAACCCACCACAAAAATTCATACAAATATGTACAAAACCAATATTGAACCCAAGCCCTCTCATGGCAATTACATAATTGTCACAAATAATGCTGTGGGCAGGCACTAGAGAAGTCCCAGTCTGGACTCAGTAGCAGACAGGAGTCAGATTCAGGAGCCGGATGCTGTAACTGGATTCTGTAAGGAAATGGATTGGAATCAAAGGCAGAATAGACAGAGTACTTCTTGAATGCTGGTCATTGAAGAAGAGATCTTGACCCTTGTAATCCCTCAGTTTTATATTGAATATGATGTATATGGGATGGAATACCTTGTTGGCCAGTTTAGGGTCACCTGTCCTGCACATTCCTCACAACAGTTGTGACCTCTTGCTTTATGGCACCTCAACATGGCACACAAGATTTAGCAGTGACCTTGTTCTGCACAGGAGTAAATATAAGCAAGAGCCTTTCTTCAAACCAATCCTTGGTAGTAACTATAAACATCAAGCATTATCACTGCTAGAAGCAGACACTGTCTGCAAAAAATATGCCATTAACTTCAGAAAATGAAGTTAGTTAGAAGAAACTTATCTGAGAAGTAAAATCACTCAACAGAATTAGCTCTGTTCTAACTCAAACCAGGACAATAGTCAAAATACTATATTTCGGTTTGCATGAAAACACACAGAGAATTCCATAGAAGTTGCATAGAAACATGATAAATACGATAATTATTTATCGAAGAGGTAGCAGAAGTCTTTAAAGTTCTCAAAACCAAATCAGATTATCACAGTATAACAAAATGTATCATGATCAAGGGCTAAATGACAACTTTTCTGACATCTGGATGCATCACGGGAAAAAGTTTTTCCAAGGATGTGAAGACACCCATGCTTAATGGAAACTAGTAACACTCCTGCTGGGAAATGGCTGGAAACAAGAAATCCTCCTTGACCGGAAATTCCAATTAAATTTTTTAATTTGTTTTGCAACAAAAAGAAAACCGAAATCTTTCCCTTTCCTCTATAGTATGGGGATTTTGATTCTCTTTAGAGAAAAGTAAAAATTATGTTTTACTTAAGATTTTCCTAATAAAAATAAAAAGCCATAGTTGAGGACAAAGGTTGGAGGTTTCAAATAGGGTTTTTTCTAGAACTAGACCTTGACTCTGAGTGCATTACTGCAGAACATCCTGGAACCAGTTAGGCCCAAGAGCCTGTCTCCAGGGAGCACAGCAGCTAAGGATTTGAGAAAGCTATCTGATTGAATAATGTTTTCTAGGAAAAAAAAAAAAGGAATATTTTATTTTTTTCAAATGGACATAAAATGAAATTTCCAATGCCAAATCACTCTTGATCATCATCTCTGTTCAAGATTTACTTCAAAAGCTTAGTTTCACCTCCTTCTACAGAGGATTCAGGATGATGATAATGCTCCCTTCCTAACAAGACACATTTCTCATTAGATAAACTAACCCTTTGTCTATGTTTAGCCCGTATCCAGGGTTAAACTATAGCAGTTGCTCTATAACTCAATGAACCATCCTCAGCCAAGGGGAATCTGGAAAAAGAGGTGAGACTCACAGGTTGAAATGAAAACTGATTTAATGAAACAGCAAAGCTAATACCAATGCCAGTATAAAGTAAACAAAGTTATACTCAGCCCAGCAAAGGTACAGTGGTCACAATAAAGGGGAAGGCAGCCTTCAGGAGCAGGAAGAGGAGCAGGGCCCGGAGAAGGCCAAACAGGAGAGCCCAAGCAGGAGACCCTCCATCCTCAGCAAACTTCCCCCTTATATTGAAGATGATATTTATGGTATGGCATACACACGAGCCAACTAGGATCAGCTGCCCTGGCTAACTTCAAACTGCTAACGGCCTGCAGACCATGGAAAGCATATGATTTTGTCACAAAAAAAACAGGACATGCTTACTGTGTCTTTTATATAGCCTGAGAGAGTTTAAAAATATTGTTCTCACTGTGGTCAAGGTAGATAGGTCCTGCTATGAAAACATACATTTTAAAATGTCCAATCCAAATTTAAACTACATAACTACCAACTTTTTTGTGAGATCTAGGATAGACTAAGGAATAAATGTGGACATAAATTCTAGCTGCTGAGTGCATTGCAACAGAATTTAGATGATTTCAATGTTACATGATGTTTCTGAGTACTGAGAAGGTAAGGAAATATTTATTATGTTCTTTAAATCACCTTGTCATTCAGTACTCATATATTATCTTGAATTTCCGGTATCTTCCAATATTTTTTGTTCTCTTTGCAAAACCCAAACAGTTTACCTCCTGAGAATATATTTGTTTATTTATCACTTCTGCTATTTCCTACCACTAGGTAAAGAGTCCAGGAACAACTCCTGGTCTTGTAGATGCTAGCAACAGTTCTGCCATTGACAAACTAACAGAACTCCACACAATTTTTTTGAAAGTACTGCATACTTTTGTGCTTTCCTCTCTTTTTACATATCAGAGTATGTCTTGGTTTTCTATTTTCTAATTTAAATGAAAACCCTGCAGGAAAGGTGCACTTTAAAACATTTAACATGAAAAACATACTATGTAGATAGAATTTAGGTGATAGGTATTGGGTATTTGACCAGTTGGGATAAATTTTCATCAGCATTTGCTTGAGCTTCCCTGTTTTTTCCAGACAAGGAGTTACCAGGAATTCGTTTCTGTATGTCTCAAATACTTGCAAAAGTTGATATGGCAGTGTCAGCTTTACTGGCAGGAATTCTGGGAAATGGTGCTGCCAAATGACAAAAGAGGTGCTGGTTTTGAAACAGCAGAAGGGTATATGCATGTTTGCATTATTTTAATTTTCAGTCACATTGTATTAAAATATGTAGCTTTGGGGGAAGAAAACCTAGATGTGTATTTAAAGTGAAATAGGACTGACCTGAATGCGTGATACTTAATGTAACGGAAGATACTATATATGGCCATATCAGTGAATTATCTTTCCAGGTAACTGAAGTACTACTTAGAAGAAAACCACTACTCCACTTTCCAAGGTCCTCTTTTGAAAGTCTTATTTCCTTAGTTAGTTTTGTTGTTACTTTTTTCTTTTGAATAAAGCTGAATGTTTATCAAGAATAATTTATATTTCCTAGGCATCAGCCACATTACAAAGCTGATACTGAATCTTTCTTGCCACTTGATCTGCAGTCATTCCTCTTCTCATTATTGCATTGCTAGCCTATCTGACTTGTTTATAGTCCATTCAAGTAATTTATAAAGACAAGAAATTGCAAAAGTCATTTGAAAGCCTGCAGACATCCCACATGGTAGAGCTTCAAATGGATGCGGTCTTTTTCCTGTCAAATAAACTCTTGCTATATATTCATTATTTCTTTTGCAATCCTTGATTTTATTTAGCTCCTGGATGAGTCAATGTCGAGATCTTCGTCAATCAGTCAGTTATTCCATCATTACTGATGTCCTGCTCTTCAAATAAACATCTTCAGGGAGGAAAAAATAAATTGAAAAAAAATCTGTAAGTGCATCAGATGATGAAAAAGAGACGATAAATGGGCAAAGTTTAAAATGTGAAAGAAAAGCCCCGTCTGTGACAGAAGTAAATTTCATATGTGAAGGATAGTTTCGGTAGAAGACCTAAAACCAAATAAGACAGACTTAATACAATAAGCACTTGACACAGATCATGCCAGATCAAAGTTTATAAATGCCTCTGGAAACTGTGTGTGATCTCCTTTTGCTTCCCATCAAGCCTTCCCATTATAAACTCCCCACTGTCAATGTTGCTTGTAAACTGAAGATCAGCAAAAATGGACTAAGTTTGAGAAGGCTTCTTAAAGAAGAGCTGAAATACCTTGGCAAATCAATAGATCCACAACAGCTTTGCTGTCCTAGAACTAAGCAGATAGCAGGCCATACTAAAGCAATAATCAGTAACTTTGCTAATTAGAAGTCAAGTTGGAGTTTAATGCTTTAATCAGACTGTAAATAAGTAAAGAGACATGCAGAAAAACCACCAATAGCTCTTGTGGTGACACTTGTACAGATGGTTTAGGCACTGAGGATAGCATATTATTTTGATGTGAAGAATGAAATATTTCTTGCCCAGAGGCAAAGGAGGAAATCATAGAATGCTGCTAGAGGAGCAGCTGCAGTGACCTCTCTGTGGAGCCTCCCAGTAAATGACTCAAGACAGCAATCAGATTATTCCCCATGAAGAAGTTACTGGCCTAATACCCAGCTATATCAGTGAAGTTCTTTAACACGCTGGTTTGGAGAATGTGGGAAGGGAGTTTAACTGTTCAAGACAAACCTCTGGCTGACAGAAAAAGAAAGGCAGCAGCTGCAACTGACAAGTTTTACCTCTTGGCCCATGTATGGAACTAATCTGGATATACTGGGGCTGTGAACAGGAGTTGTGAAGGAAAGCATGTTTCAATATTTTAAACAATTTATTTAGATGCCATGTTCCACCTGGATAAGACATCTTACTAGTAAACAGTTTGGGATACTTTTAATTCCTCAGGAATTGAGGAATTGAGTTAACAGAAGGGAGTGATTCTAGGACAAAGACTCCTACAGGTGACTGAGGCAGCAGTAAGAGATCTTCATCATCCAGTCATGACATCAATTGCAACTCTACATTCCAGAACAATTTCTGACCTAAATAGTAAGTAATATACAAAAACGTGGATGAGTGTGACCTGACAAGTGTTGTGGAAACTCATGGCAGTCATATTTCCTCTGAAGCTAAGAAAGCTGTCCCACGTGATGGCCACATCTACAAAAAAACTACTTTTATGTCCCACTTCACTAAACTTTTGCACTTCCAGTTGATATGCAAGAAGTCAGGGCATTGGCCCATAGACTGATATGTTTCTTCCTGAGGACATAGCATCACCAGTAGCACTAAGAGACCTTCAATCCAGGCAGTAATGTTTTTGATGTTTCTCCTTCTTAAACTTAAATACTACTCAGCAGAAATTGTAGCATAATGTATTCAAGGACAGTGTTACTACTGCAAGGTTTAGAACCAGGAATCATGCAGTACTGCTCTGTTTCAGAAGGAATTCTGCAAAACACACAAGTTTATATAGATAATAAAAACTCAAAGAAAAATCAGCAAAGGGCACCTCATCCATAGGTACAATATGTCTTTCTATAGAAATCATCTCTCTTTTCTGTAGGGTACCACAACCTTTGTATAGCACTCATGTTCCTAAAGACCCTTTTCCTTCTTCATTTCCTCCCATTTAGTAACAATCCAAAAGAGGACTTTGTTCACCAGACTGCTTCATTTTCGTGCCGTGCCAGTGCTCCTTCACCCTCATTCTCTCTATCCAAAGCAAACATTTAAAACCTTCTTAATAATACCTGGAGGAGAAGGAAGGAAATTTCCAACCAGAATTTAAGCTACAATCCTGGCTTCCTTACTAACCACTCTAATTAATAATAAGGAAAAATATAAAAGATGGAAT
>VYZX01030677.1:0-22182 GCA_013401335.1 Brachypteracias leptosomus
TAGGATTCTAGGATTCTATGATCATGCTGATGGGGGGGTGAAATGGGTTTGCCCAGGGAACAGGCAAGGTGGGAACAGTGTGGCTCTTGCCTGATTCTCCCACCTGTCTCGGGTGGACTTACCCTCCATCGCGTACTTCATGTCCTGAGCAAAGAGGTTCCACATCACCTCGGCGCTGATCTTCCCCACGTTCAGTTCCTGGGGGAACCTGGGGAGAGGAGAAAGAGTGGCCATGGGGCGGACCAGCCCTCCACTTGGAGATATGTCCCCCGACACCTCCCACCTGCCTCAGTTTCCCCATCTGTAGAATGGATGTTACAACCCACTTCCAAGCTGCCACTGCCACTGTGTGGACATCCCCCCGAGTGCAAAGCAGGGTCCCCTTTCCCAGCACCTACTCACTGGTTCAGGCAGGGTGTGTAGGAGTTCTTGTCCTCCTCGATAATGGAGACTATCAGGGTGATGAGCTTAGACCAGAAGTCCAGGTTTTTGATGCTGGGGCCCTGCTCCTCGGGGGGTACCTCGCCTTTCTTAGTCTGGAGTGATGGGGACACAGCAGAGGCTCTGGTCACCCCACCCGCAGGGCTCAGTTTGGTGGCAGGGCTCACAAGGAGGCATCAGGGAGGGCTCTGGGATCACCCTGGAAGCCCCCATGCAGCTCCCCCATGTCTGGCCCCAGCCTCAACCCCGCAACAGTGGGGCTGAAACCCTTCCCAAGGCTCGGGGCTCATCCTACACGGGGCTGAGCACTCTGGAGAGGCAGCAGGAGCACCACGTGAAGGAGAAGAGCAGGGATGGGGAAGGTCAGCAGGGGCAGTGAGGTTCCCTCCCAGCACTTGGCATCCCAGCTCCCCTGCCCCACACACCGGGTCTGTCTGGTACTCGCGGCTGTACAGCTCATGGCAGTTGTTGAAGATGTACTCGTAGGTGGAGTTGAGGCAGGCTTTCACGCAGTCCTTCACCACCTGGCTGGCTCGGGGGGGGCTCTGCAGCTCCTGGACCTGGAGGTGTGGGGAGAGGTTGCTGCTGGAGGCAGCCCCACAGCCCTGGCCAGCGCGACCCCAACCTTGCAAAGAACCGGTGCCAGAGAGGGTCAGGCTCCCGCTAAGGGATGGGGCAAGTGAGGCCCCAGCAATACCTTCATCCGAAAGAAGGTGATGCTGGTCAGCAAATCCACCGTGGACTTGAGATCTTGCAGCCGTTCGGGACTGCTGGCAGGGAAGTTGTTCTGCCAAAGGGGAAGGAAAGAGCAGAGTTGCACACAAAACTCTCGCAGGGGCAAGTGGAGGGGGAGAAAACTTGTTTCAGACCTTTTTAGGCTAGGTGTGGAAACTGAAGCCCAGCAGGCACCTTACCCGGTACATGGAGAGGTCGATCCGCAGTGAGTTGTGCAGCTGGTCGAGGAGTTTGACGAATCGCTCCTTCTGCGGAGAAACGCCCCAGAGACAGGTAAATGGGGGAAAGGCTGCAGGAACCGTCCCCCCTCCCTGCTGGCCCTGGCTCTCTCTGCCCCCAGCCTGGCCCACACCACCCCCAGCTAATCCCTTTCCTTCCTGCTGTCCTTCCTTCCCTCCTTCCTTCATCAGAGGCCTGTGGCTGGGCACCTTCAGCAGTGTCCTCGCTGGTGGCAGCCGTTGGCTGCCATGGCACTGGTGGCCGTGCCGGTGCGGTACCGGATTGAGAAGCAACTCTGTGCATCCCCTTTGCTCTCACTGGCAGCTGATGCTGGAGCGGGGATGAGCTGCTCTATCTGCCCTGTGCACTTTGAACACCCCCAAGCCTGGGCTCGGGGCAAGAGCAGGCACAGTGTGTGCGGGATTGGGCCACGGAGCCCAGGGATTGAAGCTTTCAAAGAGCTCAGGAAAAAGGAGCAGGGAAAGAGCAGCTGGGCTCTTGCGGTGGCCGCCCGTCTTTGGGGCTGACCTGCTTTGAGACAAGGCCAAGATGGTCTCCCAGAGCTGGACACCTCCATGGGCTCCTCACTGGCCTGACTGGGCTGCGTCAAGGGATGTGGGCAGGGAACTGCCTAGGAAGATGGCCTCCATTGAGGCTGAATGTCTCCAACCCGGCTCAGCCCAGCTCCTGTCCAGGGAGCGTGGGGCAGAAGCATGCAAATCCCACATTGGGCTGCAGAACGGGCATCAGAGCTGAGGGCAAAGCAACCAGTCTGGCCCAAAACACTGCTGGGAGGTGTTTCTCTCTGCCTCTCTTCTGGGGACAAGGAATGGGGGGCTTTGGACAACCCCATGGACCTCTCACAAGAGCCCTGGGTTCCAGGGCTGTACGGGGTCAGGGCTCTGGAGAGCCCGGAGCAGCTCCCTGAGTCCTGGGGGGGAGGACGAGGGGACAGGCCGGGGCAGCGAGTCCCGTGCCCACCCGGCTGCGGCTCGGCCAAGCCCGCAGCCTGCGCTGGCGACCGCAAACCTTCGGCAGAGCCAGGCCCTGGGCCGAGACCATGCGTCCCCGCCACCAAATGGCTGCAGCACTCTAACACTGGACACGGCGGCTACTCGGGGTTAAAGCGGCGGCTGGGCGCTTTAGGACCCAACCTTAGGCTCTCTAAAAAAAGAGAAAGAAACAAAGTTTTTAAAAGCCTCCATGTTAAAGAAAAGCTGGTTTTTGTCCATACGGTTTCCTCCTCCTGTGTGACCCGGAGGCACAGCTCGCTTGGCTGCAGCTCCCCTGACACGGGGATGGGAGCTGAGCCGAAGCAGCTGCTGCAGGAGTCACACTCAGCCCTGGCTGCATCCCTGGCTACCCAGCACTTTGCCTGACCCAGGGCTGGGCACTGATCCTGGCTCGACCCACGTGCATCCAGAGCAGCCACTTGCTGCCTCCGGGCTGGCGTGGGGGGAGCCGGGGCGAGAGCTCAGCCCCTCCTTGCCCACATCCCCACGGGCACACCCGGCCCTGGCACAAACTCATCCCGCTCGCCGCAAGCAAAGCAGCCGCAGGAGTTCCTGGCTGCTGGCACCAGCAGGAGAGTTTGCAGCGGGCCCGGGTGTGCCCGAAATGCACAGGGCTGTGCAAAACTCCCAGCGAGCAGCAGGGACGTCTCCTTGCCACCTGCTTGCCAATTAGCCACCAAGGTTCCCTCCTCCTGCCATGCTGCTGCCCAGCATCCAAGCCCACTTGGACACCAGTCATGGTTTTACCATAAAAATAGTAGCATCATAGAATCATCGAGTCATAGAGTCATGGAATGGGTTGGGTTGGAAGGGACCTTAAAGATCCCCCAGTTCCAACCCCCCTGCCATGGCAGGGACACCTCCCACTAGACCAGGTTGCTCAAAGCCCCATCCAACCTGGCCTTGAACACCTCCAGGGATGGAGCATCCACAGCCCCCCTGGGCAACCTGTGCCAGTGTCCCACCGCCCTCAGAGTGAAGAATTTCACTGCAGAGTCTGGGGAGTAAATTTAGACCTTCTCCCAGGAAGGTGGTGGCTCTTTTCCTTCCTGAAAAATGGTGGCAAGAAGAATTTCTGGGAAGCAGGGGCTGCCCCTCCACTGCTGTCTGGCTGTAGTTCGGAGCGGGGTGTTTTGCACTGCCCTTTTTGCATCCTGAGCCCCCCACCCCCTCCCAAGAGAAGAGAGAGAAGAAGGAAGGAGTGTTTACGCACCATCGGACTTACCCCGAAATTGGAAGCGGCAAAGCGGTCGGAGGCCGAGACGTTGGTGGAAGCAGTGGTGTGGGCGTAGTAGGCGTTGATGTTGGCCAGCAGGGTGCTCATGACTGCTGGCACCCCCGGACACATGTATTTGGAGGAGAGGCAGGCAAAATGTCTGCGGAGAGAGCCGGGAGGTGAGGGTGCTCGGAGGCACTGGATCCATGGGCTGAGATCAATTGGATGAGGTTCAACAAGGCCAAGTGCCGGGTCCTGCACTTGGGTCACAACAACCCCCTGCAGCGCCCCAGGCTTGGGGAGCAGTGGCTGGAGAGATGCCTGGTGGAAAAGGACCTGGGGGTGCTGGTGGACAGCCAGCTGAACATGAGCCGGCAGCGTGCCCAGGTGCCAAGAAAGCCACCAGCATCCTGGCCTGGNACAACCTAAACGATTCTATGAAGGGGCACAGGGTTTGGGGTGCATATACAAAGAAGGGGACAAGTGGGTGCAGGTAAGGGTGGAGCTGAGGGAGCTGATGGTAACACCCCCACCTCTTTGAGCAGGGTGGAGGGTGAGGGACTCACGTCATGGCCTGGTAGATGGACTCCACCCCGTAGCGCATGGCAAACTCATCCACGATCTCCTGCGCTGTCTCATCGAAATACACCTTCCAGGCATCATCCCCCTTGGCATCGGGGATCTTCACCACCCCGTTGTTTTGCAGATCCGTCACAAAGTGGAACAGGTTCTGGGGGTACACATGAGTCCCATCAGGTCCCCAGGAATGGTGGTGGCACAGTGACATTGCTGGGGTGGAGGCCATGCCCCCTGTGCATGCCTGGGCTGCTCACCTCGTGCAGGCAGGTGTACTGGACATGGTAGGGAGCCACCTTCTCCTCGCCTTTGATCTCCACACTGATGTGCAGCCGGATGGCTCCTGACACGGCCGACTTGTCCGTCCGCTTGTCTGCGGGGGCACGGGGAGAGGGGGCAGAGGTGAGGCTTTGCCCAGAGCAACTCTGCTCACTCCAGGCACCCAAGAGGGGCAGACAGCCCTGGCACAGAGGGGCTCCTGGGGCTGGGGGGACGCTCAGCACTAAGTGCAGCCAAGTCAGGGTTCAACACAACCAGGGCACTGCAGAGAGGGATGTGGCCATAGCTCCAGGCACTACAGAGATGGGGCCTCTCTGTGCCTCAGTTTCCCCTCTGCAGGGGGCCAGTGCTCCAGACCTCTTGGGCAAAGGGTTTTGAGAACAACCCTGGGAAAACACTTGATGCCAACAGCTTTCAATATTAAGTGTTTTTAACAGCAGACCCTACACTAATATGCTGAAGTAGCCTTCATGCAGCACGTCCCCCCTGGGAGCACAAGGCCAGGGGTCCCAGCCCAAGCTGTGCTGGGGCAGCCGTTTACCGAGGTTGTACCAGACGTCCATCTCCCCACTCAGGGTCCGGACCTCGATGATCGTTTGGCCCAGGAAGTCATCAGACTCCCTCTTGAAGCGCTGCTTGACACGGGACTTGATGTCATCGTCCTCATCCCAGACACGGACCTTGATGCGGTCAGAGGAGTTATGGCACTCACTGGGGAAGTGAGAAGGGGCAAGCCCTGAGATGAGGACGGAAACCTTTCCAGCCTCTTCCCAGCCTCTGTTTCCCCCAACAAGAGGGACCATCCCAGCACTGGGCAAGAACTGGGGAAGAGAGCAGACTGAGGGGGCACCAGCCCTCCCCAGTGAGCTTTGCAGAGCTCTGCCACAGCCTGAATCAGCCCCCCATAGCCAGGAGCCAAACACCCCATGGCACAAAAACAGCACTCACAGTGACCCCAGCACCCCCACTCCGCCCTCCACTGGGGCAGGATGAGGCCCCAGCTGAATCCCCACCACCCCACAGGGAGCACAGCCCAGCATCACTGCAAGCGCCTAGGAAGGGGACCAGAGGGTTTAGGGGTGAACTTACAAATGGAAATTCTCCTCCCAGACTGGGTTGAGGTTGCCATAGATAGTTTTAGTCCTTTTTTTTGTCTTTCCAACCTGCACAGTGACATACGGGTCACTGGAACCCGTCTTATCCTTTGCTTGCAGGCCCTGGGCACAAACGACTGCAGTACAGCACAGCACACACACCCATCCACACGTGTGGTCCACACGTGTGGCACACAGAGGAGAGAACAGAGAGAGGAGTCAGTGCCACAGCCACCCCCAGACCCCTGCAACAGGCACCCTGTGTCCCCACGTAGAGCCCCAGGGGCTGAAGCCACACTGCAGGTTGAGAGGCAGGAGGGGGTTGGGGCACACAGCAAGGGGACAACCACATGGTCCCCACCTGGCACCTACCTGTGATGCTGATCTTGGCCGACCATTTGGAGGTGCCGTCCAGGACACTCTGCTTCACCGCCTTCATCTGCTGTGTGTGTGTGGTCTTGGTGACTCCAAACACCTCCTGGATCAGCTCAAATATCTCTGGCTTGTTGCGCTCCCGAATCTTCATGCGGTCCTTGAGCACCATGATGATGTTCTGCGTCCGGTCCTCTGCTCCGTGCTTGGAGCTCTTCTCCGCTGCCCCTGGGAGAGAACAGCCATGGGTGAGACAGAGCCGGGGGTGGCATCCAGGAGAGAGATGAGCGCTCTGTAAGCCCACCATGCTGGAGTGAATTCAAACCTGGAGGGATGGACACCCTACGCAGGACAGATCTACCCTGCTCACCACCTCCCCTATGCACAAGGGAGGAATCATAGAATCATTTAGGTTGGAAAAGACCTCTAGGATCAGCAAGTCCAATCTTCATCCCAACATCTCCCTGACCCCCAGACCATGTCCCAAAGCACCACATCTACTCGTTTTTTGAACCCCTCCAGGGATGGGGACTCCACCACTGCCCTGGGCAGCCCGGTCCAGTGCCTGACCATTCTGTCAGTAAAGAACTTCTTCCTAATGTCCAACCTAAACCTCCCCTGGTGCAACTTGAGGCTGTTATCTCTTGTCCTGTCAATAGTTACTTGGGAGAAGAGACCAACACCAGCCTCACTACAACCTCCTTTTAGGTAGTTGTAGAGAGCCATGAGGTCTCCTCTCAGCCTCCTCTCCTCCAAGCTAAACAATCCCAGTTCCCTCAAGTGCTCCTCATAAGCCATGTTCTCCAGACCCCTCACCAGCTTCATTGCCCTTCTCTGCACCCTCTCCAGCCCCTCAATGTCCTCCTTATCCTGTGGCGCCCAAAACTGGAGGAGTCCATCTCTCCTCGGGCTGCTCCCTCCTCCCCCTCCAAAGTGAGAAGGGATGAGGCTGAAGGCAATGGCTCCTTACTCTGCAGGCAGTCAGCATTGAGCAGGTCCTGGCACTTCTCGTGGCACTTGACGCCACACTCGGCGCAGCGCATGCCCTGCCGGGCGATGCCCCAGAGCAGCCCCTCGCACTCGTAGCAGTAGGTGGGGGTGGTGGCCGTCCACACCTCAAAGTTGTGAGGCGTTGTACAGGAGATGGGGTACACTAAGGCTTGCAGGGTCTTCTTGTAAACATGGTTTTTCTGTGCCAGGACAGAACAGAAAGGGGGAGAAAAGCTCAGGCACCGTGCAGCAGCTGGGCCATGCAGCAGGGTGCAGAGACCCCCATCCACAAGTGCAGCCACGAGCATCACAGCTGCTGTGGCATTGCCAGAGGAGGATGCTGGTGTGGCTCATAGCCTGCATTCCTATTTCTGGTACAACTGGCTGGGGTTCAGCCCTCCCACCATGACCATCCACACCCCAACCAACCCCAGCACCTACCAGCTCCTCGTTGTTCAAGGTGCTTGAGGCCAGCGCGGATGTGATTCCTGCTTTCCTGGACTGGACCAGGGACTGTGGGAAAGAAACACAGTTCCTAGATGCAGCAGAGCATGAGGTGTCCCTCCCATGCTCCTTTGGGGTTCCAGTGGCCGTAAAATACCTACGATGAACCCCCACCCCAGAGCTGAGCGGGTGCTAGCTGCATGGGCAGGCTGTGGGGACAGCCTGGCTTTGGGACTGGAACCAGTTCAGCAGCCTTCAGCATTCCCAGTTCAGCCCCAACAGGGCAGTGCCTCTCAGTGTGTGTCTGAGACCCTGGGGAGACTGGGGTGGGGGTCACTTACCATTGCCTGCAGGCAGCCAGGGACAGCGGTGGGGGGAAAAAAAGGCTGTTAGTGCAAAGCCACTTCACAGCAGAGCAAGTCCTGGCCCCTTCCCTGCTGGAACAAGTGAGAATTGGGGCAACACCAACCCCTCATCCAGTGCTGGGCCGGTCCCTGGGGGGTTTCCCATCCCAAGCCACAGCACCGGCCGCAACCTGCCAAATCCCAGCAGGGCAAGGCAGCGGCACCCCCTGAGCCTCGCATTCTGCCCGGCCCATCACCACCCACCGCCCCCAAACCCCGACATGACACAGCACAGTGCAGAAGCATCAGCCTGAGCGAGCTGCAGGCAGGGGGGGCATTGGAGTGAGGGCAGCAATGTGGGGAGCAGGCAGGTTGGGGACAGGATGGAGGCACCCTGGGGAGGGCACAAAGTGGAGGCAGTGAGGCACAGGGCACCAAATTCTGGGTGCAAAAGGTGTCTGGTTTCCAAAATTGCTGTTGTCACCAGGGGTAACAGCAGAGTGACCCTGTGCTGTAGTCCAGGGGCTGGATAGGACCAGCTCATGGGGACAGGGCTGTGGCAGTGTGACAGTGGTGGGGACAGGAGAATGGGGTCTGTGAAGCTCAGAAAAGCCAACAATGCCCCTCCTCTGGTACATGGGTCCATCTGCCCAGCACCAGCACGGTGCGAGCTGTGGGGAGCCTATGGCAGGTGGGACAGGAAGGCACCAGGGATACACCTCGGGGAAAAAAATGGGAAACCAGACGCAGCTCTGGGAAGCCTTGGGCTGATGCTTGGTGCAGGGACAGGCCCTGGAGCTCCGTTAAAGAGAAGCACCCTCGGGTGGAGAGAGCCCAGCTGTGCTGTCCTCACAGCTCCCTGCTAGGAGGTCCAGGGCCAGGAGACCCCCAAAACAGGCTGGGACACCCCACCCCAGCTGGCAGGGTTGGGCAGGGCTGGTTAGCAGCACTCAAGGGCGCTCTCTCTTTAACCCCTCGGACCACGCTCACCAGATCGCTGACTAGAGGGAGAGATTTGCGTCCAGGCTTAATGTCAGGCATGCTGTTAATGCAGCGCAGAAACCTTACAGCCGCCCCCCTGGCGCCAGGAACGGCCAAGCCAGGTCGGAGGAAAGAAAACAGAAAACAAAAAGCCATGTTAGAGGTGGGCGGGGAGCAGGGCACGGGTGCCTGGCAAGTGGTGTCTGGGGCAGGGTCCGGTGGGGCGCAGCGGGAGCGAAGCCGGCAGCTGTGGCGCGAGGCGTTAGGAGGAACCTCACCAAATCGCTAACTAGGGGGATGGGTTTTCGCTTGCGTATGTCCGGCATGCTGTCTATAATAATCAGCCCACCACCAGGCCTGCAAGAGAGACAAGAGTCAGCGGGGAAGGGGAAACTGAGGTAGCAAGGGCCTTCCTGCTATTGCCTCGTGGTCACTTGATGGACAGGACCGCAGAGTAACCCGCGGGTGGGCTGGGACTCTCCTGTGGGACCCCCATCCCCACCACCACCACCCCAGCCAGACAGGGATCACTGGACTAAAAACTAGGGGGAAAGAGCATCCTGGCAGAAAACTGTGATTTTCTCCCCATGAAGAAGTTTTGCTTCAATTGTGTGACAGCAAAACACAGGAAAAGCCCACTTGGCTTAGTTAGCTTTGGGTTTGCAGCGCAGAGCAGCATAGCTGGGGTTTCCCTCTGGGACACCAGAGATGAGCACCAAGCCCATTCTGCTGCAAGGGAAACTGAGGCAGCATGGCCCAGGCAAAATGCTGCTTTGCAGCCTCCAGCCCTGGCCGCAAGAAAACCCTGGTGGGATCTGGTGGCCTCTCAAGGAAACCTGCCAAGTCCTGCCTGAGTCAGCAGCAGGGCTGCCGCAAGGACAACAAGGGGACAAGACCCACAGCCCACCCAGGTCAGAGGTTCAGGGTTCCTCACAGGAGCTGCCATTCCAGCTTGGTCCCATCCCAACCCACTCACCTCCTTGCTCTCCCCCTTGGCAGTGGCTCTCGGGGACACGGATCAGTGGCATCTCTGCTGGCTCCTCCAAATGCACCGAGCGACCAGCATTCAGCCTCAAACTCTGCCCCCCACATGCCCACAGCTCAGCAATGCTTCCCCATACCCCCCCAATGAGCTTATTAATCACTTTCCAATGAGGAGAGGAGAGCAGCCCATGAGATCCCAGGAGGTAGAAAGTATCAGCTTCCCCATGTACTCACCCGCCTTTGAACCACAGGGATTTAGCTTCTCCATCGCCTTCTCCACGGGCCTGCAAGATATGGGGCAGAGGTCACGGGCACAGCTCTGGACTCCAGCACACCTGGCATCACTCCCCAGGGCTGGCATGGACAAAGTTTAGAGGGTGGGCGGAGAAAAGTGTGTCCCCAAAACAATGGGGCTTTTTCCAGCAAAAACATTGCAGCGGGAATAAAATGTCTTCAGGAGGCTGAGCTGGGCAAGCAGTGGGAAGGGCTGGGCTGGCAAAGCAGTGGGGGTGGCTGCAGCGTGCAAAAATTTGGGGCTTGGGGGGCTGGAGAAGCTCAGCAGGAGCTGGAAAGGCTCAATGGGTCCACATGGTTCCAGAGCCAGTTGGAGAGAAGCATGGGGAAACATCAGAGCTCACTGGGGATGGGGTGTGTGCAGGGACCTTGCCACCTCCTTTGCAGGGAGGAGATTATTTTGGGGGAGAAGGGAGGAAAGAGCCAATTATACCTCCCTCCTGGGGCGATCCCTGCACACACACACGTGCACACACGGGGAAGGAACACACGTTGCTGGGTCATTCCCATTGGACATGCTTACCTGCAGGCAGGCTACACCCCTTCCCTGCAGGAAGGGGAGACGCGGGTGCAAGGGCCATGGTGGTGGACAACTGAAAAGAGAAGCAGTGGGGAGGGGTATCGAAGCCCCAGGGGGATGAATCCAGAGCCAAAACAAAAAGAAAAGATGGAGGATGGAGTCTAAAAACAGAACAAAAAATTGTCAACTCAATACAGAGGAGAGGGCGGAAGGGTCGCACCAGCACACAGCATGCAGCACACACCGGGGGAAGGTCCTCAGCACCTCCTGTCCCCCGGGGGGGTCCCACTGGGCGTCAATGGGGTTGCAGGGCCACCATTGTTGGGTCCCCCCAAGTCCCCACTGCCCTCAGGATGTGGGACAACCGTGTGACCAGGGAGAGGAGAATTCTGGAAGATGCTCGTGGCCAGGGCAGCCGTGGGGTTGCTCACCTCCTGCAGCTGCATGCAGACCTTGTTGAAGGCTCTCAGCCAGTTGGCTTTGGCTCGTGCTTTGGGGTCCTGCACCTCCACCTCTGCCTGCTCCCTGCAAGCACACACACCTTGCTCATCTCCCAGCACAGCACCACAGAGGGGGAGTCAGCCCCCACACCCCAGGCAGGACTGAGGTTGTAATCCAGGGATCCCGATGAGCCTTGAGCCAGCGTGGCCATGGCAAAAGCCCCCTCTTGATACCAGGAAGGACTTTGAAAAGGTAGCAAGTCCTGCTGCAAGGGCAGCACAGTCAAGGCAGAGCAATGGGAAGAAGCCAGGAGTCCCCCCTCCCTTGGGACACTCTGATCTGAGCACCCAAGTGGCACAGAGGGATCTCTCCAGGAGCAAAGGGCCTGGGGACTGCCCGTGACACAAGCACATGGATTAAATACCCTTCACCCCTCATCTCCCAAGCAGGACGTCCTCTGATCACTTCTCACCATGCTGGGAGCTCCTGAGGTTAAGAGCTCCCAACACCCCAGTAGTTCCAAGCCCAAGAGGACCTGCTGGCCTGGACATGCTGGTTGTTGTGGGGTTTTTCCTCCTCTCTTGAAAAATCAAGACATGGAGGAAAAGAAAATAAATCATCCAAACATCCCAGCCTCCTGGACAGCCTAGTGTGATGTGACACTGGAGATGGGTGCCCAGAATAGGGCTGTGACAAGGCCATGGGATGCTCAGGAGACAAACCTGCCCAAATAGGCTCTGTGTGGCCTTGCCCGTGCTAATATGTGGTCCACAGCCCTAATCAGGATTAGGCTGTGCCCGGAGAACAAGCACCAAAGACAGACATGAACCAAAGCCATCTTTGCCAGGGCTCCAGCCAGTCCTTGGGCCTAAATATGTATTTTTTTTAAAAAAAGCTCATTACACGTTCTTTTAAATTAGAGATTTCCCAGCTCTGGTCTATAATTTAAACTAAATAAAAGACAAAAAAAAAGCCCATCATGCTTCCCCTCTGAGCAGAGTGGTGGCACTCACAGAGCCATGGAGAAGTGGACGTGTTCAATAATTAAAGGCAGAGGCAGATATAGGAATTATTCACATGCTGTACCAGGGACCTGGCAACCAAATAATTCATCTGTACAGCACAGGAGGGCATGGATGAGCTTTTACCACTGGCCTAGGGAAAGGATTGACTCCTGTGAAGGAAATTTCCTTCTCTGACTGTGCTGAGCTCCAGGGTACTCCCTCCATCCAGGGAGCCAACAGCTTGAGCCAGAGGAGAACGAACAGCAGCCACAAGCCCCACTTCCCCATCCCCAGGTTTGTCCCAGGTTATAAACCTGTGTCCCTGGTAGCCCTGGCAGGATCTAGGATGCCTTGAGCTCTGCCCCCACCTTAGCATGGCACTGGTGGGTGGGGAGAGTGCCTGAGGGGGCTGATCCTTGCCTGGGTGACACAAGGTCGGCTTCGCCCACCTCAATGCCTCAAGCACCTGGAAAAGCCCCAGATACTGCAGAAGGTCTCTGGCGCTGCCCTTTGGCACCAGAGCACCAGCCCCAGGTCATCTCCAGAGCACCTTCAGTGTCACCAGGCACAGTGGCATCCCGAGGACACTACAGACTAACATCTCCCTCCTACCTCTCAGTCGGTTTCGGAGGCTCAGCCTCACCGGCCACTTCTTGCAGGGGAGCTTCATCTGCTCCTTGCTGGGCCTGGAGAGCCTCTGGAGTTTCCTGGGCGGCGGACGTGTCCTTTTCCTCCTTCCTCTCCTCTTTCTTCTCCTCCTTTCTCTCCTGCTGCTGTGGCTTCAGCTGTGGGACCAACTGGGGCTGCTGCAGTTGCTGTTGCTGTTGCTGCTGCGGGACCTGCTGCTGCTGCCCGGGGACTTTCTGTGGTGGGGGGTAGGCATCGTGCTCAGAGATTTCATAGGTGCCCTGCTCCCCCAGGTCCTCCTCCTCCTCCTCCTTGGGATAGCCTTCCTCGTTCTCGCTGTAGTCCTCATTAAACTCTTCCTCCTCCTCTTCCTCCTCCTCCAGATAAAGGTCATCATCCTCCTCCTCCTCCCAGTGGGGCGAATCCTTGCGGTAGCTGACGGAGCTGTGGCAGGAGTGGTAGGAGTCTCCGTCCCGCTCATCCAGCTCCGAGTCTCGCAGGCTCTCGTTCTCGAAGTCCTCACTCAGCTGGGAGCTGCCCTGGCTCAGCTCGGCCGACGAGGCGTAACGGCTGCTGCCTGTGGGGCTGCGGGGCCGAGGGGAGACAAGGACAAGGCTCCCGTGGGTCCCAGCCCTGCCTGCCCCGTGACATCCCAGCCAGAGCCCCCGCACTGTGGTGGGAGGAGGTGCAGCCCCCCCAGACACAGCCCTAGGCCAGCACCGGGCTCCTTGTCCTGGGACTCGAAGGTGCAGGCTCAGGAGGCTCCATGGGCTGGGATAGACCCACAGGCTGGGGACTCTCAGGGCTCTGACCTCCCTGTGCCTGGGCTGAGTGTGAGGACACGGACGTTGGTGTCTGTCCCCTCGGCTCATCCCTGCCAGGGGTGGGGGCAGACTGCAGCCACGCAGCACCCTCAGCCAGATCCTGCCTCCTGATTCTGACAGACACTCAGTCCTGCCCTCGACCTGCAGATTTGTCACCCAACCTCTACCCTGACATCCCAGCACCTTCCAGGCACCTCCTCCCACATCATCCCTACCCAGGGGTCCCCTTTCCACTCCTCCTGCCAGGACAGACCCCTTCCCCTGCCCCATGTGTCCCACTGCTCCCCAGCCCTTACAGCATCCCCCTTTCAGAGCCACTGGTGCCTGGGGGAGCAGCGGCACAGGGGGACTCGCTGTGTCCCAGGAGGCTGCCGCGGACAGAGCAGCCACGGGGCTCCATAGGAAGAGGCTCACATAAGCAAACATGCAGACAGGACAGGGACATGCCTAGGAAGAGGCCGACACCACGTCTCCAGCACTGGCAGCCAGGGCTCAGGGGTGGGCAAGTGGGAAGGGGACAAGGGGATGGGATGGGCAGAGCTCTGGGCCCAGAGCAGCTGGGCCAGGCAGTGGGGAGCCAAGGGACACCGCAGGGAGGAGGATGCTGGGGGATGCCCAGGCTGGTCCCAGCAGAGAGGGGAACTGTCATCATCCAGGTACCTTGGGAAGGGGGACTTGGGGTGTAGAGGTGCAGGAGACAAGGCTCATGCCTGGAAACCTCTCACCTCCCCGGCCCAATCCTGGCCAGAGCTGAGAGAGGGGCCCTTGGCACATTGTGAGGGTCCCAAATCACTGCATGAGGCTTTTGCCCAGCCAGGTGCTCCCTGGGACGTGACCAGAAATGGAGGGTGGCACTTGAGTCCCTCAGGCCCCAGCTCCCACACCCACTGGCACGACTGGGAACAGGCAGCAGCGCTGCCAGGCGATGGCTCTGCCAGCGAGCAGGAGGACATGCATCACCCCCATGAACCGGGACGTAGCAGCGAGAAGGGGCAGCACGGGGCCGAGAGACACCGGGAGCGTCCCAACACTGCTCCTCTGCAAGGCAGCCCGGGGCAGGGAGGGGGGGCCCTGCAGTGGCACAAGGCCGCCCATGCCGGGACTGGTGTTGACCTCACCAGGGCTGCAAGGACCAACCACAGCACTCTGCGACGGCACACGGCACACGACGAGGGCGCGACCCACCTATCCGATAGGTCTAGGGACCGCCTGCTCTCAAGGGAAGGCTGGCGGCTGGTCCGCCTGCTCGACTCGGAAGCGGACTCAGCGTCGCTGCGCCCGTTTGTGGCAGAGTCTACGCTACCATAGCGTCTGCCAGGGAGGAGAGGAAGATGGTCAGCGAGGTCCCGGGTGCCGCGCCGCTGCCACCCGCCGCACCCTGGCATCCCCTACTGCCGTGAGGACGTGGGCAGGGGGGTTCTGTCCTGGTGGACGGGGTTAGCACCTGGGGCTGGATGCTGGCGAGGAACCGGGCTGTGCTGTGACCGCTCTGCCTACAGCCCCCCTGCGTGCCCAGCCAGGCCACAGCCCAGTGCCCAGCTAGGACAGCCAGGGCTTGGGGGTCCCAAAGCCCAGCGAGGACAGAGGAAAGCGGTGACCCAAAAGAGCTTGAAAACTTTCCATTGCGAAGGTAAGGCTTGCAGCCAGCACCATACCCATCTTCCTTGCCTCAGCATCCTTCCCTCTGTCACCCACCGCCCTGGGAGCACCATCCCTGGCATCGCCCCAGGGACCCACTGGCCTCTGTCACCTGCGGGCAGGGATGGAGAGAGCAGGTCTGAAGGGCGAGCTGGCCACACCAACACTACCTGATGGGACGCTGGTCAGAATAGTCCATCTCATAGCTCTGCATGGAGTCCGTGTAGGAGTCGCGGGAGCTCTGCTGCTGGTGTCTCATGGGGTACTGATGGACTGAGGCGTTGGGCTGGGAGGTGGTGTAGTAGGGCGGTGGGATGCTGTTGCTAGTCTCACTGCGGTAATCACTGTCCCGGTCGTCCACTGTGCTGTCAGGGTCATCATCTGCAAGGGGGTGGGACAGGGGATGGCCTTGTGGCTGTGGTGGTAGAGATGCCCCATGTCTGCCCCCTGCCCTGTACAGCCCAGCTACTGCCACCAGTGTCCCCACTGCTGTGGGACTGTGCTGGAGAGACAGACCCGGGAAGGACTGAGGCGCAATCTGCACGTGTTCCCCTCTGCAGAAAGAGATCTGGGGGATGAGGGGTGGGTGAGGGAAGGAAATGGGATATACAAAAGGGGAGAAGAGAAGGATAGGGTGCAGGGACCCTCCCCTGCCCCACCGATGTACCATCACAGAAGCAACCCAACCTGCTCATTGCACAGAGCTTCCCGGAGCCTCCATCCTCACCCAGCACAGAGCCACAGGCTGGGCCCAAGCTCCAGGTCCCCTGTACAGCCTCGGGCCAGGCTACAGCACAAAGGGGGATGTGTTGGGGACCGCCAGGCGGGGAGGGAGGAGGGGACAGGGTACTTACTCTGCTGTTCTCCCCAGCCAAAATAATTCCAGTTGCCTACAAAAAAAAAGGTGCAGAGACAATAAGGATGGAGGCAGCTGGGTGGCAGCAGCAGGAGCTGGCTGGGAAGAACCAGCATCTCCCAGGAACGGTGGCATTAAGCTGGGCTGAGGATAGTGCCCCAAGATGGGTTGGGGACAGTACCCCAGGATGGGTTGGGTACATTAGCACTGAGTAGTGCTGGGGATGGGGACTGGGGCTGGACAATGCAGTACCAAGACAGACAGGGATGGGGCCCGGGGATGGGCAGAGGCACTGCAGTGCCTGGGGCTGGTCACGGTGACACTAAGCCAGGCTGGGGACAGTGCTGTGGCTAGGCAGGGTGGCACTGAATGGCACAAAGAACAGGGCTGAGGACTGGGCACAGAGGTGCTGAGCTGCGCTGGGGACAGCGCTGGGCTGTCCTGTACAGAAGGGAAACGGAGATATGGGCTGGGACAAACTGAGCTGCCACCCACCAAGTAGCCCTGTTGCTGTCCCTCACCCAGGCTCCCCAGGGGACTGTCCTTACCCAGCCCATTGCCATGCCCCGCCATGACCCTATTCCCTGTGACTCAGCTCCACTGAGGGCTCACACACTGTGGGGCAAGGAAACAGCAAAGAAACACTGGCAGACACAGAAGGGAGGATGGGAATGAGGATGGGGACAGGGTGTGGGGGGAGTTTGAGCCCTACTTGGGTTGGGGTCCAGCACCCCAAGGCAGGCACGGACCCGCTCCTGTGCATCCCCAGCATGGGGACCTGCAGGGATAGGGCAGAGGGATGGTCCCGCAGCAGGGTATGGACAGGGCAGCACTTACAGCACTGGGAGCTGTGAACAGGCAGAGGCTTTTCCTGCTCCTCCTTGAAGGCATACTGTGGAGAGACAGGCTGGTGAGTGCTGCCTGTGCACATCACCCCTGTGCCCTGCCCAGCCCTCGCCCTACTCCTGGCTCTGCACCCACTTACATCATCCTGGTCCCGCATGGCATTGAGCTGCTCCAGCTTCTTAGCCCAATACCTGGCCTCCTCCTCAGGGATATCTGCAGGGGCGAAGATCATGACTGGTGCACAAACACACACCCCCAAAACAGACCCCCAGCTTTTGGGGTACAGGATCAGACCCCCACCCCCAAGGTCCAGAAGCACCCCTGAAGCTGGGGGCAAGGAAGGATGCACCCCAGTCCTAGGGTGTCCAGGGATGGTACCTACCCAGCGGCAGCTCAAAGCGGGTGTCGAGGAGGATACGGTGGAAAGTGGGGTCCTTGGTGCCTGAAATCTCGTTGTCGGTCATGATGACCTGGGAGTCAAGTGTGAGCCATTCTCCAGGACCCTCCTGCGGGGTGAAAATGGGAGTGAGGAGCTGCCAGGGACGCCCTTTCCCCAGCCCCACCAACCCCACGCATGCAGGAACTGGCCCCAAGCAGGTTCCTCTTCAGGCAAAGATGGGGAAGGCTCTCCTCCCTCCAAAGGACAACCAGGGGGTGGCTACGTGTCCCTTAGGGTCTGGCATGGCGTGGAAGTGCCTGGCTCCCTCCCTACCTCGTTGGACTGCCGGATGGTCCGGAGAGGGATCCACACTGTCCCCACCATGGTGTCCCAGATGAGCCCCTTGTTCCACACCTCCACTGTTAGGCCCAAGTCAAGTCGGTTGATCTCACTGGGGAGGAGGAAGAGGCTCCAGGTCACCTCCCCAGCCCCCTTGGCCCCAGGACTCAGGGGAGTCCCCCAGGACTGGGGACAGGGGGAGCACTGGCAGTGGGGAGACCTCCCCTAACAGGGAAGTAAAGGCAAGTGGCAGGGCTGGGGGACCCCAGGGTGGCCCCTGGATACTCACAACATGAAGTCCTGCTCCCAGGAGGGCAGGTTGCCCCGCACCGCAATGGTTGTGCTCTTGACATTTTGCACCTTCAGTGTCACATAGGTGTTAAACTTCTCTGTAGGAGCAAGAAAACGGTGAAGCGGCCCCCAGGGCACCCCCCAACCCACCTCTGCCCCCGCCCCCTGGACAACCCCCCACTGTCACCCTCCTGTAAGGTACCCCCACACTGCCCTCAGCACCCCAGCCCCAGTTGGCCAGGCAGGATGGACCCTATCACTGCCATGGGTGGCTTGGCTGTGAGCCAAGCCCTCGTCCTGCCCAGGGCACCCCCATCTCTGCTCGTGCTCCCCCCTCCACTTGCCAAATGATGCCTCCAGAGCCAAGCCTGAGCCTGGGCTCCCCTTGCCCACCCAGGCCCTCCTCTACTCCTCCCACATCCAGCCAGCCCAAGAGCCGAGCCCCAGTCCCCCTGGGTGGGCAGCAGGTGGGGACCTCTTACCTTGGGGCCCGTCGAACTTGGCCTTTTTAACTGCAGGGACAGAGAATGAGGGAAAAGATTCAGTCTGAGACCCCCATGGGAGGGGGCTGGGGACTCCCAACAGGGTGCCAAGGAGGTGGGAGGGCCCCAGACAGAGCCACCCTCCCCACTCCCAGCTGCAAGGCAGGGAGAGGCGGTGGGACCTCTCCTGCTGGTGTAAATCAGGAGTCCCCAGCGCCAGGCACGAGGGAAGCGGATCAGGCATGAGCTGAAGGTGAGAACTGGAGAGCAGCAAAGACTCCCCCCCAAAAAACTGCCACTCTGGGACAACTTGAAACATCTCATGGCAACCCCAAATGGGTCTCCACAGAATTGCTACAGTTGGAGAAGACCTCCAAGATCATCAAATCCAATCGTTACATGACTCTACCAGACCCACTTCTACCATATCCTTGAGCACGGTATCTAGACAACCTTAGGGATGGCAATTCATCTACTGGGGGAATGTTTAACCCCCCCATTTCTGAATTTGGATCCATGTTGATGTTACCATACACTTCCCGGGGGGAGAGGTGTTGGGGAGGGGACCTTCCCCAGGCTCCAATCCTCACCATGGGGCACCAGCCCAGCAGCATTGGGATTAAGGTTCTGGCCATCTCCCAAATGATGACCCAGATTTGGTACAGGACACCCCGGGGGGGAGGGGGCTGTAACCCCCCCCACCGCTACTGCAGCCCCAGGGGTGGTGGAAATGCTCTCCCAACTCTGCTGTAACAGGAGCCCCAAAAAACCCCCCACCACAGCCCAGTCCCCCTCCTGGGGCTGTTTCCCTTCCTGCCCATTGGAGACCCCTCCCAACGGGCTGATTACATGTAGTGGGGGGGGATGGGGGGGTGGTTGCATCTGGGCCAGATCCTGCTCAGCAGCATGGGAACAAATGCCCCCGGTGCTGGGTGATGCCCCCTCCAGCTTTACACCCGTGCTGCAAGGGGGGCTTGGGAGCCCTTTTGCCCGTGATGGGGAAGCAAAGCAGAGCCAGGCACCAACACTGCGAATCCAGGGGTGGAAAGAGGTGTCCTCGGGGCTCCCAGGAGGGGACTGGGTGGGGAGGGAATGACACAGCACCTGGAGAACAGTTAAATGACACGAGTGCCAGCGGGGGGAGGACCAACGTGACCGAGAAGGGATGAAAATAGCCCTGGCAATATCAGAGGTAATTTGATTTCAGAGATGTGCCACTCGCCAGCCACTTATCACCCGCTGCCAGTGCTGGAGAGGCCACAGGGCTGCCACCAGCTCCACGTGCCTGGCAGCCTTCGGTGGAGACAACTGACACCAGCAGTTCCACCAGCCCCCAGGTACCTCTGGGGAAACTGAGGCAGAGGGGAATTGCTGGCTCAACCTCGGCACACTGCCCAGAAAATAATTTGTGATCTTTTGGCTTGGCCACCAAGAGGGTCACGTGTTGGGTGGTTGCCAGCGCGTCACTGGCAGCCACGTTCCCGGGGAACACGGGATGCCGGGAGCTGCAGCTTCTCCCAGGGTTGGGGGTGGTTCGTGTTGGGGGGGGCAGGGTGGTTTGAGGCCAGAAACGAGGCTCTGAGATCCCAAAGATCCCCAAGCAGTGTGGAGCTGGGAGCTTGGGAGACTGGCTGGGGACAGACAGCATCACTGTATATTATAACATATATAATATATATTATTATGTATGTATATAATACATAATATATATTTAATGTATAATATAATATATAATGTATGTTTTTATATTATATATAATTACTATTCTATTATAATACCCTATTTGGTGCCAGGACCTCCCCATGGCACGTGCTCAGAGCTGCGGAGGGTCTCCTATGATGGAAGCTCCCCCTTGCCCTGGACCCAGACGCACTCACCGGCCACCACCAGCCACTGCCTCCAAAATGGGAGAGCAGAGGAAGGAAAAGCTCCAAAAATACCCGAGCTGACAAGAACAAACAATTACCCGGGGAACACGTGGCTCTTCTGGCTGTCATCTACTGCCGAGGAGAAGTCCTGCTGCCACCATCTGCAGCAGATGGCCCCAAGCGAGCTGTGCTACCCTCCCATCCACCAGCGGGTCCCTAAAGCTGGTGCAGAGGTGGCAGGTCCTGGGGTGCCACCCTCGGGCTAAATCCAATTTGAGTCCCCAGACAAGGAGCTGGGGACAGTGGGACCCCCGTGTGAGCTGAGTACCCCCACGACAGGCTGGAAGACACAAAGCACTTCCCAGGCTGGGGTAATCAGCCTCTTCTCAAGGGGGTTGTTGGCCAGTTGGAGAAACTGAGGCAGGAGGCAGCTGGCGGGGATCGGACTGACAAGCATGAAACGAGGCTGGGCTGTAAACATCCTACAGCATGCCTCTCTGTCTGTCCATCCTTCTGTCCATCCATCCATCCATCCATCCCCCATCCATCCATCCATCCATCCATCCATCCATCCATCCTTCTGTCTGTCTGACCATCCCCGTCTGTCCATCCACGCATGTGTCTGTCCACCCAGCTCTGTCCATGCATCCATCCTTTGACCATCCATGCACTCACCTGTCTCTCTATCCACCCCCTCCCTCTGTCCATCCACCCCTCTGTCCGTCCATCCACCCACCCCTCTGTCTACCTGCTCGTGTCTCCCCACCCCACTATCCATCTGTCCATCCAGCTCTCCATCTGTCCCTTTCGATGCCCACCCACCCATCCTTCTGTCTGTCTCCCTCACACCACTTCAGTCACCCCCTCCCTGTCCCTGTCCTCACTTACACCCCCCATTCCCAGGCCCATTTCAGTGCCTGTCTCCCCATAGTGGAGCCCATGAAGGCTGCGTGTGGCCCTAAACCCCAGAAGAGATGGGGGGGGGGACACACACAGGGACTGGGCGAGGCTCTGGGGCGGCACCTCCACCCCCAGGACCCCAAAAATAGGGTGACAAAAACAGCTGCCCCCAGCCAGCGGTGACTGGGAGTCGTTTCTCACCATCCACCCCCAGCTTCATGGGGGGTGTCAGTGGGTGCACAGAACAGTCCCTTAAATGGGAGTAAAGATGCAGTCCCCCCCTCCCTGCCAGAGGGGGGGACCCCAAATGTGGTGCTGGCTGGAGTCCAGCTGAGGGGCACTCAGAGGCATCCCGGGGAGCAGCCCCCTGCACTGCCAGGGGAGAGGGGCTGTGACAGCCCCTAGGGACATGGACTCAACAGGGGGGGTGGGAGGGGGCACAGCCCCCCCATCCCGCTGAGCTCTGGCAGCAGTGGGGGAGTCCCTGTTTTCCTCCTGATTTCTCCCCAGGGAGAAGACACTGGTGGAGAACTCCTAGGCACCCTGTGCTCCACCTTGTCCCCAGCTGCCACTCTGCCACCTCCATCTGGCCACCCCACAGGTGTCCCCCCTCTCCATTGGGGTTCCACAGGGCCTGAGGAGGGGGGAAAAGAGACCACCCCATACTTGTGTCCCCCCACCCAGACTGAGCACTCAATCCACCAGCAAGGCCAAGGCCATGGACACACATCTGTGCGCCAGGTTGGGCAGGTCTGAGCATGCCAGGGTGCAGGGATCCCCCTCCGGGTCTGCGGGGGCCCCCGCCAGCACCAGAGCACCACACTCCTGCCCTGACACCCCCAGCTGCCCACAACCCCCCCAGCATCACCCCACCAGAGATGGGGCAAGGTCTGCCGGGGTGGAGGTGGGGAGGTGTGCTGGGGGCTGGTGGTGTGATCTGGGAGGTATTTAGGAGTTTGGCGGTGTGGAGGAAATAGAGGGGTTTGGGGGGAGGTGGGGGTGTACGGCTTCTGTTTAGGAGGGTGGGAGTGTGGAGGTGCTTGGGGGGATAGAGGATGCTTGGGGAGGGTGCTGGGGCGGAGGGTGTTGGAATCAGGAAGCAGGGGGATAGCTGTGGGGTGTTCGGGGAGACACGTGGGGCGTGTTTGAGCATGCGGGGGCTTGTGTCTGCAGGGTGGGGGTGCT
>VYZX01030677.1:33551-47203 GCA_013401335.1 Brachypteracias leptosomus
TCCCCCGTGTGCACACACACTCCTGTGCATGTACACACACCTCCCATGCACACACATCTCATCATGCACACACACTCCTATGCACACACCCCCCCATGCACACACATCTCATTGTGCACACACCCCCGTCATCGTGCACCACACACACATACCCATGCACACACATACCCGTGCACACACACCCCTGTGCACACACGCCCCCCCCGTGCGCACATACACCTGTACACACACACACTCGTGCGCACACACCTCATCGTGCACACCCCCCCCCGTGTGCACACACACCCCCCCACACACATGCCATCCCACACACACCAAGTAGGTGTGCCCATGCTTGCAGCCACACACACACAGGTCTACGTGTGCCAGACACGCACACAACCCCATGTGCTTGGGCACAGACGCACACCACTGCACCCACACACACTCACGACCCCTGCACACACCCTGACGTGCTCGGGCACATGCAGCCGCCAGCGTGCCCTCCTGTGCACATACGTGTGTGTGCACCTTTGCAGAGGGGCACATGCACACGCACACGTCCATGCGGGCACCCGCACACACATCTGTGCCCGGCCCTTCCCAAGGCTGCTCGTTAAAAAGTACCAGGGTAGGTAAATAGGGGGCAAGGCTGGGCGCTGCTGGCCGGGGGGCCAGGGCGATGGCGCTGGGGGGGTTCAGCCCAGCTGCTAATGACCCACAGCCAGTGCCAGCTCTCTAATCCGTGCAGAGGTTCAGGACAAACTGTACCAGCGATTATATAAACCGACTCGCCTCTATTTATTTAATTCCCTTTTATTTATTTACCGCTCAGCCAATTGAAGGCAGGGGAGTGGTGCATCCCCCAGCCCTCTCTCAGCCGACACCAAGGGCTGCTGGGGCCCTGGCACTCAGCGTGTGCCCCGTTACAGGCCTGCGTGTGCACCCCTGTGCCCCATGTGTGCCCCGGCACACGCATGGTGCTGTGTGTGGGGAGGACGTGGTAGTGCACGTGTGCACACACACACAAATGTACCTGCATGCACACTGACATGTGTGCACGTGTGAGTTCACACACACAGGCATGTGCACATGCCTACATGGGTGCACGTGCGCCAATATCCACGTGTGTATCTGTGCACCCCCCACACGTTTGCATGCCAGCACCACGCGGGGAGCCCTCGGCTCTGCCAGCTCCTCTCCCCCAGCCCAGGAGGTGAGATGAGGACATGAGGCCCCAGCCGTGCCTCCGAGGGGGTGACAGCCCTGCAGGGCCCAGACTGAGAATGGGAGGGGGTGAGGAGGGGGGGCGTTTCCACAGGCAAGGCACAGGACACACTCGGGGTCCCCCATGTTCCCAGGCACGATGCTGACTCCTACCCTGACACCTTTGTCCCTCAGAGCTGACACGGAGGGGGCCCAGGGAGCAGCTGAAGGGGTGCAGGATGGGGGATGCTGGAGCCCGCACACCCCTCCCGCTGGCTGCCCCCTCCTCACAGCATCATCCGCCCTTCCCCCGCCATTACATAAAGCACGATTACAGGAAATCAAGGGGCAAAATGTCTCACTCGAATTAATAACTGACTTCCTGTGGTTGCAGATTCACCTTCTGCTCTTGTTTATACCCTCACCCCCCTGCTCACTTCGGTTAATGCTCCCTGGCATTGTTTGCCATTAACCAGCTCCAGCCCTATGGGGAGGGCAATGCTGGGGCCCAGTTACCCCAGTATAGCCTGGGCAGAGATGTGATGGGGGCCCTGTTCCCATCTATCCTGGTCCTACTCAGGCAAAAGTGGGGGTACCATCAGCTCTGCCCAGTGCCCTTGGCCATGGCACCCCAATTGGCTCCTCTGCAGGGCTGGGGACACAGAGAGGGCACCGAGCCAAGAGCGGTGGAGCACAGCCAAGGCTCCTTCCTGTCCACACTCCAGGTACATGGTCCCTCCACACCCTCCCACTACCCTGTGCCCTGCCCGGACAGGGCCAGCCCAGCCTCTTGACCTCCCCATCACCAGCATTGCTCATCCCCAGCTCTGCAGCCACCCCCTCAGCAGCCCCCCCCACTGCTCCCTGAGCTCCCATTTCTGAAGCGGGAGCAGGGCTGGCTCCCCAGGAGCTGGAGTCGGGCACCAGGGAGCCGGGGCCAAGCCATTGTGCTGTGCAGGAGCTGGTGCTCCCGGATGAACCCGGCTGGCGCAGCCATTTCCTGATGCATTTCTTCTATATTCCCAAAAATACCCCAAACCAAATTCTTCTTCAACCAGTTAAGGTTGCTAAGAGACAACAATGTGCTTTACATGGTGCCTTATTGACAAAGTCCAGCTCTTAATAAGCTCAGAAATGAGCGGCAAGCGGCTTGGAAAGTCTGCACCATGGGGCCTGCAGCAGGGTGCAATCGCCTCCTTCCTTCCCACAAAATACCCTGAACTCTGCCCCAGCAAAGGGCTGGGGCAGTGCCGGGGCTGCTCCTCGGCCATTGCTCTCCCATCACCCCCCCGGGACCCCCGGGGACCCGCTGCCGGCACCAGAGGTGTTCTGCAGCCGCCTGCTCGGCACAGGTAAAGCGCCAAAAGCCACCATGTGCCAAACAGCCACCGGCCTGGGCACATGCAGAGCTGCCGCCAGCTGCCTCAGCAGGGGCAGAGGAGCCGGTAGCGGTGCCCGCTGGCTCCATGCTGCCCGTCCCCGGGGTGCTGGGTGCCATGAGCCCGGCTGTGGGTGATAAATCAGTCATCAGCGTAAGAGCAAACGGCTTCCACACAGGGCCAGACTTGGTGTCTGCGGCACTGCCAGCAAAGCTGCGGCAGAGAGAAGGGTCAGGCTGGGCTCTTTGGCACAGGGCTGGAGGCGGGTGCTGGGCACGCCGGAGCTTGGGCGAGGGCCCTGCCAGAGGCGTGTGCAGGCAGGAGCGGGCACGGCACGGGTGCCAGGCAGGGCTGGCAGCCAGCTAGTGTGGTGGGACAGCCGTGGGGCCTTTGCGAGTGGCAGGCACCACCCTACAGCCATCAGGTTACCCCCTCTGCCTGATGTGTCCAATGTGCCACCACAGGGTGTTGCCAGAGGGACAGCTCCTGACCAGCAGCCTGGCCATCAGGAACCCCAGTAAGAACAGCATGGAGGACGCGGGATGGCATAGATGGAGGGACAAGGCATGGGTAATGAAGGCAGAGAGGCTGGGATGCTGGTCAGGAGAAGCTGACTGGAGGGGTCTCAGCACCACACTGGGAGCACCTTGGGCTGAGGCGAGGCACTCTCAGTGCTCCAGCATCTGGCTCTGCTGCTCCTCCTTTGCCACAGCTCCTAGAGGACCTCAGCAACCTCATTTCTCCTTCTACCAGTGATGTGGGTGTCCTGGCTTCCATAGTATTGGGCCCCAAGCATCCCCATGTCCCCCAGCTCCAGATGCTGGTTTGGTGACCAAAATGGTGCCAGACCCAACCTTGGCCCTATCATGGCTCCAGCCCCTGGGGAAAGGGGATGCTGCAGCGTCCTGGCTGCTCCCAAAAGAGTCCAGGAGGAAAAACAGGTGTGGGAGCACATGTGTGAGGAAAAGGAGGATTAGGGGGATGGGTAGCACCCCACTTGCACAGGCCCCAGTCACCAGGGTGCCCGTGGGCACAGGGAGCCTGGGAACGGCTACGGCTGTGTTGACTTTGGCTGGGGCTTGCAGCTCCCGCTCCCGCCTCGCCCTGTCGACGGCGGCTTCTCCCAGTGCCATCCCCCGCAGCCTGGACTGGTGCCAGCACCCCAGCTCCCCGCTCCAGAACCATCCCTCAGCATCCCCAACGGGGAGCGGGGTGGGCGATGGACACAGACAGCGGGAGGGGCGATACCCCCTCCCCAGGAGGGCTCAGGTACCGTTTCTCCCATCGCCAGGGGCAAGTGAGGGACAGGGCGAGATCTGCGTCCGCCTTGGCCACATCCCCAGCTTTGCAGCTTAGCGCTCAAATCAGCTTGTGAGGTGCCGGCTGCTTAGCACCCAAATCCCCAGCCAGGGCTAAAAATAACCCCCTGGGCTTGGCGGGTGGCAGCTGGCACCACTCGGCACTGCCTTGGCACCGCCGTGGAGAGGCCCTGAAAATGCCACCACTGGGGCAGGGAACAAGGACTGGGAGGCAATAGCTGGTCCCACTGCTCAGCCGAGTGCCCTCGCCTGCCACGGAGCACCTTGAGGCCCTTGCCACCAGCTCCTCCCTCTGGCACATCTGGGAGCAGTGCCAGGCACTGCTGGCCTCACTAGCAGGGCTTGGGATTTTCACTGGCTGGTGGGATCTCTGCGGAGGGTGTTTCAGGGGAAGTGTTGAATGTTCTTATCCTCCCCCTGCAACGCCAGCACTGCTCTCACACTACCCTGACCACCCTTTTCCCTAGCACAGGCCTAGCGTCTGGCCCCATGGACCGTGCACCCTGCCCGCAATGAGTTTGTGCAGCCTCAGCCCCCGGGAAAGGGGTTTGAGGGGTGCTGGGACCCCCTGGCTGTGGGGAGGAGCAGGGGATCAGCGCAGCTGAACTCGGGAAGCCTCCACTTGTGTCCCTGCAGCCATCGGCACAAGCTGGCACCCGTCCTGGCACTGACCCATGGCAGCACCTTCACACCTGCAGGGACGGGGATGAGGTGGCCCCAAGCCCCGCGCCGGCAGTGCCGGAGCCTGGCAGCTCCCCACCCGCCTGCAGCGTGAGCAGAACATCGCCAGAGCCGTCACCGGGTTAAAAATAGCGTCTCAGCAGAGTGCAACCGCGTTCCCTAAAAGCCATGTGGTTCGAGTTAGAGGATTAATTGGAAATGCTTATTTTGATTTGCAAAGTGATTGGATTTTTCCAGGGCATTTTGAAAGGAAAAAAGTCTGAATTTAATTATCACTATTCCAAAAAGCACCATGGGACTGAGTGTTTGAGGCCGCCTCATGTTTGCTTCACACTCCTCTCCAAAAAGCAGCTGGGCCCCGGGGACATGGTGGGGACGCCTCGCGGTGCCTGGCACCCGATGCCAGCCCCGGCCCCAGCTCCCAGCACAGGGCAAGGGGCTGGGGCCACGACTGCTCTGCAGGGATCTGCAGCACCACCAGTGCCCGCTGACCAGCGATGTGCCCATGTGCCGTGCCCATGTGCCCTAGCATGACTTGGGCAGGACTAGAGCTCGAGGGGAACCGTGTCAGCACAGGCCGGGCCCGGTTTTGGAAGGGATTTCTTTCACCAAGTTGCTTTGTTTTTACCAAAGTGGATTTTCAGCAGTAATTGCCTTTTTTTTTTCTCAGGGAAAACATCATTTTCAATTACATTTCTCTGGGTTTCCATTGAAAAATGAAAAGCAAATGCTCTTGCACACTGGCAAAATGTGGAAAAATGTCTAGGAATATTTTGGTCCAAATGAAAACAGTTTCAGTTCTTTTTTGAGATCGCTTTTTTCCTGAAAAGAAACCACAGTTGCCTTCCCAGTTATTCTAGTCGGACTGGTTTTGAGACAGACTTCCCAGTTCGGAGGCTGGAGCCGGGTTTATGGTGCTACAGGGCAGGCAGAGCGGGGCTCCCTGGCAGCTGCCCTGGCACCTCCCGCTGCTGGGGCAGGAGTGGGCACAGCCCTGCATCAGCAACTCCAGGGTGCACATGGCTGGGATGCTGGGGCTGGCAGGGTCATAGAATCATCATAGAATGGTTGGGGTTGAGAATGGATCTCAAAGATCATCTCATCTCACCCCCCTGCCATGACAGGGACCCCTCCCACTAGACCAGGTTGCTCCAAGCCCCATCCCGCCTGGCCTTGAACACCTCCAGCGATGGAGCATCTACAACCCCCCTGGGCAACCTGTGCCAGGGTCTCACCACCCTCAGAGAAAATATTTTCCTTCAGATTTCCAATCTAAATCTTCCCTCTTCTAGTTTGAACCCATCACTCCCTGTCCTGTCACTAGGGCTTTGGGCATGTGACCCAAACCCCACATTTATGGGACAATTTGGGCCCCCAGCATTGTACCATGCTCCCCAAAGCCCTGCTCCGGTCTCAGTCAGACCCAGCTGCAGCACAGAGGTGTCCAGGGACTCCTCGTCCTTTCAGGCTGACAGACTATTGGGGTGGAGAATTCCCACCCCAGCCCTGCTTTCTGCCATCGGTTTGATTTCCCCATGCATTTGTGCCCTACTCACAGGAAGCAGCTGCTAGGGGCTGGTGGTCAAGGGCCAACGGGAGGTAACAGATGGATCCAGGGTATCTGAGGCTCTTCTACAACCACAGAAGGGAATGAGCCCACGTGGAGGGCTGGGATGCAGGACTCAGCTTCACATGATGCCTGGCTGCAGTAAAACATCTGCAGAGGCAAAAGAAACCCTCAATTCAGGGTGCTTCCATCCCTTCAAAACATCTTTTATTTGGAGGCTCTTTCTGCTTCCAAGCCCCCCAGGGAGGTCTGGGCCTTGGAGCCGGGGTGGGATGGAGGAGACGCGTCGACACAAGGGCGGCCCCATGGTGAGGAGGCCACAGCTGCAGGAGCTGCAGGCTCTGCACGCACCAAAGTCCTGCCAGGCCAGAAGAAGGAGAACACAAAACTCATCATTAAACACTGTCACTGGACTGAGATTTGGCTCCACTTCCCAGGCTGTGATCCTGTCCTGCCCTGGGCACACAGCAGGGATGCCTGGGCAGGTGGGCAGAGCCAGCACAGGCACCTCAGTGAGTGGCTGCAGGTCTCCTCTCAGCTCCATGCTGTGGTTTCCCTTTCTGCTCATCAGGGCTGGGCACCTTCCCTGCTCCCAAGCTGCTGCTCCACCTCAGGGATGCTCCTGTGATGCTGCTTGCCCAAGCAGCACCCCCACAGCCCATGGGCAAAGTGCCGAGCTAGGAGTGGGGGGGTAATATCCCATGGCTCTGCTGCAGCAACAGCTCACCCTGAAAGGCACAAAACTCGGCTTAAAGAGATTGATGATCCAGCAGGAAAATCCTCCCCTGCAGGTTTGATCCACTCCTGCTGCTGTCGACAGCTAAAAGCCAGCACCGTCATGCCTCAGTTTCCCCACTTGCAACGCAGGAGGTGGAGATTCTCCTGTGGCTCCACCAGAATGGGACAGGAGGGACAGATTCTGCCTTTGGCCTCAGCAGGCAGCCCAGGGCAGGGACCACAGAGCCCCTTCCTAACCCCAGAGCAGCTGGAGGTTTGGGCTCAACCCCAAGTCAGCACTTGGGGAGCAGTGGCCAGGAGGCTTTGGAGCTGCTGGGGAGGGAGAAGAAGTGGCCCCAGCGCTGGCAGGCGGCAGAAGGATGTTTGCTGGCGCCGTCACGTGTCTCCTGCCACATATTTACACACCGGAGCAAGTCGGCCCTGGTGACAAACATGGTGCCACTTGGGTAAACACAGCCCCTCTGAGGAAATGCATCTGCAGCCACTGTAGGAAGAGATCCAACAAACTTAGAAAGAGGGGAAAAAAAAAAAGACAAAAAAAAAAGGCAAGCAATTGCCTTAAAAAATTTTTTTTTCATTTGCTTGCTGCAAAGCGGGATGGGAGAAACACTGGGAGCCGAATGCCCTGTTTTCCGTGTTTCCTATGAAAAAAAAAAAAAGCAAGAAGCAGCAGCCCCAAGTGAGGATACAAAGTCCACTTGTCGCCCAGCGGCTGCAGCCTCCCGCCCGGGCAGCAGCTGGTGCTGGCGCAGGGCTGTGCCCGCACAATAGCGGCTGTTGTTGAGGAGCCGGGAGCTGGCGGCGTTTCAGGGACGGGCAGAGCATGTGCGGGCAGCCCAGGGCTGGTGTCGCTGGTGTTAACTCTCCAGGCCCTGCTCCAAGCCCTCGGCGCACAAAACAGGGATGGAAGCGGCTGCTGAATCCCCCATCCCTGGCATGGTGAGGGTTGGGGAAACTGAGGAACGGAGGCTTTGGCCTGGGCAAAGTGTTAATCCCTCCAGAGCCTGTGAAGGTGCCGCCTTCCTCCGGTCATTTCAGGTTTACAAGCCAAGCCTAGACCAGGACCACGAACCATCATTGTCCCTCTTCTCCCCCTTCCCAGGGCTATCCAAGCCCCCCATTCATGTGCCCCCTCTGCCGCCCAGGGAGGTGCCAGGCCCTGGGCACCAGCTTGCCAACATCACAAGGCTGATGGGGACCCACCACCCACAGGGACTTGGGCCAATGGCACTTCCCCGGAGTGATGTTCACACCTCGGGGGACTGTGTCCATCAAGTGCCACCTCATCCTCCCTCAGCACCCACTCCACCTGCCAGGGCTGGCTGGTCCCTGTGATGCCAGGAGAGCACAACACAGCACAGGCGCCACCACCCTGGGGTGGGATGACTCCGGCAGAACCCCGCAGCCAGCCAGGTCTGGGCTCTCCTCCCTGCCGCTGCAGCTCGATGCCCTGTGCCAAACACTTTGGGCAACATGCCCCTCACCAAGCACCAGGGCCAGTGGGCGCTGCCACCTCTGTGCCCGGCGAGTGCGGCCCCAGCAGCTCACACAACTGCTGCAACCACAAAAGCCATTTTTTCCTCCCTGCTCGGCCAAGCTGCCCGGGCCCGCTAATAAAAAAAAATAAAAATAAGGACATGGAAAATTGTATAATATCCCTTTCCAACTTCTTGGATTTGGCTTTTGCTAATTCAAAGCAGACCCCGGAGGGGGGCAGAGGGAGTCAAATCACACCAGAATTGCAGCACGGAAAGCCAGTTTTCACAAAAAAAACCCAACAAGCCAGCAACCCCAACATTTGAATGCAGCAAGGAAGGGGAAAAAAAGTTTAATGTGTGCTTAGAAACGAATGAGCAGTGGTATCGTTTTTAATTAGGAGCCTACTTTCAAAGCCCTTATTACTTACAGTACGCTCAGCACCCGAGTAATTTTCCTCTCTTGTAAGATCATGGCAGGGGAAGGGGAAAGCGAACCCTTTGTGCAGCCAGGGAGCTTTGCGAGGCAAATATTCATGCCAATTTGTCTGCAGTAATTGGTTTAGCTATAGACATAGGCTGGCAATCGATTATGTGAGTTGCTAAACTCCTCCTGGGGAAGGGACTCTTCACCCAATATTACTTTCGCATATGCCTCCAGTTTGCGTCGCTCTGGGACACATCTCTACACACCAGCACAACTGGAAGCTCGTTCTGGAAAACTCATACAATTCTTTGCTGTTCTCTTCAAACTCTCTTCTTGCAAATTCCAGCCCAGTTTTTCTCCTCTGGCAAAAAAAAAAACCCTTGGAGAAACCATTTCCTATTGCAGCAAATGCCTTGGTCAAAGGGCCACTGGAGGGGCCAGGCAGCGCTGGGCAGCATGGTGGGCAAGGAGGGGTGGGAGCAGAGGGAACCCCTGTGCCTGGCCTGGGTCAAACCAGAGCAGCTGGGCAGTGGCCATTTGCGATCGCTGCTGCCAGAGCGTTTGGCCACTGGCATTGCTCTGGAGCCCTGGTACCCAACGCTCCATGCACCAGGAGCTGGGCACGGGGCTGGGCACGGGCTCCCTGCGCAGAGGGTGGCGAGGTGGGGTGCTGCCAGGAGCAGATAGCTCATTACCTCCCCGCGCTCCTGTTTGCTTTGGCAACTTGTGAAAATTTCCCTATGATCCCTTCCACTCCCTCTCGGGCTCCCAAATGCCATCGCTGGCTGCTTTTGTTCTCTCCGGGCCCTGGCAGCTCCTGGGGACTGAACCCAGGGGACGGGGGTGCCAGCTGGGTACTGCGGCACCGAGCCCCGGCACACTCACCACACCCATGGCCAGCCACTTTCACTTTCAGCTCCCCAAAGCCAGCTTCCCTGCTCCTCCACCCTCCCACCCCCTCAACAAAGCCTTATCTGGAGTGATTTTTGTCATCCCCCCACTTTTGGGCGCTGCTCCCGTTGGCACACAGGCTTTACAGGGGGTACCCAGCACCGGGGTGCGGCAGTGGCAGCCCCCACCCACAGCGTGGTGCAGAGCCATGAAGCCACCAGTGACATGGCACCGAGATGCTCCCGAAGCAGAGCCTTCCCCCGCTGCCAGCGCCGAGGGGCATCGTGGTGCTCTGGCAGCGTGGAGATGATGGCAGGAGCCCCCAGCTCTAGCTGCAGGGAGGGGGGAAAGCCAATCTGGGTGCCCCCACACCCAGCACTGCATTGGTGTATTGTTGTATTTCTCCCCATTCCTCCCACTCCAGAAATTTCCCCAAATTCCCCAACACTGACACCACAAAACAGCCCTTGGAGAGTGGCTGCACTTGATTTATTTCTTTCTGCAACAACAACAACAACAAAAAAAATCAAGTGAGGAAACGTTTCCTGGTTGCATTTGGGGTTTGGTTGTTGGTTGGTTTGGTTTTTTTTAACGTGTGAAATTTCAGCATTTGCAAAAGTTCCTGGTGCCTCCATCCGTCTGTCTGTAAAAACCCCACTGGGGTCTGAGCCCTGGGGTCCCACCCCACACTCAAAGCTGTTCGGCAGCAGTGAGGCCAGTGCACATGGGGAAAGAGCAAAAACTTCTCTGTTTTGATGTAAAAAAACACATTTTAGGGGCAACTGGGGGAAACTGGCCCCAGTGAGGTCGTGCTTCCTAGTACAGAGAAGCACAGGAACCAGGGAAAGCCTTATAGAGGGGATATCTCACCAGCTGCAATGCTTCAAGGGCTGGTTTCTAACAAATCTGGGGGGAAGAGCTGGTGAAAAAAAAAACAGAAAATAAATGGGGAAAATTTTTTAATTTATGTTTAAATTTTTTTTTTTACATCTAACCCATAGCAAAAAAAAAAAACCAACCCCAAAAAAAGGAACCACAGCAAAAATCCTAAAATAAAAAAATTCCTACAGAATAATTCACTGAAATCTGCTAGCAATTTTTAAACTGAAACCCCCCCCATGTTAGCAACAATTTCACCAGTTAAAAACCTGCTTTTAAAAGGAAGAGAAAAGAAAAAAAAAAAATTCTTTTCATTGCACATTTTGGCTTTCAATTGAGCGGGCCAGACCTCTGCCTGCTTGGGACCCAGGCCAAGAGCCATATGCAGGAATAAAGTAAATAAATTCTGGTCAAAACCAGAATATTCTCCTAAAAAGCTACTTAAAAAGCAAAGAAATACAGCAACAAAAGTGTCCCAACGTGGGTTATTTCCCTTTCGCTCCCTCTTTCTGGTGAGGGCCGTGGCTCGGTTAGTGCTGCACCCGGCAGAACGAGACCTTTGAAAAACTCCTGCAAAAAATGTTAGAAAGGAGCCCAAGAAAAAGGCTGTAGAGACTGGGGGTGTTTTCCCGTGGCGATGGGGGGGGTTACCCAGCCCTGTGCTGCTCCACGGGTACCCACACCCCTCGGCTGAGCCCAAAAGTTGGCATCAAGGCGTCTTAGCAGCACAAATCAACCATGAAATGTCCTTTAGAAATAAACCCCAGGTTTGAGGAGGGGGCAAGCGCGGCCGCCTCGGCTGCTGGGACCGTGCCAGGGCTCCAGGCAGCAGCCGCTGACTCTGCTCAGGTTGGCACTGGACAGGGGGCTCTCGCCCATGGGCATCTGGCCAGGTGGGTGGCAGGGGCCGTGGGGAACAGCCCGAGCCTGCTCTTCGACTGGGGGCTGTTACTGGTGTCTCACAGCAGCAAATTTCAGGGCAAATTCCCACTTGTTCCCAGGGCAGGTTTTATGGAGGGGTGGTCGGGAGCCTGTGAACGGGCTGGGATAGAAACCCAAGGAATGAAACAAAGGGCCTGATCCAGCCTCTCATCTCTGCACCAAAATGGGAGTAACTCATCTTCAGCCCCCAGGGTTCGACCCTTGGGAAAACCCATGAGGAGAAACAGAACTGAACCCCCAATCTCCCCCCTGCTTTTTATTTTTTCGGATGAGGCAGCAGGGATGACCCGCACAGGAAAATTAAATCTGGCTTGAATTCCTCCCCCCCCAGTGCTGTTTACAGACAGCATGGAAACTAAACAAACAACCAAAAAATAATTATTGTCATTTCAGTGTTTTTCTGCCTGGGGTTTACATAAGAATTGAGGTTGGGGGGCTGCAGGGAACTGGGGCTGCCTGGGACAAGCAGGATGGGTCAGTGGCGGGGCCAGCAGCAGGTCCCCAGCCCTGCACCCCTGGGGCCGAGTGACCCCCACCCCCAGCCAGGGACCAGGGGCAGCCAGACACGATGTCAACAGCGGCTGGGCACAGGTGCCACTTGCAGCACCAAGATCATCCCAATGCCAAGTCACAGCTACTACTGTTCATGCTGGATCAGGCCCCAAGCCTGAGAGAGGAGAAATGGGATTAATTTGGAAGGGGACACAATATGTTGGAAGCCCACAGTGGTGTCTCAGAGATGAGGCCGATGGCCCTTCAATCCTGCCCTTGAATCATCCAGGAAATACTTTAACAGCTCTACAAAAATAAATAAGTCAGGCAGAGCCCCCATCCCCGCCATCGTACATCCTAGGCCCTCACAGAAGTGGAAATAAAAACCCAGCCCTACTTTTCCCCCGCCCTCCCCCTCCATCACCCAGCCCCAGTGCTGGGCTCAGCAGCCTGGCACCACCGGCCTGGCACTGCCAGGCAATCTCTGCGGCACCGAGATTTGAGCTGAACATCCCCGGCCTCCCCAAAAAATCATCGCAGCAGAAGAAAGAGCTGGTGAGAGGGAGGGGAGCTACCAAGTGGGCACCAACAGCAGCTTTGGAAGCAGTCAAAAACTGGCAAATTCTTGCCCGGGCTTATTTTTGTGCCATTTCTCGCCCAGCATCGGGCACAACATGAGCCCCGTGTTCTGTGAGCAAAGTTACTACCGAGTTCACGTTCCTCGAGGCTTTGGGAGCTGGGATGAGGCGAGTAAACTGCTCATTTCAGCCAGGAGCTTTTTTTTTTGGCTTTAAAAAAGGGAAGTGGCTTTTTTGGGGGGGAGCAGATGGTGATTAAAAATTTTAAAAAAAAAGTTCTAGAGCTTGTAAATATAAAGAATTATTTTTTTTTTGATAGAAAGACGGAAACAAAATTAGATCTAATTTCCATAAGGATGATCGCTGTACTTTGGTGTCTGACAAACAACTTGAACAGCAATAAAATGTACCCAGTGAACGCAGAAATTCCGCCGTGTAACATCCAGCATCTCGGTGGGTTTAGCAGGCAAACGGGATACAGGGATGGATAAAATAAGCCTCGAGGGTATACAAAATCCCTGTTAAAATTGAGCTGATCCCTTGTAAAAATGCTGAGGGCTCACCGAGTTCCCCTCCCCCCCAAAAAAATTTTAAAAGGAAGAAAATTATGAAATAAAAACTAGGTGAATGTCAGTGTAGCTTGCTTTAATTTTATTTAAAATATATATAATAAATTATTCAACATATTATTTATCATACTGGAATCATCTCAGCACAAGACACACGGAGATTATGCTCCTGTTTGTTCAAGACTACAGAGCGTGCCTAAAAATACAGGCGTCCAGCACACGCTTCACCCCTTAATAAACCGAAAAAAGAATCTAATTTTTGTTGCCTTCCTATACAAAAATATGGTTATTTGAAAGGATTAAAAGATTAAGGGATTACTCGATAACAAGGGTTAAAAATACAGGTCCAGACACAAAAGGGGTCGGTGGGAAGGCGGGGACGCGCTCCCCCCAAAGAGCCCTTCTCGGCTCCGGGACCGAGTCCGGCTCCCCGAGCACAGCCGGGACGGGGGGTGCGAGCCCCGAACCTCCCACCCGCTGCCGGAGCCGCTGCCCCGGCGAAGCGGCCTGTGGCTTTAGGCGACACCGGG
>VYZX01030677.1:50260-75200 GCA_013401335.1 Brachypteracias leptosomus
GGGTTTTGGTTGTTCTTCGCCGTGCCCGGAGGTGGGTGCGAGGTTTGGGGCTGCGGGGGACGCGGTGAGGGGCGGGGGGTCCCCGGTTGTGTGCGGGGAGTCTGGGGGGGAGGGGGGCTCGGCGCTGCGGGTTTGGGCTTCGCCGCGTCGCCTCCTGCGTAGCGTGAAACTTTTTCCTTCGCCCCCCCCTTCAGCAGCAGCCCGGCTGCACATGGTGGGGTGCAAGGAGGGGGAGGCACAGGCTTTTCCTACAAAACGCTCCAAGTCCGCGGCAATTCGCAGCCAGCTCTGCCGTGCCACGCTGGCGGGCGAGGGCAGCGGGGGTCGCGCGTGTAGGGATGTGGGGGGCACCCCCTCCAAGTCTGCGGGGTGAGGGGCGATGCTGGCCCCCGTCTGTGCACAGAGGTGTCGAGGGGCAGCCCGAGGCCGTGTGCGTGGGGACGCTGGTGTCACTCCAGGCCACGCCAACGTGGCCCAGCGGCGCACGGCGGGGTGGCCGTGCCAGGGCCCGTGGTGCGGGCAAGGGGGGCATCCCTGACGTCTCCCCCTCGACAGCCAGTATGGCCGTGGCGGGGAGACTTTGGGAACCCCCCCCCCCTTGCCCGCACTACGACCGCTGCGGCTCTGCCTTTGCTCTGTCCTTATTGATCGCTGATATTTATTTAATTATTGAGCAGGCAGCTTCCTCCCCCCCTAGCCTGTAACCTCTTCCATGCTGGCAGCCGCTGCCCACTCCGAGCCCTGGTGCCGCACCCCGTTGGGCACTGCTCTGGTGGGGGCAATGCTGCTGCTGGACCCCCGTGCCCGCGCTGGTGAATATCCTGCCAGATCTCATCCCTTGGACCAGAGCTGTGGGCAGGATCGGGCCTCACCTCCAAGGCTCAGACTTAGCTGCTGTGTGGGGGTTCGGGGGGGTCCCCTTGGCAGCACTACAGCACCTGCGTGGTGCCTACGGGCAGCAGGGGTCCAGCCTCATCTCTGGCTCTCTCTGGGTGCGGTGCAGTGTGCGAGGCTGGTGACAGCACAGGCACGGGCATGGGCACTGACTTGGGTATGGGCACTGATCTGGGCACTGGCATGGGCAGGGGTGGGCAGCACTGGGGCTGCTCAAATGACCCTGGCAACGGTGCTCCCCATCGTGTGGTTAACTTGGCAAGAGTCACGCCTCAATCTGTCTTTTTCTTTTCTATTCTCCTGCTCATTTTTCTTCTCTATTTTATTATTATTTTCTTTTCTGTTTTACTTTTTTTTTTTCTTTCTGTTTTTCTTTTTTTCTGGTTTTCTTCTCTTTTTTTTTTCTTTTTCTTTTTCTTCCTTTTCTCTCCCTCCTCTCCCACCCCAACGCCATCCTTCCCGGGGGTCCCACCAGCTCCCTATCACCCCAGTCTCCAGCCGGCGCTGGTTTGGCAGAGCCTGTTGTTGCCAGCTAACAGTGCTGGTCTGATGTGGGCAGCGGTGTGGTCGCTGGCCGGCCATGCTGGGGCTGGCAGGAGCTGTTCTCCTCACAAACCCATGCTGTTCCCAGCACTTCACCCAGCCGATGGGGAGAAGCTGGTTTTTCCTCCGCTGATCCCAGCCTCCACCCCGCTGCCTTCGCACGGGGAAGGCTCCGATTCCCCCCCTTGCCCTGGCGTAGCCTCAGCTCCGATCCAGCCCAGCTTGGATGGGATCAGACGTTGTCTGCACCTACCGGATCCAGCCCCCACATCTCTCCCCCCGCCGACAGCCGAGCCGTTCCCATCCCACCCGCGCGACGGGAGGCTTGCGAGCCGCGGATGGTGATGTGGATACATTGGAACGTGCGCGGGAGCCGCCCTGCTCTGCCTTCGCGCATCTCCTGCCACCACCGCCAGCCCCTCCAGCCCAACACGGCCTCTCGGACCCTGGCTACCACCCAGGCGGTCGCCCTTCCCAGCCAGAGCTGGTCCAAGCTGGGGCTTTTCAGCCCAGCAGCACCAAAATAGCCCTGGCAGAGATATCCTCTGTGACATGCTCCCGGCCAGGGCCTCGGCCAAGTCTCCGGTCGGGCAAGGAGGGTGACCCCTCAGCTCTCTGTCCTTGCTTAGGGACTTCCTCGCACTCCCCCAGCTCTCCCCTGTCCTCCCCTCAGGGACAGGCTGGGAAGTCAAGAGGGAGCTGCCCGGATTAGCAGGGAAGCGGCACCAGCACCGCCACGCAGGAGGCCTCACCCTGCCCATGGGGAAGCGATGGGAGCTCTGGCTGCCAGGACTCCAAAATAAGCCTGGCACTGAGCACCCGCCGCTGGCCCCGCACGTGTGTCACTTGGAGCACGAGGAGCCGGCGGTGTTTCCAGAGCTGGAACAGTTATCCCCAGCTCCTGATCTGCAGTGGGATTGACCAGGGGGATTTGGGATGCTCCCAGGGGGAGCATGCCTGGTGCTTCTCCTGCAAACCACTGGCTTGTCTCTGTCACCCAGCAGTCACCCTGGCGCTCCCTCAGCCCCCCCATCCACCACCTGGTGCCTATGGGCTGGGAGCGAGGTGAGGTGGGAGCCAGCCCCAAAGGCCGCTGGAGCGGTGGGAGCTGGGCATCCCACCGGGGGCTGGCCAGAGACCCTCTCACGGGCCCCATGGCTTTGCTGGGGCCCAGGAGAGGGGAGAGGGTCTCCGGCTGGACCCCAGTGGGATGCCCAGCTCCCATTGCTTTGCTCAGATTCATCCGTGGAGACTGGTTTGGGTGCAGAGGCAATGTGCCCGCAGCACCTGACCGAGAGCCAGCGTCCAGGCATGAGCCCCTGCATGTGCCATAGGTGGTGGTACCTGATCTCGGGGGCACCAGGGAGCAGCCCAGCCAAGCTGGGCTCACACAAACATCTTTACCAGCAACTGCCATCAGCACCTGGGGAAACGGGTACATTGCGGTACCCAAGGGATGGAGCTGGGCTGCAGGAGGCATTGAGGCCACATGGTCCAGTCGCAGCCACATCTCCTGGGTGCGGAGGGGACCTCACCTCTACAGCCACTGCCGGCCGGCTCTGCACGTCACCTGGCTGCTGCCGCTGGCTCAGGCACATGGCCCTAGCAGGGAGCTGCCCACTGGCCACATCTCACCAGGGCATCCTTTGGCCAAGCTCCTTCCCAAAAGCGCTGCAGCTTTTCAGCGAGAGGGGAGCGCCGGTGTTTGCTCCCTCCACCAGTAGCTCCAGCGAACTGGTTTCCAGCCGGGAGCTCAGATCCGCTGCCAGAGGATGGGAGCAGCAAGCCGTGCACTGCGGGGGGAGAGAAGGAAGGTTGCAACACACTTTCAATTCTCCCATCTGCTGAGTATTGTTTGCGAAAAACAATGAGGCCGTTCTTTAAACGCAGCCTTTGGGAGATCCTCGCTTTCCCCGCGAGGCACCCGCCGTGCCGTGCCCGCCTGCCCCGGCCAGCCCTGCCCTGCCAGCCACACCAAGGACCCTATGCCTTCTGCCTGACCCAAGCTTAAATCCGCACCAGGGAAAAAGAGACCCTGGTTTAAGTGCTGTTCATGAAGCCAAATGGGAAGGCTGGGACAGGCATGGGGGGTGCCAGGCAGGATGAGGCCCGCTGCACAAGAGATGCCGATGCTTGTGCTGCACCGCTCTCCATCACATCTCCTTGAACTTGGCTGGGGTCTCGCACCATCAATCAGCTGCCCTCCTCCAGCACACCAAGGCACCCGCCAGTAATTCACCTTCCCAGGCAGCTCTGCCCCTGCCCGCGCTTCCCTCCCTGCCTGCATTCCCCTCTGTGCTGGAGCAGGGAGTGAACCCGCTACATGCCCGGCACTGCGAGCATGTGCACGCTTCTGCAGCTCAAACAAAGCCCAGCCACAGGGCCTCGCTCGCTGCCCGGCTCTCTTGAAGCAAGCAGGAAATCGCTCCCTTTGGTGCTTTTTTATTCCCCCCTGGCCTGGGTGGGCTGGGAACAGATGCTGGGAGCCGTAGCCTGGACCTGCTTTGACCCAGTGGTTTTGCCTCTGTTGCAGAGGTGGCTGCGGCGTGGTGGGATCCATGGTCGGATCCGTGGTGGGATCCGTGGTGAGATCTGTGGTGGGATGTGGGTGAGGCAGTGCTGGCGTAGTAAGGCTTGGAGCCGTGCTGAGGGCTGCCCGAGCTGGCCATGGTTCTCTTGACGAGTGTGAAAAGCAGCTCCCCCAGGAGCACCGGGTATCCCAGTGGAGACCTTGAGAGCCCTGGAGAGACCTGCCACAGTGGCGGCTTGAGATTTGTCCCAGGGATGGCCTGGAGGTGGATTTGTCACCCAGAGGGAAAGGGGGGGACAGTGTCCTCTGCCTTTGAGGGTGATGGAGGCAGGTCCCTGCAGGGCAGGTACGTGGATGGCTTTCCCCTCTTGCTTGCCAGCTCTCCTTGCCTGAGCCAGCCTTTCCCATGCCTGGCCCCCGGACCCTTCCCCTCAGCCCGAGGGGTGCCCGTTGCCCGCCCCCATCACTCCTGGCATGGCTGCACTATCGTAGGGACGAGTTGAGCCCTGCATGGCTGGGATGGGGACAGTGGCGGCGATGGGGAGCATCCCTGGGATCCCTTGCTGGAGGGGAAGAAGGGAGGGCTGGCAGGGAGGTAAAATCTCTTCCTTCGAGGCTGGCTCTGCCTGCTGCCTCCAGCTGTGCTGCAGCTCTCCCCGTGCAGGATGGCAGTGCCCATGCTCGGCACCGCCAAGGGGACTGGGGGCCTGCAGGAGGGGGCCAGGGCAGCTCCTCTGTCCCCAGCCCCTGCACCCAAGCTGGGGGTGTGGGCAGGGCCTTGGGGTGGCAGGGCTGTGATCCGCTCCTCAGGGACCTGTGGGGCAATGATTTCTCCAGTGGCACCTTGGGGTGTGCTGGGCAGGGTGGTGAAGGTGATGGGAGGTAGCCAGGGCATCGATGGGTGCTCAGCTCTGCTGGGCCAGGCCAGCACTGTGTGGCATCACTGGTGACGTCCCTACAGCAGAGCTGGGGGCTGCTGGTGGGGCTGAGTCCAAGAGGGGCACAGCCTTTTGGGGGACTAGAAGTACCCAAAGCCAAGCCCACATGGGTTTTAGGTACCAAAGCACCTTCGGAGGCTTTGGATGCACCAAGTTGGCACAGGCAAGAGCCTGAGCTCAGCCTGCCCCCCTGCCCTGGCCAGCTGGGCACCCTGAGTGTCACCCTCTAGGAGGGGATACAGATCCCTGGGATGTGGAGGGGGATGAACCTCGTCCTCACGGGCATCCCGGGGCTTGGCTTGCACCCGGGCAGGCGGCTGGCTCGCCATCCACCACGTCGGTGCTGGGCAGGCATCCCTTGCAGCCACGCCACACGGTGCCAGCTTGGCCAGGACTCAGCGCCCTGCGCCAGCCGCCAAGGCCCAGGCACTTCCCAAGTCCTGGAGAAGAGCTGGGAAAGGATCCCATGGCCCAGGTGTGGCAGTGCTCACGCGCCGGGGGACCTGTGGGGCGGCCCCTGCCAAGGATTGATTTCTCGGTTAACTCACCGCTGCTTTAAAAGCGCATTAATCCTCCCTTCCCCGGCCAGCAGCCAGCTCTAATCATCATTTTGGGCAAAATCCCCAGGTCTGGACTTGGGCTGCCCGCCGTGGGCATTGCCCTCCCGGCCACTGGCACCCACTCTGAGAGGGGCCGTGGCACCCTTGGCAGTGCTGCCTGGTATAGGAATGCCAGGATCTGTCCCTCCTGCTGCCCCCTCTTCCCTGGGAGCATGTACGAGTCATGGCCAGGTGGATTTTTTTAGAAACTGTGGGTTTTATCTTGTTTTTTAAGAAGGCTTTTGCTCTCCTTGCAAAGGGCCCCTGCATTCCCTTTGCAGGGAAATGGTATTTGACCGGCTGTTGTCCAAAAAAAACCCCCAACATGTTTCTGATCACGAAAAACCAAGAAATATTTTTGCTTTCATAGGAAAAAAAAAAAAAACAGAGAGAGAAATGTTGATTTTCCACCCAGACGTTTCCCCTTTCCCTGAACCAGCCCCGAAATGAGAGGCACCACTGCTCCCTCCTCGCCATTGCAGGAGCATGGTCCCACCGAGGACACGGTGGATGTCACCCAAGACTCACCCAGGCACCGGTAGCGGTGGTGCTGGCAGTGCCAAGCTCTGCCAGCTCTGCCTGGGCCTCCGTTTGCCAGCTGCTTCCACCTTGCAGCAGGCACGATGGGCTGCGGGGAGGATGGGGAGCTCCGGTGACCCGTGGCTCTCCCCGGGGAGCCACCCATCACTCTCTGTGCCGCAAAGCTCCCACCGCCAGCCCTCCGTGCCCCGGTACCACGTGGCTGCTTTGCCCAACGGTTGATCGATGGGAGCTGTGATGTGCCGGATTGAGCACCCCCCCCATCCTCCCTGGCAACTGGGGAAGGTGTGATGGTGGGGGCTGTAACGTGACCCGCGCTGCGCCGCAGAATCTCCTTTAGTAACCTGTACACCGGGACAGGCAGCAGTGCAGCCTGAATACCAATGAAGCGGCGCTGGCGAAAAGTGCCGACTAAAGGGTTTTGGATGGAAATGGGATCGCATGAGAACGAGGGAGCGCGAGCCCCGCGCCCGCCGGTGGCTGCCACACGCGTGGGCACGCCCGGGCACGTGTGTACACGCACGTGTGTGACCGCGCGCAACAGGGCAACGGGGGTGCCGGGGCCGTGTCACCCCGGCAAGTGGGAAGGTGGTGGGATTTGAGTGGGTGGGTGAGCGGAGGGGGATGATTGAGGAGGCACGTGGCCGGGGTGGGGTGGCTGCTGTGGGTGGCACATCCGTGGGGGCTGAGGCGCCTCCTGCTGCGTGGCGCGGCTCTGGGTGATGTCTGGCTGCAGGGACCCGCTCCTGTCCCCTGGCGAAGCTGCTGCTGATCAAAGGCCCGGGCGGGAATGGCGCAGGCCTGTGCGAGCAGCACCCCTGGCCACGTGCCACCCCGCCTTCCCACTCCTCTCCCCCGGGAGTTTGTTAAACAAATTTTTCTAATTGCACAAGCTGAGGAGTTTGTTGGAGAAAAAAGCCGGGGAAATTCCCCTCCTCTGGGCCACCCCTTCCCCACTTCCCCCGGGGCAGCCAGGGAAGAGTGAGCAGGTCCTGGCTCTGAGGGAGGCTGCGACCCCAACACCTGTGGAGTGCAGCTGTGGGGTGTCCTCAGGTGACCCCTCCCTGCGTAGGGATGTCACCCTTGGAGCTGGATCCCCCATGTCCCCTCTCATCCAGCCTCTGGAGCCAGACCCTGTCACCTACAGTGACACCCGGCACCACCGGCTGCCCTTGCCGACTGACGTTCTCCGTCGCATGGCTGAGCCCCCCCTGGAAATGGCCTTTACAAGCTGCCCTGACACTGAATCTCGGCGGATTAGTGAACGTATGGGATAAAAGCCTGGGCTTGGCGGCGGCTCTTTACTGGGTGGGGGCTGTGGCAGCAGCGCTGCCAAGAAGGGAGGATGCGCGGCTGGGCGCCTGCCCCAGCTCTGACTGAGGTCATGGCTATAGATAGCCCAGGAGGATGCGGGACCGAGGGCAGGATCCACGCTCGCCCTCGCCAGCTCCACCGGGAGCCCCGTGGGAACCCAACGCCTCGAGCTGGAGGTGCTGCTGGGCTCTGGGGCTCGCTGCTGGAGGGATGTTGGCTGAACTGGCCATGGGCAATGGTGACAAACTGGTACCGCGGGTTGTGACCCTGCACCTGCAGGGATGTGCTGCCATCGGCGTGCCCAGCCCCACCAGGCATCGCCCAGCACTGCCGTCCCCTCCCCATCTTCAGCAGTGAGGGTGGTTCTGCAGCTTGGGGCTCTGTGGCCAATGCAGCATCCAAGGGCAGCTTTTGCTGCTATTTCCCACCAGTTTCCTTCCTCAGCTGCTCTCAAGTGAAAGCTGTGCCACGGCATCCCCACCACCAAGGTGCACCCATGGGTGCAGAGCTGCTGGGGTGGAGAATGTGGGGATAGGGTTTGTCCCTTCCAATCACCCAGTGTGGGTGCAGCTCTGCTCCCTCCAAAGGCGGGTGCGTGCCCAGGGTGCCCCCCCAGCCCCGCGGGGTCCTGGAGCGCCGGGGTGGCTGGGGAAGGCGTTGTTGGTGAGGGCACTAAAAATAGAGTGGAACTGGGATCTTAATGGGACTTTGTGGGAAACCTGGAAACATTTTCTCATCCCCGTAAATGAGTCCAGATGCATTAGCGATGACTGCATCGCATCCTGAGGTACCGCCGGAGGGAACTGGGATGCACTCACCAGCCTCTCGCCTTGTGGTGGTGAATTGGTTGGAGAGGGGAGTCGCTGGCGGCAGCGCCGGGGCCGAGCTGGGGCCTTGCTGTGCCTCATGTGGGGATGGGGACAGGAGCCAGATGGAGCTTGTCCGGCATCACCTCGCCCGCTCGACCAGTCCCTACACTGGGGTTTCTGTGCTGGGCACCCATGGGTGCGCATGCGGGTGCTGGCGTCTCTACGTGCGAACATGCGTGGGCTGGGAGCCAGCGCTTCTGGGACTCTGCGCCCCCCAAAGCTTGCGGCTTTCCAGAGCACCCCAGGGCCAGGGGCTGAGATGACATGGGAGCCCCCCAGTCCCAGGGGAGCGGTGCTGGCAATGCTGCTGGCACTGGACCCTGGTGCACCCCATCATGGCATCGAGCTGGCAGGACCTGGCTGGGTTTCCTCCTGCTCTACCATGAAGCTCATGGCTGGGGTATCAGCTCCTGGAGTGCTTGGCCCCGCTTGGGGACCTTGGACTCCCCCAGGGGATGGCTTAGGGCCAGGCTGGGCAAGTAGCCCAGGGTGGGTGGCTGGTGGCCTCTGCATCATGAGGTGTGTTGGCACGACCATCTCGGCGGTATGGCGGTGTCACTTAGCAGTTACAGCAGCAGACTGGGAGGCAAGGACAGTCCTCTCCCGTGCCTCAGTTTACCTCCAGGTGGGGAACAGCACCTGGCACAGTGGCGGGGTGCTCCCCCCTGCCCCAGCCTTCTGTGCTGGGCGCTGCTGAGCCCAGCATCCCAAACAGAGTCCCTTTGTGCAGGCGCCCCCCACTGCTGCTGCTGCTCAGGAGACGCCCAAAACCCTCATGAAACAGGACTCTGCCAGGCTCAGCCTTTGCATCTCCCCGGAGCTGCTGAAACCCCCACCCTGTTAAAGGGATCCCGTCCCTCAGCACTTGGGGTGCAGGATCCTGCTGTGCTCGGGGCAGTGATGACCCTTTGGGGATACCCTTGTCTCCCTTTGCTCTCAGGGAGTCTGTCGCTGCCCTGTGCCTCAGTTTCCCCATCCCTACATGGAGAGTCCTGGCAGGGTGTCCCCAATCCTGGGGGGGCCTGTGAGGTGCCAGAGCAGAGGCTGAACCACTGGCACATCCATGGGATGGCAGAGGTGACGGGGCTGTGAGGGGGCCATGAACTCTTCGCTGCCTGGGCCCCGGAGGCGGCCGATCCTCCCGCAAGGTCGCTGGCTCCTCAGCAAAAGGCCAAGGCTATTTTTAAGCAGTGACTTGCGCTGACCTGCCAGGGATTGGATTTGCAGTAGGGTGAGCACTGTGAGCCCATCACAGAGTGCAGAAACACCCCTGCTGCCACCACCCTCCCGGTGGGCACCCCTGGGAGGCAGTTTGGGACCCCTCCCTGCAGCCCTACACCTTGAATGGTGCGTGATGGAGGGAGGGAATTAATCCCCTTCAGAAAGGGCAGGATGAAGCAGGAAGGGCTATAAATATGTTGGGAGGGAAATAAAACCTCCTACGTCAGGGGCTAAAGCTGGGCTCAGAGCCCCAGGCTCAGTCTGAGGGGCTGGGAGGGCCCTGCCTTGTCCCAGCTTCCCCAGTGCTGGAGGGGGCTGCTGACCGGGCTGCCTGCCCTCCCTGGGGCCCTGGCACGTCTCCTGCCTCGGTTTCCCTCTGTGCTCCGGGAGGTGCAAGTCCCCACATCACGTCCTGGCTGCTCTCAGACCGGGACCCTGGGGTCGGGGTGGGCAAAGCTCTGGGTGTCAGATACGGCTCCGGCCACCCCCGTAGCCGCAGTCCCTGCCGTGTGCTGGTGGCAGGGCTGGGGGAAACGGGCTGCTCCAGGGCCCCCCCGTGCTGATGCAGGGCCGGGTGGAGGATCTGGTAGCGTCAGGGCCTGCTGGCAAAGCCTTTTTTTTTTCCAGTTCCATAAAACATTTCCCTTCCTTGGAGCCCCAGGGGGGTTTCAGCTGGGAAGCCACGTGGCCCCGGTGCTGCCGGCCACGGGATGGTTCCTGAAGCAGGGGGATGTCTTCTTGGCCATGGGCCGTGTCCCCTCTGCGCTCCCGCTGTCCTTGCCGGGCTCTTCCCGGACCTCAGCAGCTGCCATTCGTTCTGCCTCTCCTGTGGACTGGCTGGGCAGGTGCCGTGCCTCAGTTTCCCCATCTTTGGAAAGGCAGAGCCGCAGCCTGGGGGCAGGTGGAGTCACCCCCAAGGAAACAGCTGAGCTGTCGGCTCCCGGACCCCAGAGGGGACTGGCACAGATAGCACCTGGGGAAACTGAGGCACGGGAGGGATCAGACTGATTCTACAGGAAGGTGGTGAGCAGCCCTGGGTGCTCCCACTGCCAGGTCTCCCTCCTCAGCACCCACCCGGCCCCTCTGCCCACAGGTCCTGGCAGTGCCACTGCCAGGTACCATCCCCAGGGCATCTTTACCCCTTCCCACATCCTGCGCTCGCCACTCTCCACTTTGGGTTGCATTTAGCAAATCCAAGGACCAGAACCGCCGGGTGGTGCGGGTGCGTGTAGGCAGACCAGAAGTAGGGTGATGTGCACAGGGTTGGGGCACATACCACGCCACCAGAGAAGACCCCTCTGGTTTCAGCCCACCTGGGCCACCCCCACCCGCTGTCCGCCGAGAGCGCTGCCTGCCCGGGGAGGGCTGTGCCGGCTGGCACGGGCCCAGGCGGTGCTGGCACCTGAGCCCAGGGCTGCGAAGAGAGCTGCTTTTCTTCCTGCTGTTTTTCAAAGCAACTGGCAGGTCTGCTGCCTGCCGTGGCCTCCCGTGACCCGCCGCCGCGGCCTCGGCGCGCTCCCCGCGCCCCCGCTCGCAGCCGCACCACCTGCGAGGGCAAGCACCGGCATCGCCGCCGCCCCGGCACGTCAGCGCGGGCAGGCGGGCACTGGCCCGGCGCAGGGAGCTCGCGGTGCCCACGGGGTGACAGGGAGCGGTTTGGGGCTGCATCGGGTGCGGGGAGCTCAGGGCAGCTTGACATGGGGTCTGAGACCACCCAAGACCCAGGCGTGTGGTGAGCATTGAGAGTAACAGACGCTGGAACAGGCTGCCCAGGGTGGTTGTGGAGTCTCCTTCTCTGGAGACGTTTAAAGCCCCCCTGGGCGTGTTCCTGTGCAACTTGGTCTAGGTGATCCTGCTCTGGTGAGGGGATTGGACTAGATGATCTTTCGAGGTCCCTTCCAAACCCTGACGTTCTGTGATTCTGTGATCGGGTGAGCCCATCCCCCAGTTCCCGGTCTGGTCCTGAGAGGGGCTGAGTATCAAGGCAGTGAATGAAACATGGGAGCCCCTTTCTGGCCTTGTGTCCATCCTGGCTGCCCCTCCCGGGGTGGCTGCATCCAGAGCGCACTGCAGCCACAGCCCAGCCCACGGGCTGGAGTCATGCATGGGTGTTGGCTGGAGGATGCTGTCAGGTCTAGGGGCAGAAAAGCCACAGGGAGATGGGAGAGGAGCTGGGGGAGTTTGCACTGTGCCCTGCTCTCACCTCTGCCCATGGGCTGGGTGGGCACCAGGGCTCTGTGCCTGCAGGAGAGGTTTTGCGAGTGGGCTCAGGTTGTCCCCAGCCTGGCTCAGCTGCCAGGAGCTGTGGGGGTGCTGGGTCTGTCCCATGGGCAGGGTGTGCACATGTGAGGCCAGTGCAGCTGATACCATCCCTGGCTGCTTTCCCGGCAGCTTCAGCTGCCCCCGTGCCCTCTCCTGCTGCCCTGTGCCCAGCCTGCTTCAGTTCCCCCCCCCCCCAAGCATGGCAGTGCCGCTTTCCAGGCCTGGGGAAGCCTCGTTTGGGTTTGCCGAGCAGGCTGGGAAGCCTGGCTGTGCCACGCCAGCGAGCAGCAAAAATTATGAATAAGCTCTTGTTAATAAATACTTTATGATGAATCCAAATAGATTTCCTCCTCTGGAGCAATTATTGTTAAATGGGCTCTAATATAGAGCAGGGCCAGCCTCGGGAAGGGCTGGGCACTTCGCAGGGCCTAAGTGCCTCTTTCCATCCCCTCTAATGAGCACTTCCCAATCATTTGCATCTGTCTGGGCAACAGGTCTCATTACCAGGTTAACTTATTACCGGGAGCCACTTCAGTGAACAGTTGAGAAGCAGCTACCAGAGGCTTTGCTGAGGCCATATGAGAGCATCTTGCCCGTGCCAAGGGCACCTGCAGGCTCCAGGGTGGGGAAACCAAGGCTGGGGTGAGAAGCAAGTCCCCACCATGCTGGGGTGTCAAGATTTTGGGGATTACTGGGTTCTCTCTAGGTGCATCCCCCCACCCCCCCCACGCCGAGGCTTCCCATGGGGGCACAGCGCCCAGCGCCAAACCTGCCAGCCCCTGCCCGGGCTCGCGCGGCCGTGGGGAGCAGGGCCTGGCAGCAGCGGCGGCCGCGGGAGCCAGCAGCAGTCTGGAGGTGTGCGGCTGGCTCAGCCCGAGCAGCCTTCCATAAAACAAACCCTGTGTGGTCCCTGCAGGGCCAGGATGTGGTGAGGTCTCCCTGCGTTGCTCCATGTCCGCAGTGAGGATGGCATCCTGCTCCTCCATGGCCAGGGCTGTGCTGGTTGGGAGCAAAACCCGCTGCTGAAGTAACTGACCCCTCCTGTCCTCCTCCTCCTCCTCCCCTGGCTCGTCCCCCCTCCCCCTGTGAAAAGTGCTCGGGAATTTCCTGAGGAAACGTTTTTCGTTAGAAAATTAAGGCTGTTTTGCAGAGCTCGACCTGTTTGGACAAGGCACTCAAGCAGAGGGTGCTTGGAGGCCCGGCCAGCCCATGCCATGGTGCCCAGCCTCGGTGCCCATGCCTGGAGCTGTGTCCCTGTGTGGCACAGAGCATCCCCTACCATCCCCATAGTGGACAGTCCCCCCTGGGTGCCAGGGTGCAGAGCCCCAGCACCGGCCGAGGGAGGATGGGCAGAGAGGCCATGCCTCAGCTGGCACTGCTAAAACCCAGGCTGCGGAGGAGTTAATCCTGGCCTAGCATGCCCAGCTCCATCGAGAGCATCCCTCCTTTCCCACTCTGCTCCGCAGCAGGACCAGCACTGGGACAGAGCTGGGCTTGACCCATGCCTCAGTTTCCCCTCGCAGGCAAGGAAGGCGGGGCATGAGGGGGGCCCTGTGCCGGGGTCGGCAGCAGCACCCGAGGCAGACAAGCTCCTCCCTGGGTCGTGGGGCTTTACAAGCTGGGGCTGGATGAGGCCCAAGCACAAGCTCCGCTGCCAGATTCTCATCCGGAAATGCCCCGAGCGCAGCCTGGGCTGGGGAGCTCAGCACGTCCCTGCTTCCCAGCCCCGCAGAGGAAAAACAGCAGGAGAAGCACTTAACCAGCCCTTCACCAGGCTCCTGCCGCCGGCTGGGGATTGGGGTTCAGACAGGGACAGCCGGGAAGCACCCCCCCACCTCTGCTTTCCACAGCGGGGATGGGGGTGAAGCTGGGCAACATGTACCCGGCCCAGGGGCTCACTGGTGCGTGGTGCTGGTGGTCTGGCAGGGGTGCGGGGCACCGGGGTGCTCCCCATGCCCTATGCTTGTCCCCTTTTCCCCCAGCAGCCATCCCACCCATCCCACTGGCTGTCCTGGTGCCCCTCAGCCGCCCTCGCCTGGCCCTGCTAAAGCGGCTTAACTCCGCTCGGCATCTTGGCATGGGATAAGCCGGGCGGGAGGGAAAGTTGGCGAGGGGCTGATTGGCTTTTGGTGCAGCTCACGTCCCTCTGTAATCCATGGGGGTGGCGGGGGGGCCAGGCTGGGATGGCTTTGGAGGCACTGAAGGGCCATAGGGTCTTCTGGAGAAAAAAAAGTCCCTGTTTTTGGAGGGGATCGTAGATGTGGGTTCTAGTGGGATCTGAACATCCTCGGCACCGTGGTGGTGGGGGGGGCAAAGCCAGCACCTGTTGAGCCCCACAGAAACTGGGGGTCATGGTTGGCACCCTGTGATATGGCACCGAGTTTCCCCTGGACCTCACCGTGAGGACAAGCAGCACCCAAGGGTGCTGCCCCTCCACTGGGGATAACCCTGTTCCTGCCTGGCTTCTCTGCAGCAGTCCCTGGCTGGCCCTGCCCGGTGGGACGGCAGGATGGGGACAACGCCCTGGTGCCCCCCGCCCTGGCCCTGCTGCCAGCCCTGCTGCCTGGGGAGGGTGGTGGGGCTGGGGTCTGTCAGCAATTTGTAGGGCTCATCTGAATAACCGGCCACCAAGGAAGATCAGCCGCCCACTGCCCCAGCCAAGTATTGTTTTTGGAAGTCGCTGCTGCTTTTTTCAGCTCCTGTCTTACTTTTCTTTGACCTTCCTCCCTGATTTAAGACACATGCCCAGCCCTTGCCCAGCTGCACTGAATTAGCAGCTGCTGCTGGGGAGGGAACTGGAGCCTGGGGCTGTGTGGGGCTGCAGCCGCCCAAGGAGCAGCCGACGGGGACGGGTCCACCAGGCAGGGATGGGTTTCCCTGGTAAGAGTTGAGCTCCCCCAGGCAGGGATGGATCCTCAGGGTCAAGGTGGGTCCCCTGGCAGGGTTAGGTCCCCATGGGTGGGATGGGTTCCCTCGCAAGGGTGGGGCCTCTGTCTCTTGGGGGGCTTGGGGGAACATTCACGGGGTCACAAGTCTGGTGAAGGTGGGTCCAGACACTGTTGGCTCTAGACATGGCGTCTGTGCCAGGGCGATGGGTCTGTGCTGGCAAATAACAGGGTCTGTACTTGGGGGGACTTTGGGGAGGTTACTGGGGCTGTGCTGGTGGGGGGTGCTGGCAATTATTGACATCTGTGTCAGACTGTAGGGTCTGTGCTGGGATGTCTGAGGCAGGTCACAGCAGGGTCTGTGCTCATCCAGGGGACATCAGGGGCTGTGCTGAGGGCCTTGTGCTGGCTGTTAGCAGGGTTTGTGCCAGGAGAACAGGTTTGGGGGTTCACTGGGACTGTGCAGGGGCTGGTTTGGGGTTAATGGGATCTGTGTTGGACTTGGGGCAAAGCCTTGAGTTAGTGGGGTCCATATGGGGCTGGTCCCTACTGGGAGCCTGCTTCAGGGTACGCTGTTCCTTCCAAGCAAGGTCACTTTGGGACAGGGAGTGGCATCACTGCCCTGGGATGAGTGGGGCCAGCCGCTGCCACTCGCCCCATCCCATTGCCTGGGCTATGTCCTCCCCTTGGCTTGCACCCGCAGCTGCCTTCCGAGCCCCTCCACGGAGCAACACCCACCCTAGGCACTGCCCCACTGGGAGGGTGACCCCAACCCGGGCACGACCCTGCAAACCAGGGACACAGCATGGTGGCAGCAGCTGCCACCAGCTACGCCCTGAGCTGGGCNGGGAGGCAGGGAGGGGGAGGCATTTTCTGTGTTTTCTTTTGGGGCTGGACTTGTCCAGCAGCTCTCAGCAAATGGAAAAAGGCCGTCAAAGCTTGCCTTGTGCACCAGGCTGGGCGCCAGCCACCGGCTGGTTGCAACTGGGGAAAACTGGGGGAGTTTCCCGCTGGTTTGGAGGGAGTGGAGAGGCCCAAGGCACCTGCAGCCCATGTGGGAGCTCCCAGGATGCTGGGCTGTGGGAGACCCGTCCCTTGGGCACTGGGGTCTGGCAGTGCCCGGCAACGTCACCGCGGCTCTGGTGGGTGCGATGTCTGGGGGGATTTCGGCACCTATTGGGAGCAGATCTTGGCACGCGTGTGTGGAAAGGGGAGAGGGTCCAGGTGCTGCTGAGGTGGCAAGTGTCTGCCCCCCCCCAGAACCACCGGCTCTGATACGCCCCAGCCACCCCTGGCAGGATTTTGGCCTGGGAGAATTGCAGCCGGGGGGATTTATGGGGGGGCTGCTGGGATGGGGTGGATCCTGGCATTCCTGGTGGGCACTGCCACAGCTCTTCCTCCTGGTGGTGCTGGGATGCAGCCCAGTGGGGATGTCCCCAGTGGGTCCCCATGGGCTGCCCAGCCACCCCAGGGTGGGTTTGGAGGGGGAGGCTGAGCCGGGAGTGACCAAGTGTCCCTCTGCTCCCACAGGATGAGTTCCACCCCTTCATCGAGGCGCTGCTCCCCCACGTCCGGGCCTTCGCCTACACCTGGTTCAACCTGCAGGCCCGCAAGCGCAAGTACTTCAAGAAGCACGAGAAGAGGATGACGAAGGATGAGGAGAGGGCGGTGAAGGACGAGCTGCTGAGTGAGAAGCCAGAGGTGAAGCAGAAATGGGCCTCACGCCTCCTGGCCAAGCTGCGCAAGGACATCAGACCCGAGTGCCGTGAGGACTTTGTGCTCTCCATCACGGGCAAGAAGCCCTCGTGCTGCGTCCTCTCCAACCCTGACCAGAAGGGCAAGATGCGCCGCATCGACTGCCTGCGGCAGGCGGACAAGGTGTGGCGGCTGGACCTGGTCATGGTCATCCTCTTCAAAGGGATCCCGCTGGAGAGCACCGACGGCGAGCGCCTGGTCAAGTCAGGCCAGTGCACCAACCCCATCCTCTGCGTCCAGCCCCACCACATCAGTGTCTCCGTCAAGGAGCTCGACCTCTACCTGGCCTACTTCGTCCGGGAGAGAGGTGGGTGCTGTGCGCCTGGGGGGCAGGGCCAGGATGTGTCCCCACCAGAGCCACTCCCTGGGGGGGGTTGTTCCAGCTCTCCTGTCCTCCCTGATGGCCATGNGCTGCCACTCGCCCCATCCCATTGCCTGGGCTATGTCCTCCCCTTGGCTTGCACCCGCAGCTGCCTTCCGAGCCCCTCCACGGAGCAACACCCACCCTAGGCACTGCCCCACTGGGAGGGTGACCCCAACCCGGGCACGACCCTGCAAACCAGGGACACAGCATGGTGGCAGCAGCTGCCACCAGCTACGCCCTGAGCTGGGCTCCTTCCTCCTCCACATCATTACTTGCCATCAGGGACCCAGAGGGCCAGATCCTGCCCTCAGGGACCTGCTTGCTGCCACCCTGGCCATGGATGGGGGTGCTTGGTCCTCTCCCTGCCATTTTCCAAGCCATGTTGCTCCCCCTGGGATGGCTCCTGACACTTCTCTGTCCCATGGCAGGGTTGTGCTCCCCCACCACAGTCAGAAAGCACTGATTTTTTGAACGGGGGGGGGGGGGGAGGTAAGGTGGGGGTGGGGGAGGGTGCGGGNCTGCCCAGCCACCCCAGGGTGGGTTTGGAGGGGGAGGCTGAGCCGGGAGTGACCAAGTGTCCCTCTGCTCCCACAGGATGAGTTCCACCCCTTCATCGAGGCGCTGCTCCCCCACGTCCGGGCCTTCGCCTACACCTGGTTCAACCTGCAGGCCCGCAAGCGCAAGTACTTCAAGAAGCACGAGAAGAGGATGACGAAGGATGAGGAGAGGGCGGTGAAGGACGAGCTGCTGAGTGAGAAGCCAGAGGTGAAGCAGAAATGGGCCTCACGCCTCCTGGCCAAGCTGCGCAAGGACATCAGACCCGAGTGCCGTGAGGACTTTGTGCTCTCCATCACGGGCAAGAAGCCCTCGTGCTGCGTCCTCTCCAACCCTGACCAGAAGGGCAAGATGCGCCGCATCGACTGCCTGCGGCAGGCGGACAAGGTGTGGCGGCTGGACCTGGTCATGGTCATCCTCTTCAAAGGGATCCCGCTGGAGAGCACCGACGGCGAGCGCCTGGTCAAGTCAGGCCAGTGCACCAACCCCATCCTCTGCGTCCAGCCCCACCACATCAGTGTCTCCGTCAAGGAGCTCGACCTCTACCTGGCCTACTTCGTCCGGGAGAGAGGTGGGTGCTGTGCGCCTGGGGGGCAGGGCCAGGATGTGTCCCCACCAGAGCCACTCCCTGGGGGGGGTTGTTCCAGCTCTCCTGTCCTCCCTGATGGCCATGTCCTGTCCTCATCTGTGACGTGGGGACACATTTCCCCTGCAGACCTTGCAAAGAGGAGCCCAGTGTACCTCCCTCTAAACTGCTGCCCCCAAACCCTACCCACATGGCCCCTCTCCCCTAGCCAGGACCATGGGAGACGTGCCGGGGAGGGGAGAAGGCGAGTGGCCCCTGAAGATGCTGCTGGCTCTGGGGGGGTTAACTCCGCATTCCGTGGTGCCAGCAGCCTGGTGGAGAGTGGGTGGGTGGGTGGGTAGGTAGGTAGGTGGAGTGGGCAGGGAAGGGACAGCCTGTTCCTGGCATGTCTCTGGAGGGCTGGAGCTCGGAGCAGTCCATCAGTGCCAGTTTGCTGTGAGCTGTGGTCCCAGCCCCTCGCCTAGTGGGTGACCAAGACGGGGACAAGAGAGGCCAAGGCTGACTGGGGAGGGGGCAGAGAGGACACTAGCAGGGGCAAACCCCAGCAGCTCCTGCTGTGCACCGAGGGGATGCTGCTCCCCTGCCCTTCACCTGCTCAGGGGTCCCACAGACCCTCTGGAAGAGCTGGGCTGCTTTCAGTACAGCAAGGAGGGAGGGTCAGACCCATTCTTAAAGCCTTGAGGATCCAAAGAGGGGAACTGAGGCGGGGCGGGCAGGGCAGACGGCGGTTTCCAGGCTCAGAGGATTAGGTCCCTAAGCCATCATCCTCACCACCGGCTCGCACCACCTTCCCCCGTGTTGGGAAGGGGAAGCTCACAGCAGCTCGGGTCAGAGCTTATTTCATCTGGGCAGGTTTGCCCACCCGGTGACATGCTGGCACAGGCAGCTGGGGTGTCCCCCAGACCCCAGCACCCCACAGCATGTGAGGAGCCCAGGGAGGTGCTGTGTGATCCCCGAGCTTGGTTCCACGGGGATGATCAGAGCCAGGGGGGTCTGTGATGTGCAGCCCTGGGGGGTGGTCTTGGGGCTCGTGGCCCTCCCATGGCCAGTTCAGGCTGCCCTGGTGTGTGGGAACCAGGATATCAGTTCCCTCCTGGCAGCAGCCCCCTGCCCACAGCTGCAACATGGGGTGATGGCCCCAGCTGTGCCCCCAGCCCCCTGAGCCCTCCCCATCCACACCATGGCAGGGGGAGCATGGCGCTGGTGACTTCTTGCTTGGCACTGTCTGGGGTGCAGGAATGGATAGTGACACCATGGAAGGCATCACGGTGCCAGCAATCCCAACGAAGGGGGTGCCAGTGCCCTGAGTCGTGGTGGGCATGAGCAGCTGGAGACAGCTCTGCTCCTACCCAGCCAGTGGTGGGACACGCTGAGTGTCACTGGGGGAACTGAGGTGCAGCACGTGTGTGCCCCTCCCCAGGGAGCCCAGTGTCCTGGGCAGGGCACTAGTGGGGACCGCCAAGCCCTCCTGGCACTGGGGAAAAACAGGGCGCAGCCTCCACCAGTGAACAGCCAGGGCCAGATGCTGCTGCAGGGCCCAAGTGAGGGCATGGTGGGAGATGAGCGCGGGTGCACGCGTGTCATTGTACATGTGTGGTGTTGGACACACGTGTGCAGCCAGGACCTGCTTGCCTGGCCACATCTCCTTGTGTGTGTGCATGCGTGGTGCTGGCACCACACACCCATGCCCACACATGCGGCTGCCTGCTCAGAGGCAGGATGGGGCCCAGCAGGGCCTGGTGCTGCTGTTTCGCTGGGAATGGAGGGTGCTGTGCTGGGGCAGAGGGGCCGGGCTCTGGCTGGAGTGGGAGCGGGGGTGCCCTGTGCAGGATGAGGCTGCTGGGCAGGGTAGGGGGATGGCGTGTGAGGGCAGAGATGTGGCGATGCTGAGCTGAACTGGGGTGCTGCGTGCCACTCACACGGGTTGGCATAAGGGCATGAGGGCACCCCATGCCGCTCGGCGTGCCCGTGTCGGCGAGTTCCCGGCCATAGCACAGCCCGCGGGTGTCCCGGGGGGGTGGCTGCCCTTCTGTCGCCCCCCTCTCCAGCCAGCGACCTTGACCCCGGCGTCTGGGTCCCCAGCAGCAGCAGTCACCTGACTGTCTAATTGGGAACACAGCGGCTGTAAATACTCGCTGATAAGGCCTGGCAGCCTCTCACTTTCCCTCTTAAGGTCGCTCTGCGCCCGGGTTAAGGGAGACCGGGACGGGCCAGCGGCATCCCGGGGGTCCCCGAGTGCTGCCGAGTGCTGCGGNCCCGCTCGCCCGCCCACGCCCGGCCCGTTTCGCTGCTGTCAGCACAATTTCCCAGCCGCTGCTGCGGCAACGCCGGGGAGGGGAGGCAGTGGAGGAGCCCCCCGGCCCTTCCCTCCCCACCCAGGGTCGGGGGCAGCCTGGTGGTGGGAGCTGGGCTGAGACCCCCCCCGACCGATGCCAAGCGCCAGCTCTGCCTCTTGGCTCTTTCTTGCCCCTCATCCCTCTGCCTGGGAGACCAGCCCGGCCTTCCATACGTGGGGAAAGAGGCTGGTGGGGGTCCCATCCCAGCCCCGCTGGCCCCGGGGGGGCTGCCGTGGGGTGCAGAGCGTTGCTGGAGGCCGGCGGGTGCTTCCCAGCGCTCGGCAACGCAGCACCGGCCCCACACCCGCGGCCCTCGCACCGCTGCGGGCAGGGCAGGCTGCGGGTCGGGGCAGGGTGGGTGCAGGATGGGAGCAGGGCAGGGAGCAGGATGGGTGCAGGACTGGGAGGAGGATGGGAGGAAGGCTGAGTGCATAACTGGTTGAGGCCTGAGTACAGAGTGTGTTGGTGGACTGGGAGCAGAGCTGGGTGCTGGATGTGAGCAGGGCTGGGTGCAGGGCTGGGCTGTGCACACCGCAGTGGGGGAGGGGATGGCGCTGCAGCCCAGAGCTGGGTGTGCAGCAGTGGGGGGGAGCCGGGAGCTCGGAGGTCGCTGGTGAAAGTCAAAAGCATTGCAGTAAAATGGTAATCAATCTCCCCAGTCGATGGTGCCAGGACCTTCGAAGCATTACAGAGAGATTCCTCCCTGCAGCTCCCGACGGCAGCAGCCAGTCGAGGGGGGAGGGGAGTGAAAGGTGGTGCCACCCTCCCTGCACCCTCACCTCTGTGCTCCTAACCTCCATCCCTGCATCCCCATCCCTGTGCACCCAGCCCTGCATCCCACGTCCCTGGCACAGTCCACATCCTGGCACTTCCTATCCCTACATCCCCATCCCAGCACCCCCAATCCCTGGACCCCCCTCCTCGTGTTCCCATCTCTGCATCCCTGTCCTGGTACCATCCCCCTATCCCCGGACCCCATCCCTATCTTGGCTGGGCTCCAGGAGCTGGGGAGAGGCAGAGCAGGGGCTGTGCTGGCCCCTTGCACCTTTNTGGGCCGGCGGCGGGCGGGGGGGGGGGGGGAGGGATGCTCCCCACTGCCCTGGGCCCACCCGACGGCGGGTGCTTTCCCTAGGGCTGTGGCTAGCGAGGGGTTATCTGACCTGCCGCATCGATGGGGAAACCGAGGCGAGGCTGGGGTCGCAGCCGTGGGACTCAGAGCTGTGTGGTCGGGCCGGGCGGGGTATCCCGGCACCCCCAGGGCTCCTGGGCATCCCCAGGCCCTGCTCGTCGTCTGCTCGTTCCCGCTTTGCGCATCTCGCCCGCAGCTCCCCCCCCACCGCAGCATCCCGGCCCCTGAGGGGGGNCCAGCGCTCGGCAACGCAGCACCGGCCCCACACCCGCGGCCCTCGCACCGCTGCGGGCAGGGCAGGCTGCGGGTCGGGGCAGGGTGGGTGCAGGATGGGAGCAGGGCAGGGAGCAGGATGGGTGCAGGACTGGGAGGAGGATGGGAGGAAGGCTGAGTGCATAACTGGTTGAGGCCTGAGTACAGAGTGTGTTGGTGGACTGGGAGCAGAGCTGGGTGCTGGATGTGAGCAGGGCTGGGTGCAGGGCTGGGCTGTGCACACCGCAGTGGGGGAGGGGATGGCGCTGCAGCCCAGAGCTGGGTGTGCAGCAGTGGGGGGGAGCCGGGAGCTCGGAGGTCGCTGGTGAAAGTCAAAAGCATTGCAGTAAAATGGTAATCAATCTCCCCAGTCGATGGTGCCAGGACCTTCGAAGCATTACAGAGAGATTCCTCCCTGCAGCTCCCGACGGCAGCAGCCAGTCGAGGGGGGAGGGGAGTGAAAGGTGGTGCCACCCTCCCTGCACCCTCACCTCTGTGCTCCTAACCTCCATCCCTGCATCCCCATCCCTGTGCACCCAGCCCTGCATCCCACGTCCCTGGCACAGTCCACATCCTGGCACTTCCTATCCCTACATCCCCATCCCAGCACCCCCAATCCCTGGACCCCCCTCCTCGTGTTCCCATCTCTGCATCCCTGTCCTGGTACCATCCCCCTATCCCCGGACCCCATCCCTATCTTGGCTGGGCTCCAGGAGCTGGGGAGAGGCAGAGCAGGGGCTGTGCTGGCCCCTTGCACCTTTTGGGGTGTTCTGCAGGCACTGCGCAGCCAACATGCTCAGCGGGGCGGTGAGTGGCAAGGCTCTGCCCTGCTGTGAGCTTCCCTTGGCAGTGCCTGGCAGCTGAACCCGGCTCTGACAACCCCAAGGGCTGTGCGGGGTGAGAGCAGATGGGTGCCCAGGGCAAGCAGGCGGCAGGCCCCAGGGTGGCGTCCCACCCCCAGCACGCTGCCTGCGTGCAGCTGGCCGTGCCACCGGTGGCAGAGAGCACCCGGGGGGAGGCAGGGGCCTCCACGCCATGCCAGCATTTGTGTCTCCCACCGCCTGGCAGCCTCTTATCTCCCCTCACCAGCCTTGCCGCTGGCTGCAGCACAAGGCAGATGGCACCAATCTGCTGGGGGGCCCGTGCCAGGGCTCTTGTCCCGAGCACGCTGCCGGCCGTGCCAGGCCAGCCATGCCAAGCGTCTGTGCGCTCCCTCCAGATAGAGGAGCAGGCGTTTCCCCGGGCAGCGCCGCTCCACCAGCCCCCGCACAAATATTTATCGGCAGGGTTGCGAGAAGATTGATGAGGTGCACAATGTTTGGGCTCTGCCATTCGCAGAGCTGGGCACTGGTGGGGAGGTGGGCCAGAGACCCCCCCAGTGCAGATAAACATGCAAGCCCACCTCCTGCTCCAGGTATCTCTCTGCTCCCAGCCAAACTATCAGGGAGGTTGGGATTGAGGGGAGTGGGACAGGCAGAGCTCAGTGGGTGTGGGAGGAGAGAGCCCCCCAGGAAAGGGCACAAAGGTTCAAGACAGCAGAGAATTTACAGGGGCTGGGTTCATGCCCCCGAGAGCTGTGTGCTGCAGGGGCAGAGTGGAACGGGGATCATCAAGGCTCGGTGACCCCTGTCCCCCCTGTCCCCTGGGGCATCATTGCCTGGGGGACCCACCGTCCCTGTGCCCGGTCGCATCAGGAGCCTGGCAGTGGCACCAGCCGTGGTGGTTTCATCATGCTGGAGCTCTGGATTGATGTGCTGGTGACCTTGGGGAGGTCAGGGCTTCCCCAGCTCTCCCGCAGTGCACCGGGCAGGTGGCGTGCGGAGCTGGCTGGCATCCCTGCCGTGCCTGGCTGGAGGGGGCAGCCCCAGCCCTGCTCACCAGTGAAGCCAGTTGCCCAGGTTGCCCCACATTCAGCCCCGCGGCCTCGGCCAGGGCGAGCAGTGCCCACTGGGGACCTGGCACAGAGTGCCGTGTCCTGTGGTGCCAGGGTGGGGAGGGAAGGGGTCACTGAGTGATTCCCCGTAGCCGTTCAGCGCATGATGAATAAAAGATGAGTGAGCTCCATCTCGCAAGCACCTGCTGCCCTCTCCTCTGCCACTGCCACCCCCCCACGCTGGCAAGCATTGTGCCCTCCCCAGGGTTGCAGTTGCCATCCTGGCTGGGTGCCCAGCTCCGTGCCATGCTGGCAAGGGACAGCTGGGGCAGCAGATGCCCGTGGCACTCCCTCCCGCCAGCAGCCGTGGGCATGGAGGGGGGGGCAACAGATGCCGCCAAGCCCCTGCTGTGCCCCTGAGTCAGGTTGGCACTGCCAGCTGGGGCCTGGGGTCTCCTGCCACGCCAACCCCCGCACTGAAGTCCTGGCCAGCCCCGGGGAGGGCTTGAACTTGCCCGACCCCCTCCCAGGCCCTGTGTGGCCTCAGACCTCGGCCCCGGGCAGGAGATTCCCACAATGCACTCGGTGCGATGCCCGAGGTCAGTGTGGGGTGAGACAGGGACTGGGAGGGAGTCGGTGGGACCCCATGAGAGGGGCTGCGGGACTGTATGGGGGGCGTGGCTGTGCCACAGCCAGGGACTGGGCTGGGCTGTGCCGGGCTGTGCCATGGGGCTGTGCCCTGCTGTGAGGCTGTGCAGTGCTGCAGGACTGTGCCATGCTGGGGGGCTACGCTGAGCCATGGGGCTGGCATTGCGGCAGAGAGATGCTGGTAGCCCGCAGCAGCTGCCCAGGCCCCTTGGCAGGGCAGGGAGGGCAGTGGGTCTGTCAGATGAGGGCTGGGACCCTCTGGCTACACCTATAGAGCTGGGTGTCCCCCTGCCCCCTCCATCTCCCTATTCCTCCTGCCCTTCTGCCCTCCTGTTTTTCCTCCTGCCTTCCCTTCCCTCCTTCCTTGTCAGCTCTTTCCCTCTTTTTGTATTTTTCATTTCCTTTTTCTTTTATTTTTTTCTTCTTCTTTTCTTTTCCTTTCTTTTTTTTCTTTTTCTTTTTCTTTTTTCTTTTTCTTTTTCTTTTTTCTTTCATCTTTTTTCTCTTTCTTTTTATCTTTTATCTTTTTCCTTTTTCTTTATCTTTTTCCTTTTTCTTTTATTTTATATTTTTGTTCCTTTTTTCTTTTACTTCTTTTCTCCCTTCCCCTTCCCCTTTCCCCTCACTTTCATTCCTTCCTTCCTTCTTTTCTTTCTTCCCCTTTCCCCCATCCTCTCTCTCTTCTCTCCCCCCTCTCCCAGCAGCTGCATCCCGGCCGCCCCCCGGCCCCTCACCCCGGGCTCAGGGCTGGGTGCCAGCTCCCCGCGGGGTGGGGCTCAGCCGTCCCTTTGTCCGTCCAGCTCTCGCTCGTCCATCTGTCCCCGCTCTCCTCCGCTGGCCTCGGCCC
>VYZX01030682.1:6891-22176 GCA_013401335.1 Brachypteracias leptosomus
GGTGGTGGGTTGGGGAGGTTCTGAACTATGTGTTAGTCCAGCACTGGGTTGTTTTGGAGGGGTGGTGGGTTGGGAAAGCTCTGTGCCATGTGTTGATCCAGTGCCAGATGGTTTTGGAGGGATGGAGGGTTATGGAAGCTCTACACCATGCGTTGGTCCAGCAGTGGATGCTTCTGGAAGGATGAAGGGTTGGGGAGGTTCTGTGCCATGCGTTGATGCAGTACAGGATGGTCCTGGAGGGTTGGGAGGCTCTGTGCTGTGCCGTGGCCACTCTTTTGGCTGTGCCATAGCAGGTTGGAGGCCGTGCCACGGGGCTGGGCTGGTGACGTGGCAGGAGGGAGCCGTTGCCGGGGTCTCAGTCAGCTTCTGGTTTCTGCCAGCAGTTGATGCTGCGGCGGCAGCCGAGGTTCCCCCAGTGCTGTGGGAGGCTGAGTGTGCCCTGGAAGGAAATCCCGTCCCAGTTACGGGTGTCACTGGGGAGCTCAGTGACGTTCGCTCGTCCCTCGGCTGGTTTCTCACGCGTGGAAGTCTTTGGAGGTGGAGCCCTGCTCAGGCTCTTCTCTGGGTGGTGGAAGCCGTTGGGTTTCTGTGAAAGCCACAGGTCTTGTCCTGGGAGGTGCAGGGCCCTTCCCCCCATCCCCAGGCACTCAGGGCACGTTGGGAGCAGGCTCCCTGTGCTGCTGGGGTGACTTTCCCTCTGCTGGGTTTGGGTTCGTGCTCCCAGGCAGCAGTGGCAGCACTTTGTGTTGTGGTTGTGCTTGGAGATTGGAGTTTGGGTTGGAATATGGAGCCTGGATGGGGAGGCAAGGAGGCGAATGGGGGTGGGATTGCTGAAGGGTCAAGCTGTTGGTCAGACTGGATTTGATGGTCAAGCTGGTGGTCCTGAGCCCTTTCCTCAGTGCCACTTCTGCTTTCTGTGCAACCAGAAAAAGCCACATTTGGCATGTTCTCTCCCTTCTGGACCAACACATGAAGGTTAAATTCAAAGACTTTTGGATAACAAATCACAACAAGCCCTTTTCTTCCTGGTGTGCTCCGTAGCAGTGTCCCTAATGATTTCCTTCAACATGATGAGGAATCCCAGACCTCTAGCATCTTGTTAACAGCACCACGGAGACCAGCTCCTCCCAGGTACTCATCATCTCCCAGCTCCACCATGGCCACACCATCTCTCCTGCTGTTTGCTTTGCAACCCGGTGCTGCTGGAGGAATTCAGGAGAGCAGTTCCAGTTGCTCTTGCTCTGGCTTGGCAAGAGTGGTCATCGTTCCACCACCGAGGTGTCTTGGTGAAGTTCTCCTTCACTTCAGGGGACAAGGACAAGGTGTTATGGTTTTAAAGAGGAAGATTTAGACTAGAGAGAAGGAAGACATTTTGAGGGCTGAGGGTGGTGAGAGCCTGTGCCAGGTTGCCCAGAGAGGTGGTGGCTGCCCCATCCCTGGAACCATTGCAGGGGAGGTTGAGCTCTGAGCAACCTGCTCTAGTTGCAGATGTCCCTGCTCCCTGCAGGGGGGTTGGACTAGATGACCTTTAAAGGTCCTTCCAACTCAAACCATTCTATGATTCTTCCCACAGTGGGAAGGGCTGGGCAGATGCAGGTGTGAATCCTGAGAAGATCGGGTTGAGGGATAAAATTTAAGTTGGTCTCTTGGGGGTGCCTCCAACCAGCTGCCAGGGTTCAATTGCTGAATTACCCCCAAAACCAGGAGCAACGTGTCACCTTGCTGAGGGGCTTGGTGCTCATCCCCTCATAGCCTGGTTTGACAGCCGAGCTGCAACACTGCCATAATTTGGGCTTGGGGCTTCTTCATCCAAATTCTTTATCCAAATGCAGCTCTTCCAGCCTGATTTAGATGCTCCTGCCAAATATATCAGACCTACGCAGGCTCCTGTGAGCGAGCACAGGATGCAGCCGTTCCCCAGCGAGGAAATGGCTGGTGGGGGGGAGGCTGCCCCTGCTCCACCACCTCAGCCCCTTGGCCAAGGAGCTGAGACCACCACGGCCAAGCCACCTCAGCACCACCCCTACCTCCGAGGGGCTCAGCTGTGGGAGGGGGTGATGGTGATGACTTAATACGAAGGAGAATCAAAGTTCTTTATTACTTGTGGTCATTGCAGCTCCCGTGACGCTCGTTGAGGGTGCGAGGGGTGTTCAGTTCCAGCCCTCCATCCAGACTTCAGTGGGAGCAATTACCAGATCTTCTTCCTCGCAGAGTTCCCTTGGCAGGAGCAGCAGCAGGATGTGGGATTCTCCTTTCCTGCCTGAACTCCTGCGCTGCTGGAGCCTTCTGCCTCCTGCCCTGAAGCCTGTTCTTGCTGTGGTGTGTTGGGTGTTTCTTCCCCGTCGATACGTGGCTCGTAAAGTGCTTTGGCTCCCCTAAGATGAAGGATGTGGTGTTGGTCCCTGCTGAAGGAGCCATGCTTGATGTTTCTACAGGTTTTTGGGTGTATTTCCTTTTACTTTGGGCAGCTGCTTGGTGTGAAAAAGTCCTAGAATGAGAGTTGGCTCCGTGCTGGAGCTTCCTGTGCTGCCCAGGCATATATTTCTAGACAGTAGGGAGAGGCAAACCTCCCTGGCAGGTCAGACCTGGCAGAGGCATGGAAAGCCCCAGCTGGTTTGCTTACCTGATAGTGGTGCGGGTTCTTCGAGTTGGACTGAAACTGAGGAGCTTGAGCTCCCTCATCAGATGTTGTCGCAGCATCTCGGCTGTTTTTCCACTTGACGTTACATTTGAGACATGAAAATGGGATGCTCAGCAAGCTCTGATCTCTGGAAGGATCAGAAGCAGCCAACTTGCCCTGCTTTGAGGAACCAGTGGAGCAGTGGTTTGGGCTGGTTGTGTGACCAGCAGCCCAGTGCCTGTTTGGGAGCCTCTGGAATCCTCATGATGTGGTCAGGCCCGTTCCTCAGAGGAGTCTTCGTGCTGTGGATCCAGAGATTAGAGCTGTGGTAACAGAGACCCTGCATTGAGAGCTGGGACATAAGATGCTTCCCAGGGTCGGTGCCTTCAGACGGGGGTTTGTGGGGGCTGGAGGGGCCGCCCGGTTGCAGAGAACAGAGACATATTGTCCAGGGAGAAGCCACAGATACTCACAGGATGCTGCTGCTGCTCTGATCTCTTCACTTCAATAGCTGCGTGATCTTGGTCATGCCATGTCTGTCCTCTGCTCTTCCAGCCCCGATGCGATGGCCAGTCCAGATAGAGGAGAGCTTGAATTCTCTCTTTCTGCCATTGCTGGCTCCATTACCTGCTGAAAACCAGAGACTCCTTCCCATTGCCTTACCGAAAATTGAGATTTATTGAGAAAAAATGAGCGTGCTTTTATTTTCCCCTAATTTTTTTCCTACCACTCCGTTTGCCCCCGTTGACGTGTGGGGTCTTCCTCTCCAGAACCTGCATCTGCTTTGCAGGTCCACATAATTGGGATAGTTTGGCAGCGCCAAGAGCACATTCCTTTGGGAGAGCAGTTGAATTTTAATGGCACCCGAGAGTGGTTGAAACAGCGACTTCTCCCAAGCAGGCAAAACACCCTCCTTCATTTCCTCCTGCCCACCATCTTCCCACCTCCTTGGCTCGGTGCTGCTGCGGGCGAGGTGTGTTTCCCCAGGCCTCTGCATAGTTTAGGGTGGATCCTGGGCAGAAGAAGACCTGCTCGGGCTTGTCCTTGGGCTCCTGCAGAGCCTGGTGTCAGCAGAGATGATGGCTCGGGCTCCACGTGGCCAGAGAGCTGAGTTGTTTTATCTCAAGGGATCCAGGCACGCAGCTGGGAGAAGGAAAGGGGGAACTGGGATGATGGCTCCCTAAATATAAAGTGAAGAGACAAGGACTTGCATTGTGTGACCTATAATTGGGGTGAGCTATTCATAGGGAAAAAATGCCCATTTCTCCAGCCGGTGGTGAGCGAGGGCTGGGATAATGTTTGGGCCTTGGGCAGCAAACCACTGACTTCTTCTTTTTTTTCTTTTTAATATGGCAACATTATTTTAATAAATCTTTCCCAGCCCACAGCAGCACTGCTGCAAAGACTCTAAGAAATTCCCTCTAAGAAATCGGGTCTAACAACTTGTGATCTCGCCTCCTTGGGGAAGGGGCCAAATAACCACGTGCCATGGCCCAAAATGCAGCAATTTCTGGGAAACCTTGTGCTGGAGCAGGGCCCTGAAGCTGTTTTGCCTGGAAAAGGAGATGCTGGATTTCCCTTTCTGCCCCGAGCAGGTGCGTGGTGGTTGCTCCAGCTTCTTGGTGCTGCTGGAGTGGGTGGCACTGAGGAGAGGAGAGAGGAGAGCTTGGCCTTTGTCAGGCACCCAGGGATCTTTTCTGGGTGAAGAGCATGTTGAAAACATTCTCTGTCACCCGACTAACTAGATGTGACTTAACTCTCACACCTGATACCTGCCTCTTTCAGAGCCCTGGGAGCTGCTCAGGTTCCTCTGTTTGCCTGGAGAAACTTGAAAGAAAGGCAGAGAAGCAGAAGAATGAAAAAGAAAAAAGAAAAATAACAACCCCACTGAGGTTATGTGGAGAACTAGTAATTAAGGAGCGTTTTGTCAGCACTTTGGTTGTGATCCTGTCTTCATGTGGTCGCTTCATTTGAATGGAAATGTCAAATTCCAGAGCTCCTGTAGGAAAGCGATTGGGTGACATCCCTTGGTTGGGTGACAGCCTGCTTGATTGGGTGACATCCTTTGGTTGGGTGACATCCCACTGGACTCAGGCGGAGCAAAGGAGCTCTGGGGTGTCTTTTAATGATCCACTCTTCACTTTTAGGTCTGAGAGGAGCAAGGTGATAACTTGAGCTTAGGAAAACAACATTTTAGTGCTGAGGAGCAGCACCAAACTACAGCTGACCCTGGTGTGGATCAGCCCAACTCCCCATGAGCAGCGTCTCAGGGGGTTGGGTGCATCCCTTGCTCACACCATGCTCAGCAGCACTTCTCCCACAAAAAATGTCATATTTTTCCTGCTGGGAAGGGGACTGTGTTGCTGGGGGTGTATTTATTGGGACTCTGGAACTGCAGAGGTAGCCGAGCAGCCGGGGCTGCGCGTGGGGTTAGGCCAGGTCTGTAAAGAAGGTCTGTAAATAAATGTGAGAGCTCTGGTATTGTTGTCAACTCTCTCTTTCACAGGGGAGCGTATTTTAAGTTGATTTTTGATGGTTTAAATTGCCCCCTCAGCTGCTCCCAGTTCTACACAAGGACGATTTCCTCACTTCTCAAGCGCAGCCACTTTGGGGTGAAATGTGGCATCTTTGGAGCCCTGCAGAGACGCCCAGTCTGGGACAACAAATGGGGGGTGTCGAGAGAGAAAAGAGCTGCCTGGGAAATTTAGGTCAGTAGTTGAAGCTCCCCCTTGGTGGCCCATTCAGACCTTGTCCTTGCCAAGGAGGGGACGAGCTGGTGGCCCTGCCAGCGGCTTTTGTCACTCGGCACCTGGCCCTGGGGACCTTTCCAGGCGGGTTTTGCCCAGCTCACCGACACGGCGTCTGCTCCTGGGGAGAGTTTCAGTGGGACCTGGGAAGGTTGAAGGCTCCATCTCTTGTTCCCAATCCTCTGAGCCACCCAGCTCAGTGCAGGTTTTAATCCTCCAGCTCTTCAGCCCCCTGAGAAGGGAGCAGGGGGTGATTTTGTTAAGGGCTGGGTGCAGTGTTTGAGGCTCCTCACAGAGCCACAAAGATGCTGAAGGGAGTCGAACATCTCCCTGCTGAGGAAAGGCTGAGGGAGCTGGGGCTCTTTAGCTTGGAGAAGAGGAGCCTGAGGGGTGACCTCATTAATGTTGATAAATATGTAAAGGGAGAGTGTCAGGAGGATGGAGCCAGGCTCTGCTCAGTGGCATCCAGTGATAGGACAAGGGGCAATGGGTGCAAGCTGGAACAGAGGAGGTTGCACATCAATAGGAGAAGAAACTTCTTCGTGGTGAGGGTGCCAGAGCCTGGCCCAGGCTGCCCAGGGAGGTTGTGGAGTCTCCTCTGGAGATGTTTCAAGCCCCCCTGGACGTGTTCCTGTGTGAGCTGCTCTGGGTGATCCTTCTCTAGGACTAGAAGATCTTTGGAGGTCCCTTCCAACCCCTGACACTCTGTGGTTCTGTGCAGGAGCCTGGTGGGCTGTGGCCGGGGGGCTCGGGGTGGCCTGTTCAGCCCCTCGGCCACCGCGGCCGAGGGACACAAAGGGCGTGTTGTGCGAGGAGAATGAGTTGCGAAGTTGTACAACTTTCCATGCCAGCCCTCGGCAGTCTCATGACCCTGCAGCCGTTCCCACACTGTCCGGCTGATTGTCCCGTCCCCAGGCCGGGGTGGGGGGCGGGGGGTGACCTTGCCTGCTCGGCCTGACTCGCTCCCCCAGGCCCCCTCGGTCCCCAGGGCTGGGCTGTGTGGGTGACGAGCTTGGCTGCCCAGAAGACTCTTGCCCGAAGCTTCAAAATGCTTCACGAAGCTCAAATTCTCTTTGGAGGGGGGGGGGAAAACTTTGTAAAGTGTCTAATCTAGAGGGGAAAGTTGGGGGTGCTCAATGTCATCTTCAGGGTCTTTAGGGGGTGGGCAGAGGGATGGGACCCCCCCTTTTCTGCAGAGCACTGTGCTGTGGTAGCTCAGATCAGGGGCTGCCCTGGGGGGAATGGGGCAGGTGATGCTGAGGGAGCAGGGACCTCTCCTGGTGTACCCCAAGAACCTGGGGGGGTCCCTTGGACCCACTGTGGACGTGGTGACCTTGCCCAAGGTCACACCTGAAGCAGGTGCCTGAGTTCAGAGCAGTGCTGCCTTTCCTGGTCCCCAGCCTTCAAACAGCCTCTTCCTCCTCAGCAGGGACCCCTTATTTGAAAAAAACCCCAAAATAACAACTTTGGGCTCAAATCCTGCTACAGGCAGAGGCCAGGAAGTACCTCCAGGGTTGGTGTCCTTGCTCTGGGCCACACTTCAGGCCTTGGTCTTGGTGACAGGACTTGTGCTGGTTGCCTTGTACATCCAGCCAAGCTCCTCTGGTTCTTCTCCCCACCCCAACCCCCTCATCACATGTTGAACTTAAGGCTGATTTATGTATAAATGTTATTTAATATCAAGAGGTTTGCTTCAGATTGATGCTTCACAACCTCAACCCCACCTTCTTCCATGTTTTTGGTACAAACCAAAAAAAGGTGCAGAAATTCCTTTTTATTCCTTGACTTAATGAAGCTTTTTAAGAAGCAGCAAAGGGGAAGAGCTGGAGGGAAATGTGCTGGTGGGGCCGGGCGTGGGTGTCGGGAGGCCAGGGCTGTGTTGCAACCTGGCCACTCACTGTGACACCAGAGGTGCTTCCTCTGGAATTGTTTCTCTTCTGGATGACCTCCTGACTCATCCGACCCCCCCCTAAGGCTGCTTCCCACCGTGCCTCAGTTTCCCCATCTGTAAAATGGGTGTTTTGATGCTTTGTGCTTGTGCCGAGGTGTTTGGTGAACTAAATTATTTGTGCGTGGATGTTTTAGCTCCTGATGATCGCAGGGATTGGGCTGGGGGGGGAATATATTGATTTAGAGCAGATGGCATCTCTGCAGCAGGGAGTGGAGGGGTTTGCTGCTTGAGACAGAGGGAAGGGAAACATTATTCCAGATTTTGGAGATCTTTAGGCTGGATCTGTGAGAATTAGGGGCTTGTTGAAGGCAGGCAGTGTGGGGAAGCCGGGCAGGTTTGGCCTTCGTGCCCGTCTTCCCTCTCCCAGTGCTGGGGATCCCTCCAAACATTGCTGCTGGGTGCCCTCTGGCTTTTCCAGCCTTTAAAGAGAGGATGTGTTTCAAGTGGCTGCGTTTCTGCCGTGCTGGCGCATCGGGAGCACCTCATTTATTTATCTTTGCCCAAACAAACCCTCAGCACTGGAGAGATCTGCTCCTGCTGAAGCCCACCCGAGCTGCGGGGAGGGGGCTGGTGTCAGGTCTGCAGCTTCATGAGACCCAGCCCCTTCCTTCTCCAGCTCTGGCTCCAGGGAAGGTGCAGCGGGTGCCTCGGTTTTAAGGATTTAAGCCCAGCTCTCTGTAAACCACCCTGGGTAGCGGGTGGGGGGCTGGTGCTCCCCTGTTCCTGCACACGGGTGCCAGGCTCACTGCTGTGCCCTTCCCAGGGGGTGCTCTCTGCCAGCACCCTGCCTTCCACAGGCCCTGGGAGCCCAGGGATGAGCCGTGGGAATGGTTGTCCCAGCAATGACGTCATCGTGTCAGGAGTTTGGCTGGGCTAACGAGCAGTACAAGTGGGGTTGGGAAGCACTCCTAGGGGTGGTCTGGGGTCCACTGGTGGGGCTCAAACCGCCCTAGCCCAACACTGGGCACACCTGCCAGCTCGTCCAGATGCTGTCTGGCCGTGTTATCCCTGGTCCTTGCCAAGGCTTGCTGGCTCTGGCCCGCATCCGTGCTAATTCAGCTGTTCTTCCAGCCTCTAGCCTGAGAGCACCTGGGCTGTGTTGTTGTTCCTCTTCCTCCTCCTCCCCAGTGTGAAGGTAAGCACGGGTCCAGCCTCCTGCTGATGGATGCCAGGCAGGATGGTGTCCTCAGTGGTGGCGTGGAGGCCACACGAGCCTGTGGGCTCACTGCAGAAGCACACTGGCATTGGCAGACAGGTTGGGAGGTTGCCCCTGTGACGTGACGGCCTCCGAGCAGCCAAGGCCCCCGTGACTCATTGTGCTTTTCCTCCTTCTCTCGTAGCCTTTTGCATCGAAGATGGCGGGTGGCGTGGACGGCCCCATAGGGATCCCGTTCCCCGATCACAGCAGCGACATCCTCAGCAGTCTGAATGAGCAGAGAAACAACGGGCTGCTGTGCGACGTGGTCATCTTGGTGGAAGGCCAGGAGTTCCCCACCCACCGCTCCGTCCTGGCGGCCTGCAGCCAGTACTTCAAGAAGCTCTTCACCTCAGGGTTAGTGGTGGACCAGCAAAACGTGTATGAGATAGACTTTGTGAGTGCAGATGCCTTGTCGGCCCTGCTGGAGTTCGCCTACACCGCGACCCTGACTGTCAGCACTTCAAACGTCAACGACATCCTCAACGCCGCCACACTGCTGGAGATCCCGGCGGTGAGGGATGTTTGCACGGATCTCCTGGACAGGAAGATTCTGGCCAAAAATGACCAGATGGATACAGTAGATCAAATTGATCAAAGGAACCATCTCAGAGCAAAAGAGTACCTGGAGTTCTTCCAGAGCAACCCCGTCAATGGCCACCAAGGCAGCTTTCCGTGGACCAACCCAGAGTTAAGAGACCTGCAGAGACTGAACTTCCGAGGCCAAGAGGAGGAGGAGGAGCCGGACTGCAATGGCCTAGAATTCTACTCGCAAACCCCTCTAAACGAAAGACCAAAGGCGAATGACTGTGATCCTGACAGCAACCCAGCCATGTGGCTGGACAGAGAGGAGGAGGAGGCGGCTCCTGGCTCCATGTTCTCACCTTCTCAGAACGGACATTACAGCGGCCGTGGCCTGGCCACACCGGGAGAAGAGGAGGGGACCCCGGGGGGGCCCCTGGAGCAGCAGGAAGCCGGTGACTCCCCCGGCTTCGGTCCCGGTGGGGCAGAGACGGAGGATGATGCGAGGGAGGTGGATGGTCTGGCTGCCAGCGCCCTGCTGCAGCAGATGATCAATTCCGTGGGGAGGCAGCAGCTCGGGGAGGACGACAGGAAGGACGACGATGGGGTCATGGATTATTACTTGAAATATTTCGGCAGTTCGAGCGAGGGCGACGTCTATCCGTCCTGGTCCCAGAAGGTGGAGAAGAAGATCAGGGCAAAAGCATTCCAAAAGTGCCCCATCTGCGAGAAGGTGATCCAGGGGGCTGGCAAGTTGCCGCGCCACATCCGCACCCACACCGGGGAGAAGCCCTACGAGTGCAACATCTGCCAAGTCCGATTCACCAGGTAAGGAGCGGGCGGACGCTGGCGAGGGGACTGGCACCCACAGCCAGCCAGCCCTTGGCTCTCCCCAGGAGCCGTTGCTGAGCTGCTCTTGTGTGATTTTATCTTGCCTGTTCAACAGATTTTCATCTTGGCAGTCAAGTTGGAGATGGAAGGCCAGAGCTTTCCAGAAAGCTGAGCAGTTTGGGGGTCTGGCTCTTGAGATATCTCAAAGGGCCTGTCTTGACAGCACCATCCTGGTGTCCTGAATTGCTGAGCTCTGCTGGAAAGCTGGCCAGAGCCAGGCTTCTGTGGAGGCCAAATAATGTGGTTGATGAAACTGAGCTGCAGCCCTTGGTATTTCCATCGTGACCGAGGAGCCAAGGGTTGAGGCGAGAGCTGGAGTCACTTAGCAATGGCTCCATGGGGTGGCTGGTAGTTGAGTTGGGAAGAGGTTGAACCCCACGTCACTCATGTCCTCTCTTGGTGAGCCATGATGGGCTGAGCAATGGCCACCTCAAACAACACACAGCCCCCCACCAGTGCCTCGGCTCGGCTCCCCGGGGGCGTTCTCCTCAGCCCTGTTTCTAATCAGGGTTCCTTTGCTCCTTCCCTCTGCCGCCGGAGCACCAAAGAAAGGGGATATTGTTTGGATTCCTCCGGTTCACTCGAGTCCACACGTCCCAGCAGCGCCACCCCCTCTCCCTGCTCCTGTGGTGGCCGAGCTGGGGTGGGGGTCTCTGGCCCTGCCAAGGGACTGGGGGGGCTGCCTGGCAGGAGCTGTGCTGCCCACTGAGACATCCCGGCCTTGCATGTGCCAATGTCTTTGCCTCCCAGGAGCCTCTTCCTTGGGGGGAAGCCGGGGGTCCACGAGGCTGGTCCCCACCACAGGCAGCCCATGGACGTGGTGGCAGGTGGCTCTGGCATGAAGCCCACGGAGCCAGGCTGTGGGCAGGAGGCCGTGTCCTGCCCCACGGCCCCCTCCCCACGGCGGTGGCCGCGCCCAGCCCCACGTTGGATAGCTGAGGAATGCAGATAATGGCGGGGGCAGGATGCCAACCTCCGCCGCTCCCCCAGCACCCGGCTCTGCACGGCTGGGCCCTGCCACGTGGGCACCTCCCTGCCCCCCTGCCAGGGGGGGCCCCGGGGGCTGTGCCCACACCCCCGCCCAGGATCCAGCCGCCGCACCTGAGCGGGTCCAAGGTCCTCGTCCGGAGGATGCGGAAACACCACGGGGGCCCTGGCAGCCATTGGCACCCGGGGTGGTGGTGGCATCGGGGGGAGGTGAGGGGAGACGTGGGGCTTCTTCAGGGGAGGGCGATGGGGTGGTGTCTTCTTTTCTTATTCCATCTCCTCCTGTGGGGTTTGGATGGGGACCTGCTCCCTGTGCACGCTGTGGGGTGGAAACTCATCTCACAGCCCCTACAAACAAGCCCCTTTCTAGGCCTTCCAGGGATGTGCTTTTGCCAACCAAAATTCCCCCCCCTGCCTCTTCCACAGCCAGGATGGGGAGCGGGAGTCTGGCTCTGCTGTGCCCCAGGGCCTGTCTCACCCACCACAGCTGCTGAGCTCCACTCACTCTGCTTGTGGAGGACCTTCCAGGGGGCTGCTGCTCCCAGTCACAGCCTCTTCCCAGCTCCCTCTGCCCGGGGTTGTTCCAGCCTCAGCCCCCCAGCACAGCCCACAGCAGGGTATGGCCAAGCGTAATAAACCTGCTGGCCCAGGTCTCATCTCCTTGGGTTTGTTTTTGGTGACAATGTCAACGAGCTGCTTTCTGCTGCACCTCCCCCAGCACCTGGGCTGTGCTTGGGGCCTTTTCTCCGCAGCTTCCACTGTCAGATTGGGTGCAGACCTCACCAACATCTCCCACGTCCCTATTTTCCCCAGATTTGATGATTCTTTGGCATTCCTTCCCCCTGCTCTCCTTCCCCACTGGGTGACCAGGTATTGCTTGACAGCAAATCCCCCCATGCTGTTGAAAAGGCCGCGTGTGGGGCACGGAGAGGACAGTCCTAGCAGCTTTTGGGGTGCCAGCAGGATGACGAGCCGGGGCTGTTTGGTGTGGGTGGGTCCCATTTGCCACCCCCTCTGCGGGCGGGGACCGGAGCCTGGCGGTTAACGCTGATTTTTGCTGCCTTGTGCTTCCTGGTTCCTCTGCGTTCACGGGGGGAGGAGAGGCAGCTGCACTCTAATCATCACCCGACAGCAAAGCAGGGTGGGTTTGTAGGAATTCTAAACATTGATAGAATCATAGAATCATTTAGTTTGGAAAAGATCTCTAGGATCATCAAGTCCAACCATTGTCCAACATCTCCCTGCCCCCTAGACTGTGTCTGGAAGATAGAATGTTATCAATTATAGAAGTGTATTCTCACAAGCTGTTTGGCTGTGCTGCTGGGTGCCACGTTGTTCTCTCAGCCCCCCCTGTGCAGCCCCTTTGGGAGCTGTGTTGGAAGCAGAGGTGGACATGTCCTTGGTGTTTTGGGCCTTCCATGGACCTTTAGGGCTTCCTGGGGCTTTATGCTGCTGGAATTTCCCCCATGGGTGAAATGGGGTGGCTGTGGGGCTGGGGCTGGGCTTGACCGTGGCCTTCTCCAAGCAGGGGGAGCCAAGAGGGCTGGGGCTGGATCACTCAGCCCTGCCCAGGCTGGGATCTGCTCCCCTTGCCCGGCTGTGCTTAGGGCCTGGTGCTTCTTGCTGCAGGAAGAGGGAGCGCTGGGCTCACGTGGCCTCTCTGGCCCCCGGCCCGGCTGCTGCTCCCGCCCTGCCCCGGCCCCGCCAACCGCGGCTGCGCCGGAGACACCAGCCCCGGACCGGGCGGTGCTTGACCTTGTACCAGGCCATGCCCGACCCTGTGCCAAAGTTTGACCCCATAACAGGTGATGGCCGGTCCCATACCGGTGCTTGACCCCATATTGGGTGGTGCTCAGCCCCATATCTGTGCTCAACCCCATAGTGGGTGATGCTCAGCCCCATGTGGGGTGATGCTCAGTCCTGTGCCAATGCTTAGATTCATACTGGGAGATGCTTAACCTCATATTGGGTGATGCTCAGCCCTATACTGGGTGATGCCCAGCTCTGTATTGATGCTCAGCCCCATAGTGGGTGATGCTCAGCCCCATCCCAGATGATCCCCATCTCTGTGCCAGTGCTCAGCCCTGTACTGGCTGATGCTCGGCCCTGAACCAGCTGATGCTCAGCCCCATCCTGGATGATGCTCAGCCCCATCCCAGATGATACCCATCCCCATGCTGATGCTCAGCCCCATCCTGGGTGATGCCCAGCCCCATGCTGATGCTCAGCCCTATCCCAGCTGATGCCCAGCCCCATCCCAGATGATACCCATCCCCGCTATGGTGCTCAACTCCATCCTGGGTGATGCTCAGCCCCATCCCGGGTGATGCTTAGCACCATGGCGATGCCCAGCCCCGTGCTGATACTCAGCCCCATGCTGATGCTCAAGCCCAGCCTGGGTGATGCTTAGCACCATGGCGATGCCCAGCCCTGTGCCGATGCTCAGCCCCATCCCAGATGATACCCACCTCCATGCTGATGCTCAACCCCATCCAGGGTGATGCCCAGCCCCGTGCCGATACTCAACCCTACCCCACATGCTACCCGTCCCCATACCAACACTCAACCCCCCCCATACCAACACATCCCCATCCCGGCCACACCACCGGGTGCAACCCCCCCCCTTTCCTTCCCCCTTTTCCCCCCTCTGACGTGCCCGTGTGCCCTGTGCCCGCAGGCAGGACAAGCTGAAGGTGCACATGCGGAAGCACACCGGGGAGAAGCCGTACCTGTGCCAGCAATGCGGCGCCGCCTTCGCCCACAACTACGACCTGAAGAACCACATGCGCGTCCACACGGGGCTGCGGCCCTACCAGTGCGAGAGCTGCTTCAAGACTTTCGTCCGCTCCGACCACTTGCACAGGCACCTTAAAAAGGATGGATGCAACGGGATCCCCTCGCGGAGGGGCCGCAAGCCCCGGGTGAGAGAGGCCGGGGCTCAACCCCCCACCCCGACGGGGACCCCCGACGATGGAAGTTTCCCGGCCGGTGGGGAGAGCCACGAGTCAGAGGACACCCCGCAGAGGGACGGCCCCGAGCAGCAGCAGCACTTTGAGGAGAATTCAAATAATGAAGCGCCGGGATTGAATGTAGCAGGAGGGTCGGCTGAGGGTAACACGCAAGGACTCTCCTAAACCAAAAACAAACAAACAAACAAACAACAAACCAAGTGTCACAAAATCTAGTTAGTAACTTTTCCTCCGATTTTTTTCTCTTTAAAGATGTTTCTCTCCCTTTTTTTTACAAAAAAAAACGACAAAAAAAAAAAAGACGGCAGAAAAAAAAGACAAAAAAAAAAAAAAAACCAACAATATATATATATATATGAGACGTTTCCAATCTTCCCATGGTAAAGCAGGGCTCCCCCCCGAGGACCCCGCAGCAGCCAAGGAGCTTCTCCTGGAAAGGCAGACCTAGGAAGCGTGGGGTGGGGATGGAAAAGTGGCTCTGTGGCATGGAAAAGAGCTTCCATGTAAATCCAAAGCTTTATTTTGTGTCCAAACACACGTTAAAAGAAAAAAACCTATTTCAGAGAGAGATCTATTTAAGACAAAAAAAAAAAAAGGAAAAATAGACAAAAAAATATAAGGGGAAGGGGGGGGTTTAGGAAAGGAAGGGCTGGGTGAGGGCGGGNNNCAGGGATGCTGCTGGCAGGGGGGGTGGGACACACCCAGGGATGGGACACCCAAAACTGGGGACACCCAGAATTGGAGACACCCAGAATTGGGGACACCCAAAACTGGGGAGACTCAGGGATGGGGACTCCCAGAACTGGGAAGACCCAGGGATGGAGACACCCAAAACTGGAGATAACCCAGAGCCAGGGACACCCAGACCTGGGGACACTCAGTGCTGGGGACACCTGGAATTGGAGACACCCAGGACTGGGGACACCCAAGGATGGGACGCCCAGAACTGGTGACACCAAGTGATGGGGACACCCAGAACTGGAGAAACCCAGGACTGGGACACCCAGACCTGGTGACACCAAGTGATGGGGACACTCAGACCTGGGGACACCCAAGGATGGGGACACCTGGTGCTGGTGTCACCAGGTCACACCAAGCAAGGCTGTGCCCGTCCCCGTGTCCATCCCCGTGTCCATCCCCGTTTGGTGCCCACCTGGCCCTGGGAATGTTCTGGGAGGGCTCCAGCCCCACACGTCTCCCCCAGCCCCTCCCCAGCACCTGCTGCCCTGGCAGAATTCGGGGCTGGGGGCTCAGGGGGGGACCCTCCCAGTTCATTCGTGGCCCTGGCCCAGTCCAGCAGCTCCCACAAAAGCGCCTCCAAAATGACAAATTCCTTTTAAAAAAGGTTATTTGAGGTCTCCCTTAAAGGGGCAGGAGGCCTTGGGGGTGGGGAGGGGGGAAAT